>JAWLRI010001092.1:1330686-1374705 GCA_034781795.1 Crypturellus tataupa
AACTATAGTTCACCCCAGCTCCTTCACTTCAGGGCATTTTTCACCTATTGAGTATCCCGATGGCACCAGAGAAGCTCATTGCACATAACCTACACAATCATTCCCCAGCCTATTCTGAGGGAACAGGTGAGCTACTCACCTAAACTTAAACAGCTCTCATTAGGGATCGTGACACCAAACTCAGGAGAGAGGCCCAGGACGGAAGAGAAGACACCACCACCCTTGACCAGGAGCAGCTCTGACACAGCCTAGGTGCATGGAGGATACTAAGAGCACCTCCTCCTTATCCTGAAAAATATACCAGGCACAGCTGAAAACCACTCAAAAAGGGGTTTACAAGCTAATTATCTAATTTCTGCCCTTGTTTGTTACTATGGAGATGGGGTGACGCTCTTATATGAAGGAAAAGTGTAACCAATGCCCTGGTGTGTGAGCCACCACCGGCAGCTGTGCCAGCTGGGGAGAAACAGGTCTGGGGCTACCAGGGCCTTTCAGCCCCTGCCAGCACCCACTGCTCCTGCTGGCCTCTGCTCTCAGCTCAGATCTGCCCCTCCCTGTGCCTTCCCCAGGCGCAGCAGCAGGTGGTTTAAAGTGAGAGTAAGGAAATGGCACACAAAAAGCCTCCCTGGGACCAGCTCCCCTGGTGCAAGATGCCCTCAGTACAGGGAATGTAGCAATGGCCATGGCGCTGGTAGCAAAGCCAAGGGGCTCTCCTGGCACCCTCCAAGCAAAAGAGGAGGTTCCTCGCGGACCACGTTTCTTCTTGATTAGAGCATTTAGAAGTTTCCACATCTGTACAGGGGTGGCCTTTGCATACTTTACTTTGTTGTTCTGCACTCTGGAGTACGGTTTTCCAGGGGGTAGAAAAAAAAAAGGTGGATTTCTATTTTTTTTTTTTTCGTTATAGGGCCTTAAGGAAGAAACATGCCATTTCCCGTGGCAACAAGGAGCCTGATCTGGCTTTGCTTCCCCTGTTTTTCTCAGACACCAGATTAACTTGGAAGGGGTTGGAAAAGCCTTTCTAGAAAAGGAGGAAGCACACTTTTCCTGCAAAACAGTTTTACTTTACAGCACGTATTCACCAGAAATATTATCTGTTTGATGACATTATGTCAGTTACCACTGCTGTGCTTCATTTCTAAATCCTGAATTCATCCAGATACAGAGATACCTGATTAAAAGGACCAGTGATGTAAGCTGATGGGGGAACAGCTTGCTTTAAAACATGGAAGTCTAACAAAAAAGTTGACTTATCCCGATCCTATCTAACTAGATTGACAGCAATTAAAGGGCATTTTTTACAATTATCCAGTCATACCTGACCTATACTGAGACAGACTAATAAGGCACACTTGACCTAAACCATTTGTTAATTTTACTTTTGGCTTCATATTTAGATGGTGAAGGGAGGTTAATTAGGCAGCCAGACATTAGTTTGAATCTAACTGGATCTATGATACAGCTCGCCTATTAGCAAGAGCTACCACTGTCTGGTGTGTCTGTTGCTCCCGTTTTGGAGGAGTTGCACACAAAAAGGATAGCGTTAACTTCCCTGCCGTCATATACAGCACTGAGATGTAAATACACAATGTACACTGTGCATGCAGTGGCATTCAGTACCATGCAAAGCAAACCCAAGTAGAGTGTATACAGGATGACATCCTAATTAAATGACATCTCTAATTAAATATGTATTAATGACATCAAAAAATTACAAATGAGAGTTGGACTTTTTCACTATAAAAGACCTTTTCAAAAAAGGTTTAAAGTGTAGCTTCTTCAGAGCAATGGAATTCTTCATGTCATTCAGAGACATTTTAGGAATTTCACGCTGAAGACTAATGCTTCATCATCCCGTTACCTCACCACTGATTGCCAGTCTTTACCTTTTCAAGTTGCTTATTTCTGTCAGCAAGGCAATTCTGAATATGAGTTGGTTACAGAGTAATTTTGTCTTACCCGAGATCTTCACTTCTCACACTGAGAATGTTTATCTCTGCCTCTAAGAAAGTCGGAAAACAGTAAAAGGTGGTTGCATTTTTAAAAACTATTTTGCAACCTATGCTTGCCAGTCTTCAAAAGCACCAGCCTACACCCCTAAATTGTATACAAAAGTGTGGATTTAAACATACAACTTGCTGCATTCAGGGTGATGAATTTCTCAGGCACAAGTCAGCCTGTATATAAAAGCAGTACCAACAATTTTTTAAGTTGAAGTGAGACCTATTTGAAATTTTGATTCTCTTAGAAAGACTAGACTGTTAGCTTTACAAAACTAATAATTTTATTTGTTTTCACTGCATCACACAGTTTAAATTCCTTTGTCAGAATTGACTGGGTCAGTTTTCAGATTATCTCAAAAAAATTACCTGTATTTCCATGTAAAAGTTTCTTTTTCTTTAGTTAAGTAGATAAAAAAAGTGCAATATCAATTTACTTCTGTTTCTAATAGTAAAGAGACTGTGTTCTTTTCACACGCTTTTCTTTATTTTAAGTATGGCTTAACCTCTGTTTCTTGCCAGGAGCATGTATGGGTAGTCCTTTGACAAGTGACAGTTCTAACTGTCAATCATTTCTTCAAGGCCCATGACTTCACGGTTAAATTTGCTTTAGATGCATGTGCAATTAAGTATCTCACACAGTTTCAGAACCTTCATCATACTCCCTTCAAAGTTAATGTACCATCATTGCTATTTTATACTGCAAAGTGCATTTGAGACAAGAACTATCATTAACTTAACATGCAATTCATACTCCATTCACTAGATGTTGTGCCCTTCAGTTTTGCTGTATTTAATATTTTAGCACAAGGATACATAACTTTGCATTAATCTTTACTAAACATAATTTGCATTTTTCTGCACTATCCTGAATTGCTTGGGACAGCAAATATGTCTGTAGAATATCTCACTGTAATATTGTAAAAATAAGATGAACATTGTTAGGAAAGCTTACTTACCTCACTTGTCCTGATCTTTTTTCTATTTTATAGGATTAAAATAAAAATAATAAAGGAGAGAATAAAGAAGCAAGGTGTCAGAGCATTTTTCCAGTGCTATGCTCAGTAAATTAGATGAGACAGGATCCAACTTCACAGATCTGCTGCTAACAATGGGAGTTGTAAGTCTAATTCAAAGCTCAAAAAATTGAAACCACAACTGACCTTCCTTTCATTTTACATTTCCAACATTCTCATTTTCCAGTTCTCCTAAAATACTCTGGATTATATTATTTCACTATGCCCTGAATGATATTAAACTTATTGCCAAAGTTTATTGCATACAAAGTACTTATTCAGAACTATGAAAAAGCTTCTAAAGACACCATAAAATCATTGGGTATCTTATATTAAATGAACAGCTTTTAAATAATTATTTAGTTCCCAGAGTTATACATCCTTTGGGATACCATATGGTACATGCTGTCTCTCTCTTTAATGTAATAGGCTGGAGGCGGGTGAGCATGTCTTTCTACCACGAAATACAACAGCTAATCTCAAAAACATGGATCTGGATTTTGAATGCTCTACATTTCAAGGACACATAGTTTCTGCTGATTATCAATTCTACAAAATGACAAGCTAAGTAAATCCATTTTTAAAATGCCTAATGTTGCTGATTGTACTTTATCCTTAATTTGCCTTATATTAAACATTAATAACTGATCAATTTGAAATAACACGAAAGCCATGTATTTTAAACCCATATAATTAAATCCCGGGGAATCTTTTTATGGTTCACTTAGAATTTAAATACTTTCCAGATTGGTGGACCCTGAAGAGGTATGCGGTCTTACATGATGGGTCCTATCCTACAGCACATAATTTTCGTAGTTATGTCCTATTTAAAGAAGTGTGTAACAACCACAGTGTCATGACTTGAAAATTTACTAGCAGCTTCAACTCTGATTTTCTTGGTCAAAGTCAACTAATTACATTCTTCACACATTTCTTTATTTAGAACATACACAACTGTCTATAATATTATTATAAAAGTCATTGCGCATGAATAAAACATGCCAGAAAAGACATTTTGCTTTCAGTTAGAATCATGAAAGTCACCAGGCAGTCAGGCTCATGGAGCTAGAGATCATAACTTTCTGATTATTCAGCTTATTGTCACTATCTCTTTCCTTTTTTAATAATTTACCAGACAAACGGGGCAGATTAGAATTCTGTAGCCGATTCAGTCACCGCATTCGGTCTGTTCGTGGCATGCTTAACACTGTTATTGCAGCAAGTTGTTTTTATGTCAGGTCTGCAAGTATCCTATTCATGTCAAAGAGAATTTTCTTTTTAGTAAAGACATTCTGCAAAACAACTACTCTACATAATAAACAAGGTTTCCATCTAGTGCTGATATACTGGCGGTTATTTATTTTTTTATGGTTTAAAGGATTAAAAACATTCTTCAGGCAAGAACAACAGTCATAATGCAAGATCCTGGAAACCAGATGAAGTCATGAATTTGCAGCTGGCTGAGCTATTCATCTGGACATTCGGTCCAGCTGCAGTTGCTATTTTTTTCTTAGTTATGTGGGATTGGCCATGGAGTGCAACAAAGGGTCCTTGATACTAGAAGGAAAGCCACAATATTGGATTTTGTTTTTTAATGTATGGCATTTCTGTACAAGGAGTCTGAAGAAACTCTCACTCTGTGGACATCTGCTGTAGCGTATATCTGTGTGCATGTGCTAAATACAAATTACTGTGTTAAGATAAATTAATATTTGGCAAATAAAATCACAGAAAGTTAGGAAAAGCAAAAATTAAGTTTCTATCAACGTTATAAGTCTAGCCTATTTTTATACAAGTCTACCCTGTTTTATACAGTATAAATCTATCTGCAGGATATAGCTAAAGGCATGGCTATGAGAATGGAAATCATAAATTTATCGGTTTTTCTAAGTTGTCAAATTTTCCACCAAGATTAGCGACCACCAAGTAGCTCAAAAGTTACATTTTGGAAGAATGTTCACATTTAGAGTGAGGGAAAAGTACTTTTAGTAAGCTCACGTCAAGTCCATTACAATAAGCATTTTACAGTTTTATCTATACAAATCAATGTATTACCATGTAAAGTGTCCTTAGCATTCACTGAAAATTGCTGTATTTTTTCTCTCCCTAACCATGAAGCCAAGAGCCCTGAGTATAATGTTTTTAAATGGAATGAAAAAATATCTCAAATTCTCTTAGTATAGTTTTTAGAAAACATAATAAAGACAGAATAATGTTCATTCCAAAATATGTTTTTATGGGAAGCAGAGAAAAAGTTTTGAAAATTTCGTATACAGAAAATCTGATATTGTTACGCTGAAAGGTGTGAAACATAAAGGAAACATAAGAAATCAGTAAATGCAATGAATTACATCAATGAAGAGGTTGCAATTATATAGAGAAAGGTTTGTTCTCTATCTTAGGCATCTGCTTATACATTTGAAGGATAAATAGCACAATCACTGACCCATTTACTTCTGTAGAAACAGAATTGTTATGGTCTCTTAATTACCATAATATTTTATCTAGTAATTTACACTCAGTCATTACCATAAGCTACATATTTCCTATGAGAAACACATATAGATTTCTGTGATACAAACACATATACATACTCAAATTCAAGGGAGCTTCCTCACTGCAAAATCACAAAACCATTTATAAAGACCATTCTTTAAAAGCCAATAAAATCTTTATATCCAAGATTACAGAATGAATGGTATTGTGGATATTACCAAAAACATGAGGAAGATGGGAACTGCCCCCTTCTAGTGGTTGAAAGTCTCCACGTGTAATCTTGGGGACTCACATGTTATCTGCATTTAGAGGCAGAACATTTTTGCATCTAAGAAAGCTGTCACTGGACTGGCTCTCTACTCCCGGCAGGTGTAATCTGAGAGGAAATCCCACCTCCAGGAGGAGGAGAAAGGAGCACTTCAAAAGAAGTTTCATTTTTTTATTTTATCCTAATGGCAGCTGTGTGAATCTGCTCAGAGGTTTGGAATGTCAGAGGGAGCTCTGGGAGAGAAGGATTAATGGGCAGAGGGCAGGTGAAGCAGTCAAAGGTGCATAATAAATTAGTGCATCGGCCAGTTGCACAATTTATCACATAACTCTCTGTTTCATCACATTTATCACCACAACATATGTGCTTGCATGTATGTAATGCCCACAGTCACATATGCCAGGGCCCAGTCACCAGAATCATAGATCAGACTAGACCAGTAATAATTAAAATTTGTTTAACAGGATTTAAGGCATTTAGAATAAACTGCAGTGAACTATTTATTCACTTTGGCTTCATCAAACACTAAGGCTCAGATATGAAACCTAAATAACTAATCACTGTGCTAGAAGTATATATTTTGTAAAGGTACAGGCAAAAAATCACCCATTTATAATATGCTGGAATATAAGAAAGTCAAGGAAAGCAAATGCTGCTGTTCCTGGCTTACTGGTCGATTTGCCACTTTTTGCATCTCTGAACAGACTTCATTTTGGACGTCACAAAGTACTAAAGTTATTGGAATAACTATAGATTTTTATATCCAGTTAGATAGCAAAGTTTCTTCTGCATCAGTTTGGTAATATGTTACACAAGTGCTGAGAAATCAGTTTCTAGTTCTGAAGATGGTATGTTTACTGGTGTTAAAGTAGAAAGGCTATGTGCAATTACTTAAAATGTTGAATGTGGAAGACAGTATTTCCCTAAAGAAGAAAGATCAAAAGGCTGTAACATAAGCAAGAATTTTGATCAAACCTTAAATGTGTTTGATATTTTAAATAAACAATTTTTGACTCCTTGATTAGGTAACGACATGGTCTTTCAGATGCAAGCTTGGAGAGCTCCTTGCTCATCCTTGCTCTGTAAAAGCTGCCCTTGCCAACTCTTGCCTGATATTCTGCATAACCTCCATTATCTTCAAGGGGAATTGGGAGATTGATGAATTCCTATCGGTATTCCTTTCTTTTACTTCTTTTTTTGTCTCAATTTGGAAGCCTACATAAATCAAGAAGCCTGCAGGAAGTGGCTGGAGTGGAAGCACAGCCAGAGCAGGACAGGGAGGAGAGCAGGAAGGATTTCAGCTGGCAGGAGCTGTCATCACTGCAGCCTGACAATAGGGGAAGTTGTTGGACAGAAGATTGTTTTTCACTGCTGTATAAAAACTGAATACAGCTGATATAAGACTCCCGACATGTATCTGGGGTTATTTTATTGCTCTTATTATATTCGTTTCCCCAAAGCAAAATGTTGATATAACTCGTTTAGGAGTTCTCATTTATTCAGAAATTCTCTTCCAGTGCATTCAGCAAGCAGCACTGCAAGAGCAGTAGAAGTTGTAATATATTGTAATATTGGTGGAATTTTCCCCTCCAAATATGAGGAGAGAGGCAAAATTACAGTAGGAAACATGAAGTATCATGGCATGATAAATGTTGTCCTTTCCAACAGCCTCTGCTGTGCAGGAATGTATTTATTTTTTTCAATAAATACAATTACAGAACAGTTTTCATTCTAGGAAACTGTCCCCCTTGACTCTCCCTTATAATGCAGGAGACACTGGGAGATGTCAGAGGGCCAGATTTCTTCAGTATGATTGTAAAATATTTCTCCTCTCCTCATTAGGTTCCTGAGGGGTTTTTCCTTTTTTTTTTTTTTCCCCTTTTACTCTGACTGTCTTGTTTTTCTTCTTATTCCCTGGGCAATTAGTGAGAAAATTCTAACAGTGACATTGTCTCTTTCTCTCCTTCGGTCTGTGTTAGAATAAAAGTAGTTTTTTTTAATTTTCTGACTAGGGAACTGAAAGAATATAGTGGTTCATGGAGCACCTTCTTGTCTGTTTGCGTTTCCAAAGAAGACAGCTGCAGTAAAGCAGAAGTTTAGCAGGCCTGCTGACTCCGGGGCTACCCCGGTGTCTGTCTGGGAGCTTTTGGTTTGTTTTGAGTTCAAAGGGGCACTAGAAAAGAAAGCGGAGGGCAGACACTGAAATTCCTTCCCAGGGGAACATGGTGCAGCCACGTTGCTGCCTTGGCCGGTGTCATCCTGGAATGCTGCAGGGCAAGAGCAGGGGCTTTTCCAAATGCTCCTTCATCCTTGTACTTCACACAAACCTAAACCATTAATTATGTCTTGCGTGAGCATCAGCGTGTCTCACTCACTAGAACACAAGCATTTATGTCATTCCCGGAGAAAGCAAAGACTCCTATCCAAAACAAGCACTACAAAAGAGTAAGAAAGCAGCTTTGGGATCAGCAAGCTGTTCCCAGCACGCTGTTGCTCAGTGCTGACTTCTGTGTCTGCTAGGCAAATATCTTGAAGTCATTCTTGTGAAATATGGTGAAAACAGAAAAAAAAAAGCAACACTACAACCACATTTGTGTTTATCCGCAGGAAATACTGGTCCACTCTGTGTGGCTCCGCAAGACTTGCTTGTTTTCAGCGTATAGAAAACGACTTGTTCTAACCAGGCCTGCTGACAGGGGGAAGAATACACTGGGGGTGAAACGCGTGTCATCTAAGCTGCAGAAGTCAAGTTTGCTCTGCTTATCAAAGTCAGATAGCATATGTTATTGACTTGATGTAAAAGCAGAACATAAAATGTCAACTCGTGAGCAGTTTCCTTGCAAGCAAGACAAGAACAGAGCTTTTAAAACTCACATACATCGACAGGTTATTGTCTACTGGCCTGACATATGAGGAAAGTTGCCTTTTACTTCTTTTTCTTTCACAGAGGTATCCTCTGAGTGTCTACATTGCTATTGTGTGTCACTTAGAGATTTCTACCAAAGGAACCACCAGGAGGTAAGGTTTTGAAGAAGAAACAGTTTCAGATTTATTTTTTTTACGGAATCTATTTAAGTTTCCTGCTATTTGAGCTTGTTCTATACTTAGATACAGGTCAATAACATCACTGTATCCTTATGAGAAGATAACTTACATACTGACTGGAGAGTTTGATGCTGGATTGTACTGCGCATTAAAATAATTGCTGCTTTTTCTTTTGATGCCATCTTCTCAAACAGGAAGGCATGAAGACAGTAGCTCTGCAAGAACCCTAAAATCAGGAGGATTATATTTTCCTTACAGAGATGAAGTGAATTTTGCATACTTTGTATTTGAGGAGTACCAGATCAACAACCTTTTGGGGCCCTTCTATAGACTCTGTCACCAGGAGGTCACACACTGTGTGCTGTTACAAGCCTGGCTGCATTGTCAGTGTAAAGGAGCAAGATCAGAGCCAACAGGTTTTAAAGCCTGTTAACATGTTAATGTTTGTTAATATGGTTAATGTGGAAATGACTAGTAACTACTGTGATGAATGTGAAAGCTTGGATTAGCCTCTGTCCTTTAACTGTTTCATTATAGAGCATACTTGATGCATATTCTTAGTCTCTGTTTCCTGCTGTTACATTAGTTGGAAGATGAATAGCTCTTAAATTTTTTTCATTAACCTTCATTGCCTGGAGCATTTTTGGCAGGTATGGTTAAAGATATAAACTTCTTGTTCCCTTCCTATTTCTCTTATCTTTCTTCTAAATATGGAGTAAAAATGCAAAGAAAAACAAATCACATACAAACTATGTCCAATGTTATCTTACTGTTACAGCTATTTGTATTTGATTAATCAGCCTAGATTCTTAATATTTATTCAGTTTCAGTAAATCTTTAAATGGACCTGGACTCATCATATCATACTGTATCATATGTGTAACAGTTACCTTTGTCTATGGGTATCATGAATCTCTTTTTAATATTAATAAAAGCTTTCCGAGTATACTGACTGCAAACTGTATTATGTGATCTTTCTCAGAACACCACAAAAACCAAAAGCATAATAATTAACACAATATATCTCATAACCAGGTTCTGAGGGAAAACAGTTAAAGGGTTAAACTTGTTACACTAGACAAGAACAATGTATCGGTGCTGTGACAATGACAAATTAGGTTCCTTCCTTCATTTTTCAAATTTTGGGGCAGTGACTTAGTCATGAATGAAAAAAAAAAAAAAAAAAATACCACACCACCTCCCTAAACTGCTGGGGTAGGGGATATCTGCTCTTACATGTCACTAAAGAGTGGAGTCCAAAATGAACAAAATGAACCCACGGTGGGACATACATATCTAGAAGAAAACAAAAACTTACCAATTAGAAAATTCAAAAAAAAAAAAAATGCAGACTTTAATTGTCACCACAGCAGCCTTCTCAAACTCAGCTCTACTCTGCAAACACATTTCCTCTCTTAAGCTTGAGAAAACTTGAGTCATTTGGGAAAATTAGTTCCAGCTTTTCAACACAAAGGCAGGCAGATTTTTATCCAAATCATTTTGAACCAGACAGACCAGCTAGAGAGGTTCGTTCCTAAAAAAACCTACAGTGTCTCACAGACAAATGAAATATCATCAAAGGTTCAAAAATTCTGATGAACTTGGACTCTGATACTTTGACTGCTGAAATTAGACATAACAGAGATGCCAGTTGTGCAGATAATCATCAAATATTCATGAAACATTATTAATCTTCCTTAAAAAATCAATAGAAAGTCAGTATCCCCAAAATCCTTGGACTTGGGAATGACAGATCTGTTCAAATTAGCTGCTTTGTAAAGTGAGCATCCATAAGAGGATTTTAATCTTAGAAAAAGCAGAACTCAATAAAGCTGTACTTTTTTTTTCTCCTCTCATTTAAGGAGAAGATAGATCTGGATGACAATTAAAAAATACTGTTATACCTAAAAGCAAAATAACCTGAGCATTGATGGTGAGTCTCACTGATGAATCTGAACTCTGCTTATGAAGAATTTATAAAGATTTCTCTTAATTTACATTATAAAATTATCTTTGGAAAATTGCATTTTCCCTGAGAGAAGACATTAAATGTCAAGTGAAAAACAGCTTTAGGAGAGTCAGTCACTATATTATAAATATTATTATCCCAAACACTTACTACTGGGAAATTAGAAAATGTATCAATTTGGCATCATGGTTGCAGTTCTGTCTTCAGCTCCCTTTTTTCTGTGCCTCAATTCTGCACATATGAAGCACAGATAACACTATTTTATTTGTCTTATCTTGTTAGTGACCTTTTGAAAACAGTGGCTGTATCACATATACTTGTACAACACCTCACCCTAGTGAGCTTCTATTCTCTGGATTATCTAGAGATGACCTACATGATAAAATTATAAAAAGAGGTCACGTCCGGGTAGCCATATCGTCACAGAGGACTAACACTTTCAATATATTACGGACTGTGAAGCACAATAAATCTGCTACAAACTCTTACTTTCAAAAAATTCTCATATTTGTAATACATGCATGCAATTTTCTTGACTTTCTTTTTCATGCCAACAATTATTTTATAGCTTGATGCTGGAAGCTGTAAGACTCCCATTTTCTTCAGTGAATTTTAAAACAGGCTCATTATTTGACTGAATAAAGTCAAAGAGATTGTTCACATCAGGAGAATTGCTTGCATACACAAGGTTTAATCCAATGTGCCAGGACCTTAATTTATCTTGCCATTTCATAACTGTGTTCATACACCCTGAACAAAGAATAAAGAAATGGGCACAAAATCTTACAAGTTGTCTTCCACTATTTTTAATTTCTCCATAATCCCTACACAACTTCTACTTTCAAATTACTCTCTTTGTTCATTTCTTTAAGAATCTTCAAAGAAAATAGGAAGAAAAAACACTGTCCATGTTCAAATTTGAAAATAGAAAGCATCAAGAAATTCCCTGCATCCCTTCTTATTTTTTAGCTAGCAAGACTGGAAAGGAGTAGAAGGGTCTAATTACAATTCTCTGCTCAAATATCAAGCTCAGGCTTTTATTCTTAAAAATAACCAGCTCATAATAAAGTTTTGCTAAGCTTTGGGTTTGCAAAATTAGGGTATAGCGTGGTTATGATCAAAGTTTTATTTTAACCAATGTATCTGATTGATGTTGGATAATACAGGCTTCAATAAAATATGCTAGTACAATCTGTCTTCAGTACCACTCTGAAGACAGCAGAAAGAATTAATCTGAAATTCTATCATTGTATATTCAACTATTTTTTATTTGAGAATGCTGTCAAGTAATATCAGGTCCTTCAAAGTGAGGAACTTATCACTCTCAATTTTTACATTAATTATTATTTCCAAAGAATGAGAATAGATTAATTGGCATCAACACCATCTGGAAAACACAAAGTAACTTTTCTGAACTTTGCCTGAACCACTTGTTATCCCATATACTAAATATTTACTTCAGTGACCTTCTTTTCTTTTTTTATGCAAACACTATTCTATCATTTGATAGAAATGCTACAAGAATCTTGTAGATCTTTTGAACATGCTACTTAGTATCTTACACTTTTTCCATGGTTAAAGTACTTTGTAATGTTTCATTCCGAATCCATAAGCACAGGGAGTACGACTATGTAGTGGAGGATCAAAGCTTACTCTCAGGCATGCTTTTACAGCTCCCATAAATGCTAACTAATGTTAAATCTGCATACCAAGGAAGAAATTTTGACACAGAATTGGTAAGAAATAATTCCCAAAACAAACCAGAAATAACCCTCCTTAACAATAACAGAACTCTTTTTAGTCCTATATAGGAACTTCACCTTTCCATTTCTCATTCATTATACTTAAATACATTACACATACTGATGAAAGATGCTTTCTGCATTTCTTATTTGTAAATAAGTTATATTGCAGTCAGTACCATGCATAATGGTACCATACACAAAAGGAAACCATACACTAAAGGAAAAGGAAGAATAATGATAAAGTGATATGACCCTTCATTATTCTAAATGTTGTAAAACAATAAAAACAATTTCTTTTGTAAAAACAAAGAAATCACATTGGAAATTAATTTTCTTACCGAACTTTCTGTTAGTAACCTGTGTTGGCTCTTTGGCTAACACATTTGGCTGGCTCTCCCATTAAGGCTAAAAAGGTTGTTTACTGACAGCTATGACTACTGGGTCCAGAAAAAATCAGTAATTCACTATAGCTTGTGTTCTTCACACCTAAGCAGCTTGGAGAGTGATTAAACATTATTCATAAAAACGTAATGATACACTAGAATCTCCAGCACAGTAATTCCAAGGAAGGGGTTACTCTGACACAGCACTGCAATATAGTGCTGTGACAGAGGAATAAAGCTTCTTGCAGTTAATCAGGATGTCACCATCTCTTCTGTTGTTCTTGAACTTTTATGAGGCAAGTTAAACATGCGGCTTGTAGCTACCCATAAGAAACTGAAGAATTATTCTAGCATAAGTTATCAGTGGTGAATTTGTGTCATAATTATATACTTCCATCATAATTCCATCATCTAACTTACTGCAAGATAGATGTTTAATGCAAATATCTTACAATCTTAAGAATAATTCTGATATCTCATGACAGCTTCTCAGAGACCACCCCCAAGAAAACCAGTTATAAGTATATTTTTTGGCCATTTGACTTGGAGGTGTAGGGTAGGATTTTTGCCATTCCTCCTTGTCAACATATCCCTGTTTACGTATCTTACTTATACTTGCTAAAGAGACGTCAAGGTTTGACAATCACCTTCTCTTCCTTGGAGTGAAAGGAAGCATGCTCAGTGCTCGCACGTAGGGCTTGATTCATACCTTCTTTTGGGATGCTCAATCCTGTGACTTCTGAGCTCACCAGAAACAGAGTTTGACACACAAGTACCATGGTCTTCCCTCGCCTGAGAGCAATTACACTGCAAGCAAGGGTCTAGCTTGGGGAACCGTAGCCAGCCCATAGATACAAAATAGGAACTTGTCTGTAACAGGCTTTGGCCCACACCATGAATCAACACCTTACAAGAGAATAACACCCGCAGCTGCTGGAAGGTCATGTATCACCATGCACGGAGATGGCGGCCTAAGTGGTGGCCTGTACCAACATGCAGCTGTAAAGACAAGTGGTCGAGAAGTGGGGGCAGGAGGGTGGGAATACAAGATGTCCAACACCCTGCAGAAGCAGGGTACTGTGCCCAAGGTGCAGGTGCTACAAGCCAGTGCTGAGCCACCACCCCAGAGCCCCAAAATGGGACATTTTGGAGGAAGCACCACCCTACCCTGAGCTCGATCACCACCTCTCACAGGATCAATACTTGAGCACGTCCCATACGCTGGTATGTGTATGCATGCCCACACGGGCAAGCGTAAAAGTTTCCCTGATACAGCCTCTCTGTCACGTGGTTTGCTTAACAAATTGGCCTTACCTCACAGTTTGCTGTTTGCTTCCTCCCATGGTAGAGCTATGTTTCTTTTTTTTAAAGCAAATAATATTTTTTTCTGTGCAACTTGCACAAGAAACTGCAATGCTCACATAACTCAAACAAAACTACCTGAAAGTGATAGCTATGTACTTTATAAGTGACAACCATTTAGAGCCTGTCAGTCAGAAAGAAAATTATTGCTCTTAGTGCATAAAATCACAATTAAATTGTACTTCTTTTGTTTCAGTTAAAAAGATGAACATCTCTACACCACAACTTAAAGCACTGGAAAACAGACAGATTTCCAGGGATAAATTCATACGATATCCAATCTGGTTAAATTATAGAAAAGGTGGCTAAAATCATAGAAGAATGGTGTTACAGAGTAAGTGGGAAAATTACATTTTTTAGCATTCAAATCTATATCAAGATGTAGATTCTTTGCTAAGAAGAGCTGATACAGTGCACCAACCATCAGCTGTCTAGAAGGTAAACTGTCTTGTCATTCTCAAATGCTGAAACTACTAGTATATTGCAAGTTAATTGTTAAAAATGATTCAGGTACCATTCAGGACACTGGTAAAATATTATATTCCAAAAGCCGTAAAATATATTAGCAAAGCAATGACCCTGACCTGAAAAACAAAATAGGAATACTAAGTAAATTATAGACGTCATGCATGGAAATGCATGTCATGGAAATGCAATGTCCCTCCCTGCTGAAGGGACAAGTTTGCCTTTAATGCAATTATCATATATCCCTTGTGCAGCTTGATACTTCTCAAATGTCATACAAATTTCAGTTCCACCTTATCAAACCTTTCTCTTATTTCTTTCACACTTGCCCCGTTGCATTGAAGAAGTATCTTTGAAAATAACCTGCTGTTACTTTCCAGGAATTCTTAACCCTATTTTTGAGACATTTTGAGAATTCAAAAGGTTCAAAGATTGTACATCACATTTGTTTCTGGCTGGTGACGGTCTTTTGTTCTCTCTGGGCCATACAAAGCCAACCGGGCCTTATGGAGAGAGCTGCCATACACCTTCTGGAGTATCAGCCCAACTGCGGGCCTCTCTGCAGAGCCTGTACACCAAGCACGCAGCATGGGGAGCAAAGTGGAGGAATTAGAAGTCTGTGTGCGGTTGCAGGGCTATGATCCAATGAAGATGTGCTGAGACAGATTTCATGACTGTAACGATGGGCATCCTTTAGGGCCTCCTTTAGGAAGGACGGGCCAGGAAGACAACCGTACTTGAGAGGAGTGGGAATGCAGGCAGTTCTTCCCTGGGATGAATGATGTGCAACCTGAGAATTTCTGGGTTAGCAATAGAAGGCAGACTACTGTGGGCAACACTGCAGTGGGTTTCTGCTAAAGACCACAGATCAGGAATAGTAAATAGATGAGGCCTTCTTCATACAACATGTTAGTGGAGCAGAGCCCTGGTCTTCACTTTAGCACCCCAATATCTTCTGGAAAGACAAGACAGCAGGTTGCAAGCACCAGGAGGTGGAGTGCATTGATGACAACCTCCTAACACAGGAGATAAAGAGATCTCTGGGGGGGTCTGTTGGGAGGCAGTAAAAAAGACGCAGCCAGACTCTTCTCAGTGGTGCAATGTGAAAGAACAGGAGGCAATGTGAACAAATACAAGAAATTCCTTTTAAACATGAGGAAAAAAATTTTTCTTCTGTAAGGGTTATTGAACATTGGAACAAGTTGCCCAGAGAGGCTGCAGAGTCTCCATCCTTGCTGATACTCAAAACTTGACTAGCCCTGCTCTAGTTGACAGTGCTTTCAGCAGGGCAGTTCTACTAGATTATCTCAGTGGCTACCTCCAGCCTCAACAATTCCATGATTCAGTGGTATACTATTACAGCTATGGCAAAAGGACTAGAAAAGGCACCATGCAGCTTACAAGTTTCTAGTTAAAAAAGAAAAGAGGGAAATTATTAATAAAATGTTGTAAAAATCAGTGTTGAGACAACCAGTCAGCTATCAGAATGAAAATGAAATATAGTAATTTAGCTTACTAATGATACAAAACTGCAGGAGACCCGAATAATCCAGACAGAGTTTGTAGAATCCAGATCATAGACAGACAATGGCCATTCAGCAAAGGAAGATTAAAGGATAAAAGTTATCTTAACTTTGCAAAGCTATAAGATCTGCAACTACTCTGTTGTGCTAGTTATTAATGTAGACATAGACTGTGATGAAAGAAAGCACAGCACCAGTGACCCAGGAGACACAGGAATCAGAATGTCTTGGTTTGATTCCAGCAGTACCGTATCTGCAGTACAACCACCCAGACCCCCTTTTTTTTTTTTTTTTTTTTTTTTTTGCTTTGTGTTTTATAAAGCTCATGGAACATGTGGATATTGGGAATTATACCTTATGTGAATCATATTAGCTATTTAGTGACAAAAAGCAGTTATAGACAAGATGTGTGTGAGGATATCTAGGCTCATAGTAGAACATAGCAGGTATTTGAGTTACTTGAAAATAGATAAGAAATTATGTCTAAATTCTGTAGAAAAAGGAAAAGTCATGCACAGAAATAACATATTTGTGAAGAATAAAAAGTAGTAACTACAAAGGTATTTAATCTGTTGAATTTTTCTGAATAACATAGATAAGCAAGTAAAAAAAGGACTGGAAAATAATGGAGTTGAAAGTGAGGAGAATCTCTTTAAACAGAGACTACTTTGTATGAGATATAAAGTACAATAGAGCAAGTTTGAGAAGTTCTTTAGGGAGATACCTGAAACATGTCTCCAATACTTCTGAAAACTCTAAATTTCTGTGACACATTTATTAGCCATGTTGTTTGCAGTTTTCTAACCTATAAGAATTTCCATTATAAAGAAATAAAACCTTAAAAAATTAACAACATTACCAGGAGCATTTATTCACTCTTGCTTGAACTTACCCAAGTTCAATTAAACTAGGAGTTAACTGTGGTTAATACTTACTCCCTTAGTGTGTTAAAATACAGATTATTCCCTTGCAGCACCTGCCAACAGTGAGCAGGTATTCTAAGAAGTATTATCTACCCTGAACAACAAAGAGAGCATCCACCAGCACAACAGCCAATTAATATGGTGAGAATTCCACGGTGGTTTAAAGCTTGATCATGATAAATTTGAAGTGGCATGTTCAGTTTAGACAGATTAATTAAAATAGCCAGGAACACGTTGTTATCATATTGAATTTACATCTTTTCATACTAAGGTTGCATTAGTCTGATAAAATGAAGTATTAATCCCAAGAGGTGCTAATTAGGTGTGAATAAATGCCACAGTGAACTTCTCAATAAAACTCAGTAAGACATTTTAGTCTAAACAGAGATATTGTCACTCAGTGTCAACATAAATATTGTCTCATACTGATAAACACACAAACCCCTGAATTTTGTTTTCGAACAGACATGCGGTAATTATTTTAAACAACAAGGTCCAATGAATTTTGTGTGGTAAGTTGTGTACTGCCTACCTAGCTTTGTATATTTGGCAAAAGGACTTATTACTTCTTCAGACTACTACAAACAGCAGAAGAGGTTACAGAAATCATTATATCAGATGGTATATGTATCTAGCAGTATACCCTTATGTAACCAGGTAGAGTAACATGTTGGTATTTACCTTGAAAAATTATTATTTTTCCAGATAGTCTTCAAAAAATATCAGGCAGTTTTAGATATATGCCTTTAGCATGCCTCTTTTTAAAGAACTCTTTTTTAATTACTAAGACAAGACATGCTTACAGGTGAAACAGCTATCAATAAAGTATGAATTTACGTAGTACTTATATATTGAATTGTATCAAATTCTAATAAAAACATCTGTAGTTACATATAGACATGTAAAAGACTATATGAGATACCTGATCTACATCAACCAAAACAAAATCCCACAAAATGCCATGAGAAATTGCTGTAACAATCAGCACGTTGCATCATGAGTGACTCTCTGAGGCTATGTAAGAACCTCAGGTTCTGGCACTCTGCCAGAAAGTGCACATCAAATACACTATAGACAATCACACATAGTGTTTTACCTGTGGGATGAGATTTATGATCATGAAAATAATGACTGACAAGACTAGCTAGTGCCAAGCATAATGCAGACAGACACTGCACAGGCTTTCCTGCCCTGCTTTGCCAGAAAGCCACGTCCTGAACTGCCACCCTTCTGCTCTGCCGGTTGCTTGGCCGGTCTTGCCTGGAGACTGTTGAGCTGAGCCAGACCCTGTGACATGCACAAATATCCCTGGGCACTGCGATGGACTTCCAGTACCATGTGCGGTTTAGCAAGAGTTAGACCTACGGGGTGAGTCAGGAAAATCTCATCTGGCAAGCCAGCTCTGTTCTTCCTTTTTAATTTAAAGAAAAAATATCCTCCAAAAGTTACCATCAAAAGGAGGTTAGTTAAAGGTACTGGTGAATACTACACCTTGTTTACAAATGTCTGTTTCTGCCCCACTGATGAATCCAGCTATGCTCCCATTATAAGTTCCCTTGAGAGGAATATATATTAAGTGAGAGCTGATTTGGAGAGATTTTATTGAAGAAGACTAGATGAAGCAGAGTATCTCAACATACAGATTTCCTTTAGACCACAGACATTCTGCACAGAACTGTCATTTCAAAATTTGTTTGCTTGGCCGCTTCTCCTTTGATGCTTCTCTGAGAGGCTCCCTTTCCAGAGCTCCCTAGAAACAGGGCTGAAATAAGAATATTTTTTAAACAACAGTCTAAGGAATCCTAGTGCTCTGAATTAAAAATATAGGCATTTAATTTAGTTTAAGATGGAACTTAACAGGGAGGGACTTTCTAATAAGCTCCCTCAATGAAATCTCTCTGCTCCAAAAGTTCAGGCCTTAATGAGGAGGCCTCTGTAGGCAGCACTAATGCAAGTCTTGGGCTACAGATACGGTATATATCCAGGGCAAACATGGATCCAACCTATTGTATTATCATTTTGAATTTAAAAAAAAAATTAAATTACCACTCACTTCGCCTGCCTTAGGTAATAAAATCACCTTTTCTTCCCAGTAGACTTAAAACATTCCAAACATACAGTTTGGCACGTGGATTCCTAATCCAGTAGCTGACACAAATGTCTAAATCTTGGTGAGTTTTTGGTTTGTTTGTTTGTGTTTATTTCTAAAAGCTGGAAATTGTAGGTAAAGAATTGTCTCATGAATTTCATGGCATGTGTTCAGCATCTTCAATCCCCTTCTTGAAGTTACCTTCCAGAAAGAACTGACAGCTGGGAAAAATGAGGTGCCTGATCCTACTACAAAGGAAGGGATTCCCTATAGACTTTAATGGACCTTTGAATGTACAAAGAAAAAAATAATATTTAAGAATTTTCTGAAAAGATAAATGTATTTTTTTCTGTCCTGTGCTACTGAATTGATTATTGTACAGTAAGCAAAAAGTAGATCTGGAAAGAAAATTAACAACTAAACATCTCCCATGAGAGAGAGAGAAAAAAAAAGAAAAGAAAAAAAAGCTTGATTACAGCTAAAACATTTTTTAGGAATGGAATTAATTTGACAAGACTTTCAGGAGAAACTAGAAAAGCTCTAAAATGAACGGCTTTTCACTGTTCTTGGCATTTGTCACGGAAATGAAATTCTGTACTAATAATTTCACAAAGAAGTTGCAAGTATGCAGCTTCAGAAAATTATTATAATTTTTAAAATGGGTCATATTTCCTTCTCAAAGATGTTTATTCCTCATTTGCATTTTCCCCTAATTTACAAAAAATAATTAATGTCTATATAGCCGTGATCGTAACACTTCAGTCAATGAGTTTAGTGTGACCCACGTAAATCATATTGGCTTCACTGCTAGGAACATGGATTTGGATAGGTAGTGCAGGAAGCAGGACAGCTTTAATACTGGTGGCTTATGGCCTCTACACTTGCAGTGGATGCTGGCCAACTAGCTACTGCACAACCAGCATATCACTGTGTTAAAGGAAATAACCCTTCAGAGAGTCAAACAACTTTCTAGTTATATTTTGTACAATTTATTAGGTGAGGACAGCTTTTGTATTGTATAACTTGGCAACTTCAGTGACAGATTTAATTTCCTGTTATCTCTGCTGCAGTAGTAAATAAATCTCCCAACTGACAATGCTTGTGAATTGTCCTAAACATTGTCCTAAAATGATACACATTCCAGTGTAACAATTCATTGACCATTCAACTTTAATTGACCAATTTTTAGGCAGTTATCAGCGGCCTATTTTCTCTGGAACAGATAACGTTCCTGACAGTCAAACTCCTTTTCATTCCATGTCATCAAGTAGTGAAATTATGTATTTGTGAAAATTATAAAACATCATCTGACACAGGTATTCACCAAAAACCAACAATCTACTGTGACTGAGCAGCATGCTTTCTCTCTGAATCATCAAAGAGTTTTCAGCAAAGTAAGAATTGGTATCCCCAAAAGAAAGCATTTTTTTTCTCATACTAATCCCAGAAAACTAGAAACCCCACACAGTTTATAAATCTGCAGGATCATTGGGCTGTACCTAAATCCAAACAGTAATTTAACTATTTACTAACAAGAATAAGAATTAAACTCAATTTCATATTTTCAATTCAGCAAGTATTTTTAATGCTTTCTTTTTAACACGAGAACTCTGTATTCCTACAAAATGCCTCTTAGTAGTTTAATAGGTGTCAAAAAGAAGTAAAAAATGTATGCCTGATATAAAAAAGAGATAAAGAAATAGTTTTAACTTTTAATCTGCTGCCAAAATCCATATGACAAACATCTGGCCTTTAGCCAGTCACAGTTGAGGTTGACATGAGGATTTGTCAAATTGGGTTAACATTATTACTACTGAATTACTAGAGGAATTCTATGCTTTATTTTGGGAGGTTGGCAAGGAGACAGCAAAATTCCTAGTAGAGATACTAATATTTTAGAATCTAGAAATAATCTATTGGATAATGCTTTATGGAAAAAAAGTAGATGAAAACCAAAGATGTTTCAGAACACAGCTACCTTTCCCAAAGCATACAGTAACTATTTACTGAAATAGTGACACACATATAGTTATTCATTCATACACATGTACACATACGTTTTAAGTAGTGCCATTTGTCGAGTACCAAAGATAATCATTTTAAGTTAAATCTCTGTTCTTTAGCTATGTTTTCATAAATTCCCATTTGCTCTCTTGTACCATCTACTTTTAGTAGTGTGAAACCACACATATAACAAACTGGCTATTTTCTTACATTATGCTTGGTCTTGACGAATGATATTCTTTATGCCACATATTTTAATAACAGCAGAGAAAAAGATTAAATGGACTGACTGGATTCTCATAGTCCAGTCCTAATCACTGCAGTTACTCTACAGAAAAATATCTCTGGACATTTTTATTGCTGCTGCTCTTTCTATGAGGCAGTTTCATTACTCTGATAGTTCTTCTAATTTTCAAGCTAAATTTATTCTTGACCACATCTTACTCATCTGTATCAGCATTCAGCTGTTGCTTAGATTTCTTTCCATTTCCTGGTCTCTTCCCACTCCTTTCTCCTGTCTTCCTTTCCTTTGCATTTCCTAGCACAAGAAGTATATGGTTGTAAAGGACAACAGGTAAAGACTGAAAAGGATGCACTGTTTAGAAAATTAAGATTAAATATATATATATATATATAAATGAATTTGTTGTTAAGCAATGGTTATCAGTTAGGGGATAGTGCAGAGTCATCAGAGGTCAGTTTGGATCATTCCACACTTCCACTCCCATTTTCTCCCAATAATATAACGCTGAAATTGTAACCTAATGTTCTCAAGTTGAAGTCATGAGAGAAGACATAACTCTGTTTGGCAGGATTAGTCCTCAACTTTGGAATTCCTTCATGTCCAGAAAGGATCGGTTTACATTACACAACCCCAACTAAGTTCATTTTCACCTCTAACTTCTGGATATTAAGAATAAAAATACGATTCTTGAGGTAAGCATCAAGTTCCCTTTGATTTCTAAGCAATATAGAGGCCTCAATTCAAAAAGCTTTTTCTTTCTGGCCAAATTTCAAATGAATGTCAAGTGTTTTCTTTTACTATCATAAGACTATCTAAGCTTATTTTCTTCTGTATTTTGTTAATCTTTGTGCATAGGAGGCACAAGAGATGAGAGGTATAAATGCAAGAGAAAGGTAAGGCCTTGCTGCTGTAAACTGTTGTATATTGACCTCTTCTATGCAGGAACAGCCTGCTGGAGGTGCCTGGTCCCTGACACCCAGGCAGAACTGCACACACAGTCAGGCTGGAGGGGTTCTCCGCATCAGCGACAGACACAGCTTGAACTGGGAGCGTATAGTGGAAACAGCTGAGTATTTTTGCATCTGGAAACTGGTTGCAGTTATAAATGATATGACTTTGAGAAAGTTTTTTGTTGTGGTTCTTTAATCTTTTAGTTTTCAACCGAAACTTGTTTCATTAAAGTGGGGGGTGCCTATGCAAGGGCTTCCTTTATAATCTCTGTTACTATTTCAGATGGGAGATCTGGTTTATGTGTACGATTTCTGTAGTGAAGGTTTATTGTATTTACTGAACCATATGCTTTTCTACAGCCTGCTTGGAATTTATGATGACATTGTTTTGGTTTAGGTTGACAACTACAATATGTTTCAAGTTAGCTGATTTCCACTCAAAATTTTGATCTCTAATGAATTGAGATTCTGAAAAAAAAAGAGCAATTTTATTTTTTAGTTTTGGTGATGGAGTTCTGCTGCAGAAATTTGCTCTTTACAAACTGATAGAATGTGTGGAAAGGGTAGATTATTTCCTCTGGGGACAAAGTCACATTTTTGTATAGGTCTTACAAATAAAAACCCTGAAAAGTTTATTCCATACAGAAATAGCTTGGGTCCATTTTACAAATGCTTGCCAAGCACACTTTCTTCCCCTGAATTCTCTAAAATTGGAGACCTATCTCTAAAACCCATCTCTAAAATTGAAAACATTAAGTCTAGAGACCACTGCTGTGAGCAGCCTTGCACCGAAGAGCAGGTCTTGCCCAGCCAAGGCAGAAGCAGCGCTGCCCACATGGAAGCAGACTGGCTGCTCAGTTCCTTAACATGGTAACTTGGGTAAATGGTCTGCACCACCAACCAACCATTTGAGGAATGTCAGCATTCTCTAAGATCCCATTGATTTATTGCTTTCATAGAGCTCTAGCTCTTTGTTAGATGAATTGACTATACTTTATGGTGTAACTGCTGAAAGGTCTTTTGGGTGCAGTTTCTAAACAAACACATGCATGCAAAGACTGTCTCAGCTTTGCATGGATACCACAAATTCCATATTTTAAAGAATGGAGTACTTTTAAGTATACCTCTTTGGAGGAGCTCTTCATTGCTTCCATTATCACACATATCTTATGCTATGTACTGAAATGTTTGCTTTCAAAATCATACTGTATTTTAATTGTTGTAAAATTAAACAAAAAATTATATATGTGAAACTGTGATCCTTCAAACTTGACCTATTTTGACTAGGATAACAACATCACAATCACTGTACTTTAACATTAGCAATAAAGAGGTAAGATTATTTAGTCTACAAAAAGCTTTAAATCTTTCAAGATGAACGAGAAAGTTATTATTAAAAGCCAATACATAAAGCCTGTGCTAATCCATTTCTTTTTTGATTTTCAAGACTGTCATATTTGTCAGCAACTAAATATATTATTTCCTAAATTAAAATTACTCTTGAATCTATTTATTTATTTTTATTTTTATTTAAACAGAGCATGTGATACATGAAACTCATTAACAAGGAGGGAAAAGAAAATGTCCAAGTTCTATTGGTAAGCACACCGCATACTTTCCCCTTGCTCTGGCACCCTGAGCTTTGTTTTGCCCTATCCATTCAGCTTAATCTGGTATGAGCTACATGAAAACAGTTCATCATAAGAAGCCCTTTGCAATGCATAGTTTTGTTGATCTTTGTGAAGAATATTTGGTCAATATTAATATTTCAGAAACATTGATCTGTATTAATTCACAGTAGAAGCAAAATGATGCTAGGCAGCAAGAGAATGGATGTCTAGGGAAACTGCAGTCTTACCCGGACAGTAAGAAAAGATTCAGTCTAAAACAAATACTGTAAGAGGTTAATAAACAACCCCTAGATAGGAAGAAATCCATTTCTTTGGTTCCTATCCAAAGCTACATAACTGAATGGGAATAAATATGAACTGATTGTCTCAGACGTCTTTAAAAGGCACTCTCTAACAAAGAAGAGGCAGATATTTTTGTCTGATGGTAGACTGGCACAGCAAAAGTCCCAGTGGAAGCTTTTTTAAATAAACAGATAGCAGGAGATTGTATATTTTAGATAACACAGTCAAGAACAGAAGCATCATTTCTCCCTCTTCCTTGCATTAGGCTTAATTAGGCTTAATTCCCATTAAGATTTACAAGTTTTTGATTTCTCAATCTCTATTAAACACTTTTAACATCTCAAAGCTTAGATTGAATTGGTCAGTGCTGTTATTATGATCAACACACATATGGGTAACAGGCAAAAGATCTAAACAGAACTGCGAACTTCCACATCTGAGCAAGTGATGTTAAAAGGCATTTCACCTAATGGCGATGTGACATGAGTTTAAGAAACAAGTACTACAAGGGCCAAGTACTCCTAACCCTGTAATCAAATAAACAAGGTTCATATTCTTCCAAGTCTTAAGGATTAGGTATTAAATAAACACCTTTTTTTTTTTTCATATAATACCTTCCTAATGAGTGTAGGTCTCATACGAAAATCCTGTGTAACAACATCAAGTCTACTTTCCATGCTGTATATCTGCATTGCAATCTTTGCTTTCAACTTCCTACCTTGAAGCAGTGCAAGAAGCCAATGATTCCTTGGCCTTGACCAGAACTTGACATGATAAGATGCAGAAGAGTTGCAAAAGCCACATAAAATGCTTAGAGAATGCTCTTGGAAGATGAAGGCATACCAAATCTGGTTACAATTATTTTCCAAGAAGAATGTTATGTGTCCACAGCAGGTACATTTCATAGGAAAGGCATAGACAGAAAAATAATTTTCATTAGTTTTTTTTTTTCTATTAAAAATAAACTTAAAATGACTCAGTAGCCATAAAAAATCAGTAAAATGGTAAACACTGTGCTTCTAAAAGGTTGTTCTTCACAAAAACTTAAATAGTTTTTAACTGATTATTTGTGCTGTTCATTTGTACGAAGAGATATTATGAAACACACATGGATGTGCTATACAGAAACCATTCAATTCTTTACAAACACTTCTAAAATTTTATTGGCTGATAGGGTAGGAGAGATTTCTTTTGATTTTTGTTTCTGCCATTTTCATATGTTGAACATATGTGTATGTTCAAACACAGCTGACACTGCAGATCAATAAAGCCTCCTCTCCCTTATGTCCAAGCATCATTTCTGGATGGCTCTAACTCTACTTTTATTAATTCAGTTGCTATGATCACTTTCTGATAAAGACCAACTCATGAGATTAATAAATTGTATCTGTTACAATTGTATCTATTAATGGACAGATTGGGATAACATTTCCTCTTCTTTTCCTTGGAGTTAGTGGGATTCTTTAAACTGAGGTAATCAGGCTAGGTCAACAAGTGAACTTGCTGTTTTGAACTTGTTTCCATTTTTTCTAGAACCATTTTAATGGAGTATGTAACAAGAAAATTAATTACTAAATACACAAAAACTCATAAAGTGAGTTGATCTAGTTTACTGCAAAGTTACCACAATTTTAAAGTTCCTTTCACTTAAAGGAACCTTCATTGGCATAAAACTGAACATTACTAATGCTCAGTAGTTTACCAGCTTCAGCAAGATGCTCTTTTTCTCAGATGACCCCTAAATTTAGCCTCCATGTCTATAATTTTGATACACTTAATTCCAACTTTGTCATCAAATACAGTTACCAATCAACTATTTTTAATTACATAAAAATACTCAAAGATTAGAAATAAAAAGGTATAGCCAGACCTTTCTCATAAGGCACAGAGATAGTTATTCTCCATTCCAGCGCACGTACATGCCTCTTGACCAGCAGTTCTCATCATAACCCTCTCTGCCAGAGCCCTCCACAAAGCTGAACACATTAGATGTTATATTAACTGTAACAGGAAGCCTTCTATTCCAAATAAATGCTTTATGTGGTGTCAGGCTTGCAGTTCTGGCATTCTGTTTATACTGTGTTTTCTCTTTAACTGTCTTTAATCCATTTTTGGAGCCAATCAAACCCAAGCATATGACACTGCATCACATTTATACTCAGAGCTTCATTTTGCTTTCATTAAACCTGACTCCCGCTTCCCTGCCTGCATTTGCCACTTCCTCAAGACATTCCTCTTTTTTTTTCACACATATCCCTTGCAACTATACGTACTTCTGATAACCAGCACTGGCTGCCATACCTCTTGTTGCAATTAATGGTTTTAACACTTGTTCCTCTCCTTCTGTAGCTTCAGAACGAAGCTGTTCCTAATGGTATTTCCCTGGCGACATCACACAACAGCCCACAGCAAGGGCACACCTCTTACCTTAAACTTAACTGAATGACACAGCCCGTTTTGCTCAGCAAACAGTATCCCTCAGAAATTTTCCTCCATTCTATTCCTTTGCTAGAGCTGGGTAGATTCTGTAGTTGTCTCATATCTTAATTCCATTTAAATTGCCAAGATCTAAGTTTTGTCCTAGGCACTGCTCAGTGATTTTTCAGTCTTTCAGGTAAGACTTAATCCTGACCAAAACACTTACTAGGTTCTAACTCAGAACAATATAACATGGCTACAGCTTTTCAGAATTTTTAATAAGATATAATACTTTAATATTAATTAAATTTTGAGATAACTTTCTGTTATAACAATGGAGTGGTGTGCTATTAGTCAGTGTAATATTCAAATAATGAGATTTTCCTATTTCATATTTTATAATCTTAAGCACTTATTTTGATCTCCTCTGTAAATACATACATTAAACAAATATCACAATACTCTGTTACATCTCATCCAGAAAGGAAATGGGGAATATTCATATTGCTTGCATAACAATGAGTTGCATATATCCAGAACATGGAGGTGATTAAAATTACAAAGTTAGTGGACTGGCAAGTACTACTAAATGAAAATAAACAACCTATGTATTTTCATGCAATTCATTAATACAGTATTGCCTAAGATTTTCTAATAACTTCTCCTCTCAGTTTTGAGAATTTTGCTATGCTAGATAGAACATAATCACCGAGAATGAAAAGATTTGTATGTAAGTTTTTAAACCTTAAGATTTTATTGCACATCTTTTTATTTACTATAATATAGAATTTGGCTTTCTGAAATTTACCCTTGGAAGCTGAATTAAATTTGGAAGTTTAATTTTCTACTAGCAAGAGTACCAGACACTTTACAACTAGAGCAATGTTTCATACAAGGCAAAGGATTTTTCACCACATTTGGGCAGGAGGGGGAGAGGAGATAACCCAAACCAAACAGAAAACTGTCTTCACCTTTGAAGTGTGCTTTTCCAGCTTTCTAAATAAAACTTTATGATCTATTAAATCATCTTGGATATGGGTTCATCTCAAGACCAATATCAGCAAAAATGAAATGTGATTCCTCCAGATATCTGAAAAAATGGGAACTATCCAGAAGCCTCATTTTGTGCACAGCTGATAACAAAGCACATTTGCAGAACCTCTAAGGGAAAGCCAGCCCTTCCTACACAGCTTTAATGAGATTCTGCCATTTCCCTTAATCTGGAAGATGATAGCTGTCCTACCAGTAAGGCTTTCAGCACACGCTATAGCTAAACTAGTCTGTGCTTTATCCGAGTCATCAGTTGAGCAGCTGGTTCATGAGAGATTTCTTGAGGAAAACTATATTATTTCTTATTGAAAAATAAAGCATTGCATTCCAAAAAGGTGTCAGCAGCCAAGATTTTAGGCTCTGCTAAGATTCTGTTAATGAACTGCATGTGACCCTGAGCAAGACATTCGACCGTGTCCTGACCTAAGCCCTTTGCAGACTCATAGATGAAGCTACAGGGCACAGAGATTCTCCCCAGATTGTACCAGAAAGTGAACGATGATTTAAAAACTCTATTTACTTCTCTGTTTGAAAAAAAATACTGGCCATAAAGAAGATCTAGACCTGGGCATAGCTAGGGCGGTATCCTCGTCATATGGCTTCTACAGACTTCCAAACCACACAGCATTTTCAATGAAAATTCATCATTCCTTATTATTTCAGAATATACTTGCCAAAACTGCTATTCTTTCCTGGCAATACTGACTATACAAAGTAATCCTCCAAAAATTAGTATGCTTACAGTGCCATGTTAACAACATTGTCTCTTACCTTTGTTCATAAATTTCATTCTTCTTAACTTATTCCATCTTTTTTTTTTCCTGAAATATCTGTTCTTTCAGTATAAATCTCTCTTTAGAATACTTGCCTTCTGCTAAGGCATCTGCTTATAGTTTGTTCAAAAGATAGAAAATTATAATATATAAATTAAGAAACTGTTCCTTGCTACATTTCAAGCTTAAACCTTTGGTAATATCTTGTGTATTATTTTTATTTGACTCTAGAATCAGAGATGGTCTTATAGAACATACACTTTGCTCATAATTTACAAGAGTTCATTCAGGTTTTCTATAGTTAGCATGCAAGTTCCAAATTTTACAAAAAAAAAAGTTAGATATGAAGATCAGTTCTAAACTCTAAATCCAAAATACTCAGTTAGAGGGCAAAGATTAAGGGTTTCTTGTAGACTCATTTATTTCCATTTAGACTGCAAAGCTTTTAGGGTATAGGCTGTATAGTTCATATGGTCCACAGGGAAGAATTGGCATAAGAAAACAAATATCACCAATTTCCATCTCTTCTACTAGATTAAACAAGACTACTGGCAGTGAGTAAAAGGTTCATGTAATGACATTTTGTTCTTAAGTCAGCTACTGTGGCCTAATGTAATTTGTTTCTATTTCGTAAGTTTATAGGCATTGATAGTTAATCAAGGGGAATATTCCTCTCTTCCACATTTTACTTTAACTATGCAAGGAAAAAAAAAACAGCTGGAAATGAAGCACATCTAACCTCTAGAGAAAGGTTTTATTGCAATATGTCAAATAGAGGGCAAATCTTTTATTAAGAAGGATCAAAGTATAATCAAATGAACACGATTAGATAATCCATGTGTTTTTCTTAAATAAACTAACCTATAATAGGAGCCCTTATTACTTGATGTGAAGTTATCACTTCTACACCTTTTCTTTCACAATTAACACAGTAGAAGAAAACTCAAAAATAGATTCTTGAATGATTAGAATGCCAAATATTCCACATCTGGACGACTGCAAAAGAAAAAAGAATTATTTAAAAACTATTCTTTTTTTTTAGGAACACAACATATATCAAAATAAATAAATAAGAAAATGTATCATGAGCGGCATGGTAAGCGCACAAGCAGAATAATCCTGAAGTGACATTATTTAGTAGGCTTTAGGAGTTTTATATTTTTATCACTGCTTTTAAACATACTCCAATGGTACAATCTGATTTTTTCATGACTGCTCAACACTGTACACTGTTGTGTTACAACTTTGCTAGATCGCTGATTCTCAAACTTCTTTTTTTTCCTAGTCTTTTCTAGCCCTGTAGAGGTGACCCCTGGTCACCTTAAACTCATCAATTGCTCTCTTCTGTAACATTCAAAAAGATAGTTTAGCACTTTGAAAGCACTTATCACAAATGTTGCCTTGTGGCAGTCCTTTTGTCTTTGAATGCCATTATTCAGTTTTCTTTCCAGCTTCCCGAGCAGCTCAATTCAATAGAGTCTACCGCTAGACAAGTGCTGTACATGTGCAGTGTGGCATTTGCCTTCCATTTCCCTACATAGTTCATCAATTCAATATCTTTCATAATGTGATGGCCATTTTCAAACTTAAATTTCCATCTGTGACTCCTGTATTTCATTTACAAAAAACAGCTTCACAGTCACTCCAGTTGCTAGCTTCTGCTATTCCTCCAATTTTGTGCTGATAGTGGTATTAAATTTCTTAAATATTTTATCTGTGGTTTTCTTTTAAGTGAAGTTCAAAACATACCAGTTTTTGGCTCCTTAGGAAAGCTTCTAATCTTGAGCCTTCTTTATGCTCTAGTCCACTAGAAACCTTTTCTCAACAACTAAATGCTTTCACACAGTATATTCTATTTTCCCAATAATTGTAAGGAAATGGGGCCAAATCCTGAGCTGGTATGAATTACATAGCCTCTTTGCTCTGTAGTGAAGCCAATGGAGACTAATAATCTCAGCTGAGAGCTTAGTTTAAATTTTCAGTATCCAGACTAAAGAAATCATTTTGAAAAGTAATGCAAACCATGATTTAAAGTGCACCCACATGCAAAAATGTAAATTGTAGTCCCTGTGATTAACAGAGTGGCCCTGAAATGCATTTTTAAAAAGTTACAGAAGGAGCCATAGAACAGCTCTGAATATATCAGCCAATGTGGGATGGAGAGAAGTCAGAGGAGGGTGGATATTGTGTCAAGTGGGCTGACTTGGGAGCTCCAGCAATAATCTTCAGGATGCTTATGTGAACCAAATGTTCCTCTGAAAATCCTTTGATGAATTAAAAAAGAAATACAACCTACACTCATTTCCATAGTCTGACTCGACTTTAGATCTTGAACAGACTTTTATCTGATATGTGCCTGCAACTTAAAAAATTGAATAAACTCCAAAATCTTTTTAAAAATTCTTAATACAATGCTTTTTTTTTTTTCTCCTCAGAGGGAAAAAATGCAACATCGATAGCTTCCAAACTCCTAATTATAGCTTAAAAGTTTCTTGAAGGCAATTTTGTATTGCTATATAATGTGTTACAAAGCCCAGAGAGATGGCTAACTGCTAAAGGAACAAAGACAAATTTTATGCTAACATACATAAAGGAAAAGGCATGTAACAACTTTGGATGCATTTTCTGGTTTCTCAAATTAATTATTTTAATCAAAATTCATCTTGACATTAACAGCCTGTTTCTACTCTCACATCACTTTTACACTAACACAACTCAATTAAGTTCAATGGAGTTTTTTTTTTGTTAATTTACAATATCGTATCCGAGAAGGATCAGACTCTAATGTCTCTACCATAATATAAATAAGCATATGAATCTTGACTGTCAATTAGAAACTTTTAAAATAGAGAGAGTGCTTAGTCCAGGTATACCAAAATATTAAAACTCTTTTAAGATTGGGTGTTTTAGGCTTTTCTCTTCTTTTTCCTTTTTAACTTCTGCAATGCTCTAGGTAGTTGTAATAGCCTTTCTGGATTACTTCTTGGTATGCAATTTTAATATCCTTCTCTACTTTGACAAGGTCAGGTCTGCTTTCTCTTTTAGGCAGCTCAGAAGACTCAAGTTATAGCTAATTGCTTTGATTATTGGTTCTGTAACCTCTAATTCCCTGTGACCTTTCCTGAGCCCATTTTCAATTTAATGAGCCAAACTAGTAAAGCTTATACTGGCCTTTTGATGAGAGTTGCCAGAATGTCTTGACAAATTAAGTGTTCCACATACTATGTTGCTTTCAGCCAAATTAGACTGCAGAGGTAATGTTGTTATTTCTCTTTTAAGTTATAACATTTATTTGTACAGAATAGTTGCTTTTCAGAGAAAAAAATAAAAGTTCATTTTTCTATGCTACCTTACCTTCTATAAATTGTCCATGCTTACTTCTATATAGGCAGGTCTCTCTCAGATTTAAACAGCATAATTTGTATGCATATTAACCCTTTCACTGTTCTCTTATATACTTGCATTGGATTAAACTACACTGATTTATTTAACAACTGCAGCAGGGTGGGTGTTACACAGAAGATAACTAGACACTCAAAGATGATACTGAGAAATTTTAGCAACCACTTCACACAAAAGTGCCCCCAATTCAAAGCATCACAATAATAAAACAATAAATTTCTCTTTATTGGGTTCAGGTATAGGTTCAAAAGGTTATTATATTAAAAACCTTTTTATTGCAGCTGATTGTTTGTACCACTCTATTCATGCCTTTGTGATTGGCAGTGTATTGCTTTGCTGATATTTACTGCAAAGCAGCTTTTAGGCCTTTTTTTGGAGGATGAACATGACTGGAGCTAGGTGGACAGTGTACAAAATATGGTGCTTGCCCTTCATTGAGGATGCAGGAACAATATGAGGATTTGTTACACACCAGAAACCAATCAGATGTGGAGAACAGAGCACTGTCTTTCTTGCTTATCTTGGCCACGTTATTCAGTGGTATTCCTTCCCGTCTCCCTAGGCTCACTAGACTTTTGTCCATCCTTCATTTTATGGCAATCATGACTTTTTTTTTTCTTTGAATGAAGAGTAGAGGACCAATATTTTGTTTTCCAGAACCTTCAGGTAAAGCAACAATCCTGTCAATATTAATCAGCTTACATTAAATTTAAAAGCTGAAAATGTTTATATGACCATCCTATAACCTCTTATGTCCATCCTCTTCTTTATAAATTTCCATTGTGGAAATGGGTCATTCAGGGATCAGAAACATGATCATGTATCTTAAATATTCTGTACCACATATGAAAATTAGACCCAGTAAGGACCTTAGAGACCTAAAAGTTAGCATCCATCTTTCAGACACCTGATCCCCAAAGTAGAATTCAGATCCCTCTATCTGAAATTCCATCCTTTTTCTACAGTGTGGCCTCCAGAAAAGTATCTCTGTCTAATTCTGATCTATATCTGCCCTTCAGAAATTGAATCGGCTACATTTCCTTTTAATGTGATCATCTTTTATATGATAATCTTGTTACTGAACTAGTTAGCCACCTAACTCCAGCTCTGTAGATGGATCCAATTCCTTTATCAAATAGGAAGGGCTCAAATGGATTTCCTCTATTACCCAAAACACTTTCTGAACCCTCTAAATGATGAGCAACTCCAAGAGAGAATTCTCCATTTCTCCAGTAAATGCAGGCTTCAAAAAAGAGAGGGCCCATCAGGCAGTCTGATTTTGCAGCCTAATGCCTCAGGTATATACTGGGCTCCTTAGTAAGAGTAACTATGTAAAAGCTAAAGCCTAGATAGTAAAGCATTACATTTGATGACTATATTATTGATAACAATCAATTCTACTAAAAGCATAGGACAGATATTTAGAGGTCCTACTAACTGTGTGTTCAATATGCTGGGATAGTATAGGGATCTTCTAGCAAGGAAAACCTATAGAACAACAGGTTATTTTCAATTCAGTGCATTGCTTGACATGTACAACTAAATTAAAACAAACTGCCCAGTCATTGCTGGTCACCAATGTAGGTATTTCCACACCATCTTTTTTTAATGAAGAGGTCTTCTTTGGTGGATACCAAATTCCAAGTAAAAAGGTCAATAGATTTAAAAGAAAACCAGTTCTAATAAGAAAACGTTTGTCAACAAAACCTGGAGTTCTTTCTTCTAAACTGTTTAGAATAGGGCTAATAGATGAGTTGTTAAAACAACAGAAGTATGACAGAATTTTGTTTTTGTTTGTTTACAAATGACATTACTTCCCTTTCAGACAAAACACAAAAGAAAGCTTCCTTCCTCCAACCAATTCTGACAAAGGGATGAAGTATTGATTTAGTCCAGGAAAGCAATATTCCTTTTGGATTTGAAATACGCACATTTACCTGTGATTTATAAGACTGTCTCTCTGATGTAAATCCCATAAACTCTCCATTATATAGAATAATGAATGGCTGGAATACAAAGAAGGATAGGAGCAAGAGAAAAAAAATGCATTAGAGCTACCTAATTAATACCTGGATACCTTACAAGCAACTTCAGCACCACTCGCCCTGGCATTTACTGTTCCATTCCCACAGGACAAAGACATCTCTGCTACGCTCTGGAGTAGCCAGTTCGCACCCAGTTCATCGTCAAGGCAGCAAAAAGATCTGCTTATCCTTTTAATAACTACTTAGGCATTAAAAAAGTATCAACCCCATCCCCTCCACTCTCAAGAAATCACAGGATGCCAAAATCTAAGCATGTACTCTAGTCAAATTTGAGCATTTTACTACAAATTACTACAAGTAATGGCCATTTAAAACTTTTACACTTAATGCTTTGTACTCCTCATTTTTTTAATTCTCCATTAGAGCACTTTTTTTTTTTTTTTTTTTAAATTCTCAGGGATGTTGCAGTTAATCATGATAAGTACATATTTCCAGAACAGATTACAATTTGGGATGAAAGGCAATTTGATCTCTGAGTTTGTACAGTATTAAACAACCAGGGTGGAAAAATGTCCCAAGGGGTGACCTGCCGCCCACTAAGAGGCAAGTGACAGCAGAGATATCCTCATGCACCCAGCACAACCAGGAGGTCTGAGATCCCTCAGCAGAGCAGACCAGGCAGCAGAGCAAAAGTGACAGCACTCACACTACCTGGCATAGATAGCCACTGAAAGAAACCCCAGTATTAAATTGCAGCTGCACAAAAATACTCAAGAAAATTTACTTATTTCCCTTCATGGCATGGGGCATTATTTATGAAAGGCTTCTGGAAAAAAGTGGGGGGAAGCAGCATGGAAATTGCTATTTTTGTAGGTGTTTAGAGAAAGGTAAGCAAAGTCAAACATAAAAAGTCACTTCTTAAAGCAGGATAGTAAACAGTTGGCAAACCAGGTGGGTGAGTAGCCACAGTCCAGAACCACTGCATCACACTACGTCAGAGAAGGACAGCGAAGGGAGCATCCACAATCAGCTTTTCTGCTCTCCAGCATATTCAGCCAGCCCTCAACAGAGGTAATGAAGTGACTGTGGGAGCAGGAAGGCACAGCGCTGCTGCCCCGGAGGGGCTGGAAATGTTTGACACCAACAACTTGATCTACTGGGATTGTGACAGCAGGTGTATGTCTTCTTAGTGTAGTGTGTCAAACAGAAGAAGATAGGGGAAGTAACATGGGACAAATGTTTTGACCTTACAGTGCTGTGCTGTGGTGATGAGATACTACAAGTGTTATCATTTTCCCTGCTAACACTTGCCAGGAGCAATACCTTCTGCTATATGTATGACTGGCCCCTGTTTATTTACTGCTGGTTATATATTGACAGAAAAAGCTGTTAATACTAATCCTTCATTTTCAAAAATTCAGTCCATTCTCTGCAGAAATGTACGGATTATTTAATTACTAACAATGACTCAAGCTAACTTAAATTTTCCTTTTTTGTTCAGATAAAAGGAAATATTTCTGTTCCTTTTATTTTTTTTTCCTTGTTTTGGGGGGGGGGGAAATAGTCAAACAATCATTGGCAAGAACCTTGAGATTTAATAGTTGTCAAGGAGAAATAACCCCAGTGTATTGTTCTCAAAAATCATAACACAGTTTTGTCTAACAATACACAACACAAACTTGTCTGATAATGCGCAGGATAACGCACATCTTCAAGGGTCAGGGAGTGGGTTCAAGCTTTTTAAGTGATTCTTATTGTTCTTGTATTGTTAGTAATGATACAGGCCTGCTGTACACTCAAATACAAGGTTAGAGAAATACTCTGAGTAATACAAAGGCTTTGTTAAAAGAAAAAAAAAATCATCCCTACTCTTCCAGAGCAAAGGAAATCAAAATCCTGTGTTTTCATCTTCATTGCAATTTCCACACCAACAGATTAAATAAAACAGTAAGAAAAAGTGTATTAGCTCTGTAAGACAGAGCTACTAAAAACAGTGGATATATGACTATAAACGCCTTCAAACTCTTCTCCGGAAAAGATTCAGAACTGATTTTTTAGGATATATGCTACTGCCTTTGTTCATTTCTAGGCATATCGATACATTTATGAATAAGAAAAACACTTTTAGGAATCGCAGTAATAGTGTCTAAAAGCTTTGTAATTAGGATTAATATAAAAAGGCATTATAATATGCATAATACTAATTGATGTACACAGTTATAAACCATTAAAAAGAGACAAATTTATTCCAAATACTTTCATGGATGCATGCTGTATTTTTGGCTTATCGTGTATGTGGCTTATTGTGTACTCTGTATGATTGTATGGTGGCATAGAGAGTCATAAAAAAAATGTATTTTATAAGGTTGGAACTTTTTTTTTTTTGAGCTCCTGATTGATGAAATATGTTATTTTCAAAACTCTTCCTGTAACTTGCGTAACTATCACCTCAAAGAAAGTGATAGGTCCTGAAACCTTAATCTGCTTATAGAAGAGGATGACGACAACACAGGGATATTTACATATTTACATTTGGAGAATAATATTGAAAGTCCAGCATTCACTGATGAGCAGAACTGTTGAATATTAATAAAAATATGGTGCTCAGTTTTCTAGATACATATACTGAGGTTATTCCACTGTTAATTTTAGTGCGAAATAATTTGTTAATCATGTGCATGCAGCCAAACACTCAGGAGTACTGACAGACTGTGCAAGTGACAGGAATTTTTTTTTTTTCCTGCCCAAAATCACCATAAGAGCACTCAATTCATCATTTGTGGTTTTCTAGTTTAAGAACTGTCATATGGTTTATCACAGATCAGGAACAGTGTGCTGTAACATGAGCAATGAGTCACATGTCAGCATTAGCATCCCATGCTAAAAACAGCCCATAGAATGAAAATTGTGTACCCATATTATTTAGAGCAGGCTTTGGCATAGCTGCTGGGGCAGGAAGACTTCAAGGCCAAGTTTAGCAGAATTTCTTTCATATGAGAACAACAGAATTCAACCATGTATTTGTCACTAACAGTTCAACCTCTTCTGATAGAAAACAATTTTATCTCACTCTCTAATAGTGAAACAATATGTGTTTTAGTAATTTTGCTTTCTATCACACTGAGTATCTTGTTAGATTTCTTCACATACAATTTTTTCCTTTTCTGCATCTAAAAGTGAGAGCTATTCTTGCCATTTACCATGTTTTTAGGTTGACAGATATTTTATTTACATGTTGGTTCTCCCCATCTGGGGTTTCACACTGATGGTCCTTTGAGGAAGTTAAGTACCCCAAAGCACTACCTCTTTCAGTGTTTTGTTGAATTTGAATTAAGATTCCCTGTAGTAAGTTGAAAAATTGTTCAAAATTGACTCTAGGCATCCTAAGAACCCTAAAGCTTCTAAGGGACTTGTTTAAAACTAAAAACTGAATATCTCCTGAAGGAAAACTACACGTCAAATTTATATTATAATGTGTTATTGTGCTTTTTGTTCTAATTGGGTTTGAAGCCAAAATGCTGTTGTTTTGCAAATGTTCCTGAAGTATTTTTCTGTTATTATTATTTCCAGAGACAAAAACATACAAACAAACAGCATAACAAATAACAGCATCAGAACAAAAGTGGTTCTGGTAAATTTTTAATCCATTGTCCATGTTATTTAATAAGACAGTTTTAGGTCACCTGGGAATAAGAAGTTTTCATACTTATAGTAAAGCACAATGACAGGCTAAATATTATACTGGCTGTCAGAATGGTTGTAGAGGATGGAAGGGACCTCTGGGGATCAGGTAGTCCAACCGCCCAGTTGGCGGTTTACCTAAAGCAAGCTGCCCAGGACCCCCTCCATGAAATATTAATTAAGTACATTAATTTCTAAGTAAATTATTGACAAAGTAAAATTAGTTACATTCAATGTCTAAGATTATATTTTTGCTTTCAAAATTTTAGTTAATCCTCATGAATTCAATAAGGAAAATCAATAAGAAAATTGTATCTTCTAATGAAAGATACATACTCATCAACAACATTTTCATTTAAAAAAATACACATCTAATGATAATCTAAATAAAGATAGCCAAGATATCAGAAGCCTAAGTACACTGTTCCTTCAATCATAAAAATTTCTTACGAATTGATATACCTTTGTGGACATTTAAATCATCTTTGACATAAACTACAGTTAAATTCACTTTTTCCCTCTATGGGATCTACATATATATTAGACAGAAACACAAATGTAGAGCTGTTCATTTAGGATTGGAATTTCTTATGTAGCAGAACATGAGGCTGCTGTACTATCTAAAGAAGAGCCACAATAAAAGTAATAAAGTATTGTGTAATGGATTTCTGTAATAAAATGAACACCACCTTCATCTTTCACATTTCATCACTTGAGAAAGAAAAATGACCAACTAATTACTTTATACTTTGTTAACAATTTGCATTTTTAAAATGATGCTTGTTTACCATTTAACATATACTCTACATACAGTATACATGCAGAACAAAATTTAGGCAGCTAATTTTAGTCTTCCACAGAAAAAATTCTCAAAGTCCTCTGCTCGTTAAGGTACCACATCAACTTTGAGATGTAGAAGTTAGTAAAGCAACAGCTCATTAAATATACACACATTCTACACACCCAATAGCTCAACATAGTTTTCTGGAAATGGAAGAAAGAATGACCTGTTTCTGTTCACCTTAATTCAGTAGAAATTCCCAGCTTTCCTTCATGACTTACATAAACAAGATTTGACGCTTAAATTTCTTTGAATACAATCAGCAACAAAAATTATAGAACCATCATTTACTTTCAAACCAACATTTCTTGATTTTCTAGTACCTTACACAACTCTAAATAGCTAAAGCAAACAAGAGCAACCTAATATAAGTTCAAATATCAAGTTTAATATATTCATATTCAATTATTTCACAGTTGTAGTTTGTACTTGATATGACAATAAATATTTCTCATAAAGTTTGTCTCTCATGAGTTCAAAATCTAAAAAAGCATACAGAAACACAAGAACACTTGAGGTGAGAAATGAAATGCGGGTTAACAGCCTGGATTCTCAAGATAGTTTGGATTTTATGTACTTTTAACCTGACACAACCAACTAAGCATCAAGCTTTCTCAGTCAAGGCTGCATGAAGATCATACAGTTTCAGCAGATCATTCCTTACCTTCTACTATAAAGGTCCTCCACCCATAGAGTATAAAATACGGTTCACATCAGGTCAATTCATTGACCCAAGTGCTATCTGAAATTCAGGTATCCTCAAAAAGTCTGAAATAGTGCCAGTGCAAACTTAGTGAGACTATGCCATGCTTCATTACAATGGGATATATCATAAAATGCAGACCTTAAATACAGAGACATGCAGAAAAATTAGTTTACTCAAAAGTCCAATGTTGAGACTACTCAGATTCCTGAAATAAACATTTAAATTGTAGTTTACAGAACAGATTAAATTTTACCCTCTCAGTGTCTATGTGTTTCTGTACTACAGGAAACAGATGGCCTTTGACATCAACCAACCTCTGGAAAGAAAAAGAAAAGCCACTATAGAGAGTTCAAATACAAGTCAAGTAAACATGCATTTCTGTGTGCCCATTTACACACAAATCCTGCACTTACATCTCAATCCAATCTATACAGAAGTATCTCCACTACCTTTATTTGCATATTAATTCTCAGTAGTAAAATAATGCAAGAAATTCAAGTATTTATTATATAAAATAGAAATATACTTGATTTATGTAGGAAAGGCTATGTTAGCTGAAACCAGTTTTGGTGTGTATCAGTTACTTCATAGCACAATTAAAGAAATAAAGAACAGATAATTGCAAACGTGTGTAATCTAAATGATATCTTACAGGAACAGCACTTCAACCTAGTGCATAGAGTTTGGCATTGTTCCTGAGGATGCTTATTCCTTGAGCTACCAGTACCTTTGCTGAGTTAATACAATTCAGGATGTTCTCATTTTCATGTAAACATCTGACAGATTTCATTACGTTTGGCAAATGTTTTAAATATAAAGGTTCAAATGTAATGCATGTTCAAATTATGGTAGCTATATACAATAGAGGGCAGTTTATAGGACTTGAAAATACCAGTATAAAAATATATATGAGCAAGTCAGCTTGCTTCATGTATTAAGCAATTATCAGTGTCTCATGCAGCACATTGATAATTACATCTGTTATCCGCTGATAGGATTTCTATACATATTTTCTGTGTAGCCAAGTATTTATTTTAAAAATGCAAAATCATTAACATATATTAGAGACAGAAGAAGAGTTTAAATGCATTTAAATGAGTCCCTATTAGTGACAGAAGCAGGTTTTAAAACAAATTTTGTATATATAAGGACATTTGTCTGATTTGGTGCCATCTATAAAATGCTTGTTATTTCATTTTATTACCAGAAAACTTATCTGTTTCCTTCAATGCAGTTAGAAAAAAGCATGATTTCCTATGATGCTACTTTAACTTAAAGTACAGAAGGACATTTTTCATTTAGAAGCCAAGTACTAGAGGAAGAAGGAAGTTTACACGCTTGTGATTTCAAGTGATGAACAAGATATTGTTCCTTAGCGTGACTCATAACCAGGAATTCATATCTAGATCCTGTTAGGTTGCACATCTGACTCATGTCCTCTCCAAGGTGTGCAGCACAAGCAATTCGGAAAGTTGCAAGACAATAATTTTCAAACAAACCAAGCAGACTCATAAAAAAGAGCCATTTCAACCTCATGGAAATGACTCATGAGAACTGCCTCAGCCATTACGTGCCAATATTGGTACTCAATGGCGGGAGGCCATAATTATGAGGTAAAAATACTGGGTATTACACATCCCAGACTTTTGGGGCTTATCAGTGTTATGTGTTACAAAGACAAGATACCACTGTAACTTTGGTATATATACATATACTTTTTTTTTTTTTTTTTTAATTTCTTTATTAAGACAAACACAAAAACTACAAAAACTATTCCGGAAACAGAAACCACTTCTAGTCTGCATATCTCTGTGGCCATAGGCAGGACAGGTTATCCTGGCATGTCAGTAAGTTACCATGCCTGGTAACCACTTCTTCCCTTTTCTACATCTCATTCATTTCTATATGTTTCAAGTAACCAGATAAAGGAGGCAATTTTGGTTTGACACTGAACCTGCATGTCTGGTACAGGAACTGTTTGTCAGTGGACTTCAAAATGAGAAATGGGACTGAAGTCCCAGGCTTGCACTGACCTGTGTGAAGTACATCCCTAGAAAGGAAAAAAAAAGATATTCCCAGTCCTGGGAACGTCCTGAAGAACATATACCCTTTGAGCAAAGAGAAATGGCGAGGAAGACAGTAGGTTAACGGTAAAGACAAGCTGGAGAATTGGATGAAGCAGGATATAACCCTGAGTGGATATCTTAGCCATGAAAAATTCTGACTTATAAACACTATCTACTCTTTATAGGACTCTGAAAATCCTCATTCCTTTTCCCTCTGTATAAATTGAATAGTGGGTTTTTGTTTGTTTGTTTGGGGGGGCGGGGGGGGGGGTGGAAGGAACCTTGCCAAGGAGAGTAGGGAACATAGTAAAAAAAGAATAATGATTGCCTAGGGGGCAACAGATTTATATCTATATAAAATCTGTAATAACAGAACTAATGATTTTTGGTTTTGCTGTGTTCAGAAGGTTCCTCCAGGAGACAGAACACTCATCCCTCACAGCTTCACCCCATATTCAACTCCCTCCATGAACAGCCGATTTTTATTGACGTCTCTCTGCATCCTTCTCTCAGTTCATTTGTTGTCAAGTTCAATTCTTTAAATTAGAATCTTCTGCCTTTTTTTTCCCTTTAGAAGCAAAAATATTCCATCCATTTCAAAACAAACAAAAAAAAATTATTGACTCCACTTACAGAAAGCTAACTGCCTTGTAGGAAGTTTGCCTACTTTCAACCACGTTACACAAAGCTGTGCTTGCTTTCATTACCAAAACGTAATCTGATAAAATGAAATTGTTTCTTAGGAAATTTAACCTTTTGTTTCTAAATAGTCCAGGATAAAAAAATATAAACTTAAAGTCAAGGCATATCAGAAGATAAAGTAAAATATTTACAGTAATATTTTAACCGTACTAGTGATCTGACTAATCATTCTAAACTTCCTTTTGCAAATAGGGTTTCTTTTGTGAACGTTTTCTAGAGAAATATCCTTTCCTGATCAAACAAAGACTAGTTTTTATCATTTCTCCCTACATTCAGGTAAATAGGTATCTGGGCAACAAACTTCTTTGTGCTTTGTGGTAGTTTGCATTCAAAGGTCAAACCAATTGATTAAAATGGCAACTAGCAAGTCCATGTAATGTGGTTACACAGTGGCCCAATAGTCTCCATGTGCACCTCATTAGGTCTAATTGCACTGAAGTGAACCGTAATTCACTGTTAATCTAAAACAGCTGAGTGGATGGAGTTCTTCACACAAAGTGCAGTCAGGTAAGTAATTTCAAGCATGCCTTGATTCCCTGCAAATTACAGCAGAGTTAAGAGAAAGCTCTCATATTATTGACAAAATGAAAAGGAGAGTAATCAGCAGATCAGGCTACGGAGACAAAGGCTTAGGACATAAGACCTGCATACTCCTTGATAGCAAGAAAAAATTAGGAATGTTTATGCATTAGTCTTCCTTAAGTTTGATGGAATATGATTCAACTCATGCCTTGCACACACTCATGCACCTGTTTTCATGCTGGTGAAAACCAAGTATTCCCGCAGAGTAGTAACCTTACAGCTTAAACTCCTCTGAGACTTGTACGATGGGAACTTCATGGCCAGCTATCTGGGAGGCTGCATGTTCCTGAAGATGTGTTCCCCAGAAGGGGAAAGGTTTTTCTTTAGCAGGTTTGTCTTGCAGAGCAGAGATCAGAGTGAGGTCCTCCTTGGCTGATGGAGAAAGACCAGCAAGGGGAATGTCTCTGGAGTCTTGTGCACACAGAAACGTGCCAGAGGAAAAGGTTTAGGTCTAGTCCTTGCTCTAAAGACACTATTTATTGCAGCTAATGTCTGGTTCTGCTCTGTGTCTCAGATTAGGAATCACAAAGTAGGTACCTTTACACCAGGTGACTCTCATAGCCACTAGACTTAAGGTCTTTCTGTTCTGACCTGTTAAGTCTGACTCATACGGACAAGTGGTTTGACTGACACAAGCAGACCAACTTAAAAAGGTGATGGTGACAAGTTCAAAAAGTCGAACGCCATATCATATGCCTATTTAGTGCAAAACTGACAAGCATCTAAAAATGATCGCCAACACATTCACAACTCAGCTCCTAGTAGAATTACTTATTAAAAGTGATTTTTATTAACTACATTGCAATCACGGAGTGGGAGCCTGTTGTGCTACACACTGAGAGTCACTCCCTAGGGACTGCAGAAGAGAATGTATGGCAGAGAGAAGTGAGCCAGAAACAAATTTGCAAAGAAACCAGGAGAACTGGAAAGGCAGCATTTCTGCCTTAGCCTGAGCCTAACACTTCTCCTTGCTTTTTATACATATTATAACAACAGAGAGTTTTAAGGACTTGAATTTAATGAGGTTATCTTTTAAATGTTTATGGCGAGCTTAAAGTAAAGGGTCAACAGAGGAGAATGTACAAAAGTGCTAGTTTGAAAATCTCACAAGTGGGCAATGAGGGTATAATGGACAGCAGAAGCCAACATCTCAGCGTAAGGAGAGGACAGACTATAACATGCTCATATATGATACAATATGAACAGGCCTTCCTGCAGCATGAGCTTGGGCAAGACGGACTTGTCAAGGACAGAAAAAAAGACTATTATGGCAACTGAAATATGAGATGCTAAGAGCTTGGACAAGAATTTTATATATTTTCCTAACCAACTGGATAGATAAGGGGAGAGCGGTGGATGTCATCTATCTTGACTTCACCAAGGCTTTTGACACCGTCCCTCACAACATCCTCCTGGAC
>JAWLRI010001092.1:1374805-1440969 GCA_034781795.1 Crypturellus tataupa
GCGTGTGCAGGGGGGTTGGACTAGATGACCTCTAGAGGTCCCTTCCAACCTTAGGCATTCTATGATTCTATGATTCAATCATTATAAAATGTAATTCCAGAAGAAACTAAAAAACTAATACCAAACTTCATTTACAAGAAAGTCTGAGGTGATGATGATCATGCTTTGGGGTCTGCATAAGAAGCAGGATAGCAGAAAATGGAAGCTAAGAATCTTAGGAAGGGGAAAAATACCTGATAAGAGTTTTGGTTTAGTACAATATCTGGACCTACTATTAAGAGGAAATCGCTTTCATGAAGAAACATTTTAAAAGGGAAATTTATTAATGTCATTAAGTAATGGAAGAAATTGCTACCAAAGACAGTACAACCAAAAGTAGTGGAAGAATATATACCTACCCAAGCACTGATCGCAGGGGTTAGACAAATTCCTTCCTGCAGCCCTCCTAAATGCTTTGATCTACTCTGCTTTGACAACAGCCTTCACTGATCTATAGTCAAGAGAAGTCTCTCTTTTTATGATCTCAGTAGAGCAACATGTTTATATACAGAAAAGAAAATTGACCCTAAAGAGTGGCAGTAGTTCCTGGTGGTACTTTTAAATGGTAAACATTACTTTCTGAATCTATCACTCCTATAACTCTTATTTTAATTACTTTTACTTGCATTGCTTTAGAAACAAATGGAAACAAGAAATCTGGTATTCTGAAAAATATGCTCTCAGCACCTGAAATTAACACATCATACTATAGCTCCGTTACTATTACATCTACACTTTACTAAACTTCTATTATAACTTCCTTGTTATGGTCTTTTAGGTACAGATGCTCTAGTCGTTAAGTGTCCCTGAGGATATTAGTAGCAAAATATCTAAGTTCATAACTAGTTACCTAGGTGGCCCCAGGAAGGATGTGCATTGTACTGAGAACAATGATAACAACCTCTACAGTCATGATTTGTGATTCTGTTCCTTTGTTGCTGATGAGCAAATTGCCAGTAGGCAACAAGAATGCTGCTCTAACAACTTTCTATAATTACATACAGAATAATCACATGCTCATGTGATGCACATATTGATTGTGTTCACATAGGACCAGTTACTCCAGTCCGTATAGAGCATTAATACACTAAGTTTGTAATGCTACAGAAATTTAATTCACTTAAATTGTACTTTAGGAAATGCAGAAACAACCAATGCAGAAAGTGTCTCTGACTGAATTGAACATGGGAGTGAATCATTTCTCTCTTGCTTTCAGTTCCCTTCCAAGAATTCCAAACCTAAATTTACATGATGTTATTGTCCCAGACTTTTCTAAGAATTTTGGCCACCATTGAAGACCACTGCCTATTCCATTCTACTCTTTAGAGTTTCCTTCTTTTCATTTGTTTCTTCAAGACCTTAATTTTGATTTGGAGCAACAGAAAATTACACAACCATAAAACCTGTATTTGCTGGTTTAGCTATGAAGTTCAGACAAACTCCACATATTTACACACACTGGGTAGTTGAGTGCTCTGGTGCAATATACAGCCAATACCTACACAGAAGTAGTAATACCAATATATTGAGAGGGAATGATTACATTTAATAGAAAACTATAATCATACCACAGTGTTCCAAGTATAAAGAAGTGCACGATCTGTTTGTGATCTACATGCTTTTTGTAGTCAAAGGTAAATATACAAATTCCTTGCTCTTCCTGGGAAGTTACCATTGTGATATCTTTCATTTTCCCCTTTTCCCCCTTAATATCAAAGAAAAATAACCCTAAAATGTCGCTTGATTGATTGTAATGGCCAGCTGTTACAATCTCAATAGAAGTATAAGAACTGCTGCCTAAGGTGCACTGAGAAGTGCCAAGCCTCATGGCAACTCGGCTCATCCTAAAAGCACCACAATCTGGAGAGAAAACTGCAATTTTAAATTCTCCCCGAGACCCATTATTTGCAAACCATTGACACAAACAGCTCCAGTCCCCCCATCAGCACATACTTGGGGAGCTCGTCATCCACAGAGGCTTGCGTGCTCAACAACTGCAAAGTAAAAGTCATTGTGAAATTTTGGCTCAAGAGGTGCTCTTACATATGTTAAAAGCTTTTCCTACCTTCTACAAAAGATAATTAATATATTAAAATGTTATCACAGTCCAGTTTGATTCAGGATATTTTCATTAAGAAACAAAGTTTGGCAATGAATAAATGTATTAAAAGATAAGAAATCCAAGACAACTCTCCCAACACTTCAAAGTAGCTTTAAATAGTGTTTGAATAGCTTAGTACATTTTTAAACAGTTAGGATTAAGAGGTTGGAGGGGTGAGGAATATATCTAGAATTTTGACATTCTCCCAAAATTTCATCCTAATGGATTTAAGTTCAATTAAGAAATCTTTGGGAAAAAAAAAATATTTACATGTAAGCATTAAAACAAAAATATTGCGGTGCAATGGTATCTCTTGCAATATTATACTCCAACCTACCCTATATGACAGTTATAAAAAATATATTTTTTTACATTTTAAAACTTTTTAAGGCTGTACAGATGAATACAAATCTACTTAAATGACACTAACCAACATTCTCTATAAGCAGCTGATAACCAAGATTATCAGCTGAATAACCAAGACTTAGCTATCAGCAATTGCTAACCAAGCCAGACTAGCAGATACTGACTATACCATTTCTTACATTTTTAACCCTCTTTTAAACTAAATTTGTAATGTCTGCTTCTCTAGCTCTTCATAAACATTTTAACTTTTTTTTAATCAGTCAAAAAAGATATATTCACAAAAGATAGAGAACCTACAGATGCGTGTTGTTTTGCAAACTAAAACTTTATTCTTCAGAGTTCCACTCAACTTTCTCTTAAGTCCCACTGAGGTACCTTCCCTAAGTATCCTAAGTATCAAATCCACGGTGTCATTTGATAGATTATTTTCTTCTCTTTGCTGCTTTATTTTGGGAGAGTGTATTTGAGTTTTACTTTTTAATCTATTCTTTCTTTCAAACAAGTGAATGTTCCTGAATGGTGAAACATTATTCTTACACAGCTTTTGCTATTTAAGAAGTTGAAGTATGGACTGCTTCAATGCACCCCAGAGTGCAGCTGAATTCTTTAGCAGGACAAGGCAAGTCTTTCCATTCCTGAGGGATATTTAGTGTCTCTGCTGGGAGTGCCAACTGTAGTCAACTCTCCAGTATAGCTTGGAACCAAAACCAAATTTCACAAAGACCACCTAACATTGAATAGCCTCCAGTTCCTATCAGCGTTAGCAGAATTTGAACCACTGACCTTATGGTGGGAAAATTTTGTAGATTATTACATACAGCTAAAGTAATTCACCCCTTCCCCTGGAATATTTTAGTATTCCTAGTGAATCTACAAATGTTTTCTCTTATAATTATCAACACATCTTTTCACATCTTTATTTTTTTTTTTCTTTTGGTCTTATGAGTCACACTTTATCTTCTTCTAAATGTCTTTCTGATATAGAAGAAATACTGGAGAAAGAGCAGCACAATAGCAAAGACTCAATAGGCTTATTATTCATATTCACTAGCTCTTCAGTCACTTTACAGGGAAATTGGCTCTCTTCCCCTACAATTAGAAACTTCCCATAACAGCAGCCAAGACTGTTCCAAGCAAATCTGAAAATGAGTAGAAAAGGTGGAAATAAACTAACTCCAGGATGGCAAATAACAGCGAATAAGAGAAACACAGGATTCATGCAGAGCCAAAACTTTTCAGCCAAATCCAAACAGACCCTGCATATATGGCATTGCACGCACACACACTGCAGCAGTTGCAGCTGCAGCTGGAGCAAAATACCTACTAAAATCCAACTGTGAGCAAGTATTAGCAGGCTCATTGCATCAATCCCGTGGCAAAAGTGACACTGAGACATGAAGCTGTGGCTAATTATCCACCAGCCATTAATATATCTCCTGCTGCTGATGCCTATCTCCCAATATTCCATCTGCTATGCCTTTTTTTTTACTCTATTTCCTATTCAGCTACTGAAATTTTCATATGTAGGAAATATTTCTTGGTCAAAGCAAAATGCAGCTCTGTGGAGGCTTCAATCTGCAGAATTATGTAACAGGAAGAATACTCATTGCAAATCCTTCACAAATATTGTCATCAAAAGACTATCAAAAAATTTCAGACGACAGCATGAAGCTTTGCAGTTGCTTTTTCACTATTTTTGATGTAAGAGGCATATAGCAAAGAATAGCAACAAAGTTAAATTTTCCTGTGCAGAAATATTTCTTCTACCACAGAAAGCAGTATTTCCCTACTAGTATGTTTGATTTTCTTTTGTCTAAGGCTGAATTAAAAATATTTACTTTTTAAAATACTTAAAAAAAGGTCTGTCGTTTTTTTGGTAACCCATATAAAACACCGTAATAAAAATGGGTAAGTCAGTTGTCGTTTCAAGTGTTTGTTGGTACTTAATGGATTTTATACAATATATTTAACATTTGTGTTGTGCTGGGAAAACACAGTAAATATTAATCTCTTCCACCAATTAATTTGCTCACAACAGTCAGCCTCTACTAAATGGGCTTTTTCACATGCTTACAACACCATGGCTAATGAAAAGGCACCCTCAGTAACCTATACCGAGAAAATATGCCAGTGACGATCCAGGTTTTCTTTGAGGTTTTCTTTGAGTGAATAAAGTAAATATTGGTGATACCCTTCCCTTTCCGGAAAGTAAAGGTTTTTGCTCTGTGAAGCCAAACTGGAAAAGCAGCCAAGTTAATAACTAGCATAGAGATTAAATCAAAGGAGTTCAGAGGCAAATGAGAAGAACTTAATCGATCGTATCTTTCAGAATTCCAAACATGTTGCAGCTACAAGCTTGATACAAGAAGAAAACTAACTAAAAGATCTGCAGGAAAGACATGTAGTCCTCTTAAATTTCATCCACATCCTAGGCAGCAATTCCTTACAAAAGACTGTAGCGGTGTCATATTTTGTATTCCAAATTGTAGTTCACACTTTGTGTTACTGGGTCTATTATGGTGAAAAGGGATGTTTTATGTTACAGTTCAGTTTAGCTTTTATCTGTCCTTTACACTCCTCTAGATTCAGCTCAACATTTCTGTCTGGCAAGAGTCATTCATCTTCCCAACCACTTCCACTCATACTTAAATCTCTTTTGTCAGCCATCCTGTTTTACAGTAAACTGTCCATATCTTTCTTCAAGTTTCTTATCACTGTTCTTCTACCTTTCTTCCCTTAAAATGACGTCTTCCAAAGTCCCTTTCCTATGGCATCCATAATCTTGACTTTTTAATATAAAAAGGTGAAATCACCTGTAAATATACTAAATTGCGCTAATCATTTGCTTTCATTGCACTAAGTGTGTATGTTGTTCTTTTAGAATATAAAACTTTTTGCAAAGGGCACAGAATGCCTAGGCAGGGCACTAACATTGACAATGCACAAACAAAAAGATATTAAAAAGCACTTTTATATTTGGATCTCTACCTACAGAATATAACTTTGGTCGGAAAAAAATAAAATTCATTGAGAAGACCACTGAGAAATCGCAGAACCACAGAATGATTAATGTTGGAAGGGCCCATCTAGTCCAACTTCCCCTGCTCCAGCAGGGCCACCTAGAGCACGGGGCACAGGGTGGCATCCAGGTAGGTTTTCAAGATCTCCTGAGAAGGAGACTCCACAACCTCTCTGGGCAGCCTGTTCCAGGGCTTGGTCACCCTCACGACCAAGAGTTTTTTCCTGAAATTCAGGCAGAACTTCTTGTCCTTGAGTTTGGGGCCACTATCTCTTGTCTTGTCACTGGACACCACTGAAAAGAGTCTGGCTCAAATCAGTTCTAAAATATATGATGCTTCCTAGGTGGAGAATGAAGGACCCGGAAATAATATTCAGGTGTATGCTACATCTGATATACAAGATTAGCACTTGAAGCTATTATTAAAATATGATGTTGTATATAATCAGTAAGGCTATCAAGGTACTTCTATAATCCCAGCCCCCAGCATTTTTCTGACTCTCAGTGACAAATATATCCTCATAACCCACAAGCAAGGAATCAAATTATTAATTTTATTTTACAGTTTAATAAAAAACATATAGATATCTAGGAGGCCTATGCTACAGCCAAGAAACAAAGTCAAAATTCCATATCTGCCGTAGAACACCAAAAATTTTCCATTCTCTTCATAATTTCCCTTGCTTAAAATTGACTTCACCTCTACTAATCTGTTTTCTGAGTTACAAATTCTTCCTTAGACAAAAGTTCTCACGGTTGGCCAAGAGAGAGAAAGGAAAAATGAGGCCAAAATGAGCAACAGCATTCCTTGGTTCCTTCATTTGCAGTTATAAGAAGTTTCACATATAGAAATAGGAAAAATGTTGGGAGAGGATAAGATGGCAGGAGCTTCTGTAGACTTGCACAATATCTACCCTAACTTACCAAGGACACGGCAAAATTTTATCAAACATGAAAACTAAGTAAAGTAAATTTAGCACATTGGATGGTCCAGGAGTGGAACCGAAGGAAACCATTCCAGACTTGAGAACAGCCATACGTGCCCAATTACAAAATACAACTGCTATGTATGTAACCCAGACTATCACAATGATTGTGGTGTCACAATCCTATGGAAATAAAGTATAAAAACACTCCAGCAAACTTAGCCTTTTGATACTCTGGTATGTAACTGGGGGAAAATGATCATTTGAAGAGAAGGCTTTGTAACCTGAGCTTTAATTACTTGCATCAAATGCAATGGTACACAGGTAATATATGTATGAAATAGGCACTGTTACTCTCCAGTTTAGATTTTGGACTAATACTTTACACTCAGATTCATTAAAAAAAAAATCTCATGCAGACATGCTACATAGAACACGTTGAAAAGAAGAAAGAGTGAGATTTGATTCCTGCTTCTCACAACTGCTTTACAGTTTTCTTTAAGTCTTTTTAGATCATTTGGGACCAAATTTATCAAATACAGCCTCTGTCTCATTCCTGAGCACAAATAATTCAGTACATGCACACAGACCGGAGCCTAGAATGAAACCCCTTTGCAAATTTGTCCTCTGGTGTTCAGACACAGCTAGATACTGAAACGTAACGTTGTCACCAAACACAAGAAAATGCTGAAGGGCATGACTCCAAACATTAGAAACTACACACTCACCATTTTCCCTTCTTCAGTAGTTCCAATTAGCTCATTAATATTTGTTTTCATGCTACAGAAAATATACTTTGGAACATCTGTTTGTTGAACTGGGTATCACTGAATCACAATTGGCCACTAATAGCTGCAACAAAGAAAATTATGGGAAGATTGTTTCTGAAGCACAAATGTTTGCTGTTGCTGTTTTCCAGCAGCGAATATGCTTTTGGAAAAAAGAAATAAACATTAAGAAGGGAAGCACTGTGGTCTCCCCGCTGTCAGTATCACATATTCCGTGAATGGGAGCATCATTTTCTTACTATGTAGCTAAACAACTGCTTAAGTGATCGATAAAGACCATTATCTTAAATCATAGCATGAATTCCCAATATCATACATAAAATCAATAAAACACACAAAGAACAGGACTAAAAATTTCCACTAAAACATAGCCTGCTGCTTTGGAAAATAATATTTAGTAGGTTGGGTTTTTTTTTGTTTTACTAATTATGAGCTCAGTGGCAGTTTATTCTGCAGTAAATCTGCTGGTGTGAGATTAAACCTGTTATTGAACAGAGTTTTGAATCTACTGCAAGGCACTCATCACTGCTGGAGAGTGAACATTGCTGTTATCTCATTTAAAAGTTGGCCAGCAAAGCAGCCCATTTGTTTAAAATGCAATTAAGCTGGTGTCTTGAAGAGAAATTAGCAAGGAGTACTTCATTCTGGAGGCATAAGAGGTCTGCTCATAGACACATTAATCCTGCGATTTGGGACATCATTATAGTTGGGGACTGCGTTTCGAGAGGATGTGCAGTACGCACCAGCACTGAAGAGAAAAGCTGCTCAGTGAGATGGGTCAGCTCTGCTGCAGGAGCTCCAGAGGTGCCTCTGCCCGTTCACACACGTCGTATGGTCTTTCTATAGCGAGTTAAAAAAAAGTTTAATGAAAAATATTGCTGCTGAATCACTGAGCATCTAGCGGTTTATAGACAACTAGTTCTTCTACAGGCTTGGGTTACAAAGAAAACTGAACCCCATTTTGAACACAGAGGAAGATTATCTCAGTCTTATGAATACACAGCAAATATTATACTGTTACTTGACTTCCAAAGGGTGCTGATCAAAGCTACACGTAAAAAAGCAAACAATAATCGTCTTAATTTCTGTGTTGTTGCTGTCTTATGGATAAGTAGAAAGGATAAAAAAAATAAACTTGGAAAGTTCTGTGTAACCACAGTTCTTGAGGCAGCAAACTGGGACACAAGAACTCAGTTGGCTCTTTTGATATAACAAATCTCTTAGAAGTCTGGAAGGTGGAATAGTGAAGGATGGGCTCTTCCCTGCTGTAACTTTCAGCAGTTAAATGCCAAGTTCTGCGTTTACAGAAGATTGTAAGAGTTACAGCAAGGAAGCTTTTTTTACCCTGACCTGCACAAGAGGGTTTCACTTTCATTTTTTGGTGTGTGTGTGTGTGTGTCAAAGTGAACACAGAGATTTGCCATGGGATGATTTAGAGATATGAATCTGCAGGTACAAACTACAGGGTCTGTTTTTACATATGTCAGTGTTTATGGTCATTTTATGGAAATATACAGTAACCCAAAGTTTACTTAAATCTACTTAAATCTAAATCCAAAGTTTACTTTGAGTGCCATTGTCTCAGTTTCCCAATTGTGGGAACACCAAGTACACTTTTTTTTTTTTGGCTGCTGTCTTTATTCAGAGCAGCCCAAAATTACATTGTTTTTCAGGGATTCTTGGGGCATTCCCAAGGTTGGGACTTGAAGAATAAGAACAGCACTTTTTCCAGCCTGCTTTTCCCCCACCGGCCATGCAAACGGGCTGCAGAGGATGCCGCTCTGCATCACCCTGGTGTTCTCCTCCAGCAGGAAAAGGAACCTCAGCTGGTCTAAGTTTCCCTTTAGCTTATGTCCCGTGCACTGCTCCGTAAGATTAAAGAGGGACCAGGGTCCAAGGAACACGCAGCCAATTCTGGCTGCAGGTTTATTCTTTATATTGCTAAGGCTTCATAATCTCCCACCAAGCTTTCTTCATTTAACATTTACAGTGAGGTAACAGCAGTGGGAACCTGGTAGCAGAACATAGTCCATGTTTGCTGCTGCTGTGGACAGGAATTAATTTTGGACTCTACCAGTCCAAGATAAACTTGGTGATTTATAATCAGTTTCTGATACTCTTCCATGATCTGGCGGCTTTGGGAAAAATTGATGAGATCTGGACCTTGAATAAACAGTTTTTCTGACAGTCTCCATCCACTCTCTCATGGTCACAGCCACAACTGAAGCAGTGCAGACCCTTACAACAGTGCAAACTGTGCCAAGCAGAGCTCTCCTAGTGTCCTCTGACTGGCAAACACCCAACAAAAACAGCAAAAAAGCAGTGTGCTGTTGGAACTTAAACAAGCTTTCCGCAAAACTAGATTTCTGAACACGATGAATTTCAAAACACAGATTTGGCCGTCTCATCACTTGGCCCTGCTGCCTTTGAACTGAAGGAGAGAGGAGCCGGCTTCTGAGCGAGGCGGAGCAGCAACGCGCTTCCAAAGAGCCCCACTTCAGCTCCACTTACTTCTGTCCATCACTGTGAACTAGCCTTGGACTGTGAGTTGACTCAGAGCCTAGTTTTTAAAACCCCAGGTTTCCTGACACTGAGAGGAGCTCCTGTGGGGATACTTCAAAGTTTTCAAAAGATAGGAGACTGCAGAGAAGGCTATATCCTCTCCACGCAGCCTGCACGGATGCCTCTCAGCACAGGCAGAGGTGCGTTTCTAAACACTACACTTAAATTCTAGTTACAGGCAAAAATTAGTCTGGAGTGGCAGGGAGGAAGTAAGTGGAATTAAAGCCTAGCCTCTGAAAACAACGGCGTTTTCTCTGCCAAGGGGGCCTTCAGCCCCAGCTGCATTTAGTTCAAAGACAAAAGAGTCCACAGCTGGGGCTCAAATTGAAAATGCTACTTTCAAATGACACTGGATGCTCTAGGTCCCCAAGGCTTTTTATTCCTTCAAACGAATAAATTAACAGCAGCAAAACAGGAAAGAAAAATACTTGACTCTTTTTTTTTTGCCTGCTGCTCTTTCCTCAGACATGATTCAGCTGGTCGGAAACAGCAAGTGAGTTCCCATAACGTCAGAACAGACTGGAACCTCGTTAGCTCGTCTGCTCGTTCCCTTTCTTGTATTCCATAATCCAGGCCTTCTACTAATTTCTTTCACCTTTCATTTTGGACTCAATTAATGTAATCACACTTCCAGCTATTTGGTGACAATTTCTTGCTTGCAAACTGTTACGCGCAGCGTTGTGCTTCCTATTTCTGGCTTGACTCTCAAAAGCCAACAGAAATGGGAGTTTGAAGTTAAGTTAATTTCTTTTTAATTATCTTTCCTTTCTTTCTAATTATCTTTAGATCACAGATAAGAGGAACAAATCACAAGTGTTTTTTCATTATCCACAGAAGCCGATGATGTCGGCATGTCTTGTATAACATTGGTGGTGCTTATTGTTTCAGCAAGATGCATTGACAACATTTTGGAAGGAAAACATACACGTCACCCCAGAGCAAAATATCTTTTATAAAAGTACAGAACTACTAAGATCAGGAATCACACTATAGCCATGAAATGACTGATTGATTTTTTGATTAGAGACAAGTCAGACAAAAATCATCTTCAGTGGGCAACAATTCTCTGCTCTTCCCCTGATGTGCAGCGCACACCAGCATAACACGTGACTGCTACTGCTAAGCAGTCTAGGGTTACTCTTAAGAAAGCCATGACATTCTTATCTAATTCCCATATTCCCATATTTATAAGCTGCACCTTACTGGAGCAGCATGGTATGTTTTCTAGGGTTTTGTCCAGTCTCTGTAACATGCCAAGCAATTTGGCTGCTACTTCTACCTCTGGGAGACTATTCCACAGTCTAATAGATCTCATTGTCAGGAAATTTTTCTCTGTTGCCAAGTCATTCCCAAGAGTGCCACTTTTATTTAAGGGAGGGGAACTGATTCTGGCAATCGTGTAGTTGCTCCTCTGATATTTTCAGTTAGTGGGTGCAAGTAGCCAAACACCATCTGGTACCCAGCTGGTACAGTATATTTAGAGGAACCTAAAATCTTTCCAACCCTCTCTGGCTCATCTTTGCTTTTGGAATCAGCTTCTTAATCATTTTTAATCACTGTATTGTTTTGCTATCTGGAAAATTCCTTTGTATGTATACAATTATTGGAAGGAAGAATTTAATTATAGTTCAGAGACTATTATTATGAACAAAGCAGTGAGGCAGGTTTTTTTCCCCTCCACTTCAGTTTAATTATCTTTAACAAGTTTTAATTGTGTATATTTTTTTCAGTTTACAGCATTCAAACTGTCTCATGGGATGAACAAATCTATGAAAGTAGGGCAAGGTTAGTGGCCACACTTGTACATAAACATGAGCAATGGTAGATCACTTATGATATATGCAGTAAAATCATAAAACACAGACTCTATCCAGCAGCTTTAGCAGTTAAAATACTTTTCAGTATTCAGAAGGCATATTTCAAAGACATAGTTTTGTACAAGACTTTACACAGTAAATTATTTTAGCTATAATTAGACTTAAGAAAAGGTAGACAACTTAGAGTGATATCTTTTATAGGGAACAAGGTGGTTAATGACTGCCTTATTAGAGCAGTCCCACCCAGAGCACAGCTCTGATTTAATATTTTTATCAAGACTCACTAGAGTGAGAAATGTCTTCAGGCTGCACCATACTGCTGCAACATAAAAATGCTGCCTATTCCTAATGGCCTACTGAAGTCAATGGGAATCTTTGCACTGACAGTGAGTAGGTTTAGATTAGAGTCCAATGAACAGCTAAATATTTTACAGGATTTTAATATAAATAACACAAACTGCATTAGAAAATCATATAGAGGGTGGATGAAAATCTTCAGGAAAGTCCATGGGATGAAATATTACATAAAAGCAAATATATCCTCCATCTATTCACTACTAAATCACTGGCATCTGAGTTTCTCAATAAGATAAATGATATGGACCTCCTCAGGCTGCTTTGGCAGTGCAGGCAACAAACTGAAGTCTTAGGTAACAAAATTTAATAATAGGTCCTTTTGAGAAACTATAGGAAAGCAAACAGGGTCTCTATCATCTTCAAGTATTGGTATCTTTTAAAATACAAATGTTAACTGAATAAGAACAGATCAGCTCCTATGATTTTTTTAATCACATAAAACCACTTAAAACAAGAAATGGAGCAACCCAAGTAAAAGAAAGTAGCGTTCTTCTGAGCATACACACCTTCCTCCAAAGAAAATACGTTTCAATAACTGTCAGCAAAACAAATTCTCTACAAAATTATTACTGAAAAGCACATTTGTATCAAATACTTTGAACCAATCTGCTGGATTAAGAAAGAGTGTCCAGCTGAAGTCCTTCCCAAAGGACTGCCCTACTCCCTGCCGCTCTGCAGCCCCGGCCCCTGGCCTGGGACCCACTGCTGTCAGCAGAATCTGAACACAGGCTCTGCTTGCACTGAGCTGGGTATATATACAGAAAAGGAGGGTTTTCTGTAAGCATTTTGCAATGAAAAACACTGAATAAAAATTCAGGAGTATTTATGTTCAGGACTTTATTTGGCTTAACCCTTGTATATCTCAAAACACACACACACACACAAAAAAAAACAATTAAAAGGTGAAGAAGATTGAAAAATTAAACATTAGAAAGATCTACAATCAGATTTACTTGCACAACCTTCACCTTCCTCATGACTGGGTTGGTCCAGCTCTCCCCAGGGGATGGAACAGGCGAGGTACAGTCTCTGCAGATGCTCTCAAGATCATAAGTGCACACAGTCGAGAGGAAACCCTTAGCTAAGTAACAGCTAAACTCTTCAAAATTCTCTCTCAGAAATGTACAAACTGAGAGTCAAGTTTTGAGGAAACTAACGCCGATGAAGAGAGCACTCTTTGACACCCAAACAGCCCAGCCTTTGTGCGCATGCTTTGATGTATGGAGAGGCCGTATCCCCCCAGGTGAATTTTAGCAGCATTTTAAAAGGCCCTGACACTGGGGCTGGGACTGCATTAGCTGCAGGTTTCAATCACAAGCACTCAGATGCAGTGACCTCTCTGAAACACTTCTGTCTGAACTGCTAAATGTTAGCAAATTTACATGCAACTGATAACAAGTTCTCGTAAGAGAATCTATCAGGCCCCTTAGCTATCAACAGTGGCAGCCACTCTCCAAATAAAACTGAAAGAAAAGGGAGCAGATGAATCTAAGTAAGAGGAGAATGACAGGCAAGTCAAACAGAAACACTAACTGCCCACAGAAAAAACTAGGACGTTGCCACAGCGCTGGCTGCGATGGCAGGAGAGCAAACGAGTCCCTGTCACCAGCGAACTGCAAATCACACAGCAGCGACGAGGCCTGCGGCAGCCGCCAGTTCCAGTGCTGTCCCGAGACAGTGCTGCTCCCTCGGCCCAAGTACACTGCGCTTTAAAATATTAGTCATGGTAGTAAAAGAAAAAAAATAGCAAAAATAGTTGCCTATCATTTTCATAGGCAGACAAAACACAGGGTACCTGATGGTCCACTGGATGCGTGACAGATGACTGCTCAAGTGATTTCTTCTCCTCATCCATTTCTATTACAAACTGCAGACCTTGTCACTCTGGCAGTGGCTCCTGCCAGGCACCGCAGCAGCGAAATGGAGAAAACACTTGTTTGCTCTCTTGGCTGCAGGGAAGGCACTGGGGCAGTCAGATGCTGTGGTGATGGTGGTGTGAACACATGCGTCTAGCCGGGCTCCAAAGCATAGCAGATATGGCAGGAACTCGGGAAAGGAATAATGTTAAATGCTAATGATGAAGTGACAGCTGCTTGCAGGTTATTTTTTTTCTCCTTTCTCTTCTGCTAGCACAACTGGTAACACCCTATTGCCCTAGAGTCAGGCCTAGAGCAGAATCATGTATCTCTAAACAGCTGAACTCAGAAAAACGATGGTGCGGGTCTGAACTGCCCCCAGCTCTGCCTCTCACCACTGCCAGGGGCCTCTCTCCCCTGCAGCCACCGCCGGCTGTAGCAGAGCTCTGCAGCGATCCCCTTCCCTCTGCTCCTCGCATCCGCAGTACCCACCGCTGGCAAGGGAGATTAATGTGTGATGCTCGTCTTTAATTTATTAGTTACACAAAACACAATCATGCTTAAATCAATATAGCTAGTCTGGCCACAGCTGAGAGATGCCGGAATCTGTGAATTATTTCACACTGTCCACAGTCAACATACACATTTATGTTTCACCACCTTCTGAAGTGCCAAAAACAGACAAATTGTGGCATCTCCGTGTCTCCTTCTGTAGGATACGCACATCTCAGTTTCTATGGGATTTTTCCCATGAAACTACAGTCAATTTTCATTTTTAGCCACTCTACAACCAAACAAATCTGATTGTAAGGCAAATATTCATTTTTTTCTCACCTTTAAACATTCTATTCATTTTTTTCATGTAAATCTCTTCAGCAATCAAATCCATTTCATACACTGAATACATTAAAATCTGAAGTTCTGTTTCTGCCATGGCCACCTAATAATCTTATGTAATCAAGCTTTTTACTTTTGGAAGAACTTTGCTTCCAAATGCTGTATTCATAACTGTGCATTGTCTGTTATATGAGAGGAAAGCTAAAGGACTTGACAGACTTCTTAAACGCAAACAATACTTTTGATAGAGTAGCGTGTGTTATCTACTCATGGTCCTTGAGACATGTTATCTATAGTAGAAGAGACTTATTCTAAAAGACAGCATATACAGCTCTAGCTGCCTAAGGCATCTACTTTACTAATGGTTTGTTTCCTGACCCATTTCTATTAAATGCAGAAACCAGACAAAGATTTATGCACTTTCTCTTGACTGCTCATTTTGGAACCTCAAGTCTATGTCTCAATAGCAATACTTAAGTGTCATCCTCTGTGGACAATAATAAAAGATAGCAATTTATTTACAGGACAACATTTGAAATACTAGTCCTTCAATCTATAAAGATCTATTATAGTTTCTATTACAAGCTCCCTATTACAGAATTTATTACTGGGAAACAAAGGTAGATAGATCAAATGTTTCAGTCATGCCAAGGTCCTCACTCATCTGTTAAATTAATAAATGAAAATCCTTCCATTTTTAAAGTGACAGATGAAAAAGTGGGGGGAGAAGGAAGCACCTAAGCACCTGGATTTAAGTATGTTTCAAATTGACGTTTTCATCTGATACCAATACTTAATCTTGGTTTTGCAAGAAAAAAAGGCAAATACCAAAATTGTTTAATATTTGGTAAATTTTCAAGAAATATGGTCTGAAACCATTCCACCTTTGGAAAGAGGACTATTCCAGGTGTTCTGTGTTTCCTAATAGCACATTACTGGTAAATGCATATATATTGTCAATACTTCTAAATGGAGTGTATCTACTAGGACTATGTACTAAGACTGTAAGTCAGACAATGAATGAAGAAGTGAGTGTAAAGATCAAGATAACTTGAATGCTTTTATATTGCAATCATGTCTCATGAATTTTGACATTTGGTGTATCAAATGTGAGCTGAGGAAAGTGGAGCTGAGGAATAGAAAGTGACTAAGAGGATTGTATGTAGTTTCAGAAAAAGAGGGAAGGCTGTGAAAGCATCACACAAAGCAAGAAGTGTTACTGTAGGAATAGGAACATTGCAAGAAAAGATCTGACCAGGAGGAACACATAAAACAGAACAATAAAGCAAATTAACTCCTACAGAAATAATCCAGTAAAACAGTGCTTTTTAAAGACATTTTCTGTCTTATTCATCAAAGAGATTGTCTGAGCTTATATAGAATAGCCAAGACAGGGCTGTTCTACTTAGACCACAATGAATATGATTCATCCTTTAATGAATGCTTAATCCTTAGCCTTTAATATGTCATTCCACTGTCTACATGCTGACCTGATGCTATTTATAATGCTAAGCAGGGACACTTAATATCTGCTTATGAGTTCATTAAGCTATTAAAGAAGCAGTCAAAGAATCACAAAAACATAGGCATTGTGCTTATTCACAGGAAACCATTTTTTATGTTGAAATTACAGACCCAAAGATTACAAGAAAACTTTTCCAGGTGATTCTTGGGCACAGAAGTTACCCCATCTCATATCTTTCACTGTGCGGTGAAGTGTTTGAGAAGCTGGTTCTGGAGTCCTCTTTGCTAGTTAGGCTCCCACATGCCCATATTAAAGCAAAACAACTATTTTCAATGATCAATGTCTTCCTTTCGATATTGAAAAAAAAAGATGATACAGGCAATGCTTCTTTAGATTTATCTGCAGATTTGAGTAGCATCAAAAATAAGGTCTGGTTAACTCAACTCTTAATGCAAATAAACTCTGCCAGAGAGTGGCCAGGTCTATGTGTGTCCAGCTTTGGTATATTTGATGTAATCTTTGAGAAGGCAGGAAGTCTACAGCGAGAAGCTCTAGCTAATAACTGTGCAATATCCTTCTTAAAAAAGGCAGCCAGGGAAGGAGGGATTCACAAAGAGATTTTGGAATGAGAACACTGGCCATTGTAGATAACTAAACAACTGAATGTTAAAAGCAGACTCCGAACCATGGTAGGTTTTCACTATTATGATAAAATGAGAGGGAGGAAAGGGAAGAACCTGTCAAAGAAGCCACTTAAAACACACTGTAGCAAATACAGAGGAGCACAGCCCTGCTCAAAGAATAATCCTGTTAACTCCAGATGACCATAGCCAGACCATGTCTGTTCAGCAGTCACAGCCACGAACGCTTGAATGATAGATGGGTTGCAGCAAGGATTTCTTCTTTTCACAGATATAGAGGAGGGAGGGGAACAAAAGCAAGAAAAAAGAATCCTCTCTTCTTTCTTCCATTCTCTGAAATCTAAGAGGCAGAGCATTACCCCAGGATGCTGAGATTAAAATCCCTTTCACACCAGACTTGAAGGAGATACTTGAATTCAGGACCACAGCTTCTAAATGAGCATCCTCAGTAGCTGAATATAAAGGAATTTCTGGTAAATTGTTGTGCTATTGAAACTGTTCAACTTCAATTAAAAGCAATTAATGGTTAGAATAATGACTGAAAACCTGGTTTCTGAAGGAAAGGTCTAAGCCTAAAACAATATTCTTTCTCTCTTTGCCCAGATTTTTTTAAGATACTGGAACCCTTCCAAATAACTGAATATTCATAGTTGCAGGGACTGGAAGTCAGATTTTGATAAGCTAAAGCCTTAAAATACAAGTTTTTCTCATCTGATCCCTTCACCCTAAATAATTATTAATAATTAATACTGGGCAGCTTTGAATAAATAAATATGAAGGAACCTGGAACTTAGTCTTTGCACCAAACACCTTAACTGGGCTCAGGCCCCATGGTGAGAATGTCTAATCAAGAGCCCTCAGAGTAGCAGTGGAACCAGCAGGAGGAATTTAAATAATACCAAGATGTTCAAATCTCTTTGGGTTTTAGCCCCTAATAAAGTGTAATGGTATTTTTAGGATTTAGAGATTATGTATAAAGGTCCACAGCTGAAAGTCCCAAACTCCTTCTATTTAAAACTGTCTCAAGTTAGAACTGCTAAGCTGTATCTAAATGAGTTTTAAAGTCACCTTTGAGTTTTCTCCATAATATTATATCCAAAATTTTCATGAAAATATTCTGCCATTTTTTGTGAAGGTTTGTAAAAAAGATTTGATTTTTGCAGTGACATCAGCTGTATCTTTCCATGGTATTATCTGTATTGATTACAACTCTAGTAATTTTTTTAGTCATATAATCATTTAAAAGCAGAAACCTCTGATTGCCTGAGCTGTTTTTCATTCCTGTATCCAAACTAATATTCTTTATTTACATTTATTCAAAGTATTTTACACCCCTTCTATGCGTTTTGGTCAATGCACAATTTTTATGAGTTGACTATCATACCTTTCTTTAATACTACTGGCAAATGTCCGTCTCAATGGCAGATTGCAGTTCATTTTTTTGGTAGACTAAGCTTAATTAAAGTGGCAGTCTTCCAAAGCTGTCTTTTTTACCAGAGAAAGAACAAGGACATCTGTACAGGACAGAGATATTGGGGCTTTGAATAAATTTGTTTCCTCTTTTTTATAGATATGCAAAGAAAATAGCTAATCCACAGTTATCAGCATTTGAAGTCAATGTCCTCTTTCTGAGGCCTGAGGCTGAGGCATGTAAAGAGGGAATATCTCATCTCCAAGAAAACCCGAGAAGAGGCTCTGTCTCCAAACATTTATCACAAAGCAGTGGTGAAATCTGGCATAAAGACACAGGGAGAACATAGGGAACAAAAACATCCACATTAGGGTTAATTCTGTTTCTTCTTTGGGAACTTGAAAAGAAATGCAAATATAAAAAAGAATATGGAAAAAAAAATATGATCGAGTTTCTTTATGTAACTATGTAACTGGCTGGCAAATACTCCTCATTCCCAAGGTTACCTTGCACTCAAGAGGATGACGGGTAAGCACGGCCTCTCACAGGCTCAAGCAGAGCCTGGGCTTTCATTGAGGGAGCTCCCTGACACTGGCACCCACCTGCCGACACCTGCCGCTCCCATTCCCGTCTTTTAGACACCCAGACCTTTGCATAAAGGGTCTCTGATCCGGGGTTGCACAAAGATTTACTCTTTTGTCAGACAGAAAAATTTTATTTTAATATATTTTAGTAAAAAAAAAAAAAAAAAAGGGAGAAAAAAAAGTTGCTGGGGGCAAGTTCCTAGTTAGTGCAATATCTCATCCTAAAAGCTTCTATTCAAAAGAAAGACTCAGAGCTTGTTTCTCTCCAGGTTACAAGTTTCACCTGTCATGAAGCACAAGATTAACATTTATAAAAACTTGAGAATAGTACTAAACACAGTACAGGAAAGCTGCCTTTCTGCAGCGCACACAGCGGTGCCCCAAGCTAGTTAAATTCCAGACTGACATGCAACTAATGAGTATTTCTTTAGCATGGCTGTTCCTTTTCTTAGGGGTGATGTATCCCATCTGGAAGCTGTCCCATGAGCATAAGAAATCTTGTCATTCTTTCCTTCAATGCTGAATGAACAATCTTAATATTTCAATACACTAAAATATCTTTAGCTGATACTTTATGTTACCTGATGGCTTTGAACACCTATTTTAATTAAGGAGAAGTTGACACTTTTAGCAAGTTTCCATTCAAGTCTGTCTCCCACAGCTGAAATACTGAACGGCAATAATGGAAGGTTACAAATGAAACTGTCAGTAAAAACCTCACCAACGAGATACAAACAATCATCTACAAAACGTACCTGGAGAATAAAGGGCCTAATGGTTAAGATCAGAGGAGGCCTGTGACCCAGAAAAGGGGAAATCAAGGCAGACAGCCCCAAGAATATGGATTAAATTCTGGCTCACTGAAATCAGAGGCAAAACTCTTAGCAGTAGTCAGATCATTTACTAAGAGGCTGATGCTGTGGGAAAAAGGAAAAAAAATATAAAGAATAAACACTGCAGCTGGACAAGAAAATCTAATAGGAGGTAGAATTGTTAGTATTTCTTTAAGACATATTCTTTTTGATTATTTTGATTATAATGTAAAAAATAAAAAAACATCAAAAAGTCAATGGACACAGTGCTTTTTACCACATTGGAACCCATCTCCTTTCACCCAAATGATTACAGTTTCTGTGAATCGCTGAAAAAATAATTTTCTTGCAGAATTTGTCACTTTTAAGAAGAACATAAAACTACTGTTTGAGTTAAAGTATTATTTTTTGCAACATAGTTTTGCTCTTCTTTCCTAGTCATTGACATAGAACCAAAAAAACTAATTCAGGCATTCTGTATATATATATTCATGTCATATTTTTTTTTCCAGCTTTTAATCACCTGCAGGAAAATCTCCTCTTTCCCTAGCAAACGAAGCAACATTTTGGTCTCCAAAACCCCAGAGAATCTAAATCATTTTTCATGATACTGAGAAGTAAAGACCGGTTCTGTCTGGACTAATTCTCTTTCCTATTTCTGCACCTGCATTTTCCTCCTGGATTAGCCTGCTGCCAGCTGCTTCCGCACAGAAAACACCCTGTTATATATGCACACCGCTGACTCAAGTCTCACTTTTCCAAGACGTGCTCATCCACTTCAAAGTTGATACTGCTCTATCAGCATTATTCCAGTATTGGTTTCAAAAAGCATTTTGTTTTTAGACCTCTGCGACAAGGACATCCTGTGCACTGTGGCAAGAGAGGTGCAAGGTAGAGGGAGTCATGACAAAGGTGACAAAGGTCCCCCCTGGTTAGCAGAGAAGTCTGTGGCTGAATACGTACGGGCAGCCTTCCGTGTCCTCTCGTGGCACCACAGTCATTCTAACGGCAGTAGGGAACAGCTGGCATCTGTGAAGTTTGTTCACCTGGAATCCAGATCAAATTGATGGAGTACTTCATTGTCTGGCATTGCTGCGGATTACAGCAAAACTCCCCCTTTAACATGCTCGTGCAGAAGGCTAGTGTGGAACACGGAGGTTTCTGTAAGCAATGCATTACCTGGAAGTAATGGGAAAGCAGCTCTTGTTTGCAGAGGTCAAAGATACTAGTGAAAGTACTTAAAATTTTAGCAAAAAGCTAGGTGCTGCAGCAAGGAAGAATTGTAATAAAAGGAATAAAATACTTCAAAAAGTCCTATGGGGCACAAATAGAAGATCTGACATTTTCTGTCAGTTTAGCTAAATCCATTGTAATGAGAAAAGAGAGATTCTGTATGAAATCAATTCTGTTTGCAATACTTATCCTTGGATGTTGTGAAGAACCATTTCACATCTCAGAGATGACATCCTTTTCTTTAGGGCCTAATCCAAAAACCATTTAAGTTAGTGGGTTGAAAATGACCTAGCTCAACTAGGAATGATAGCATCTGCCATAAAATTTGTTTCACATCTTTAGAGTTTCACAAGCATCACAGATCTCTAGGAACTGTATAAGGACGAGGCAAACATCCAAATGCCCCAATATCTTTGTTTAGCTTTTCTACTGTTTGAAACCTTTCCTACAGTTTTATGGTGCTAAAAATGACCCATCCTGTCACAAGGACACAATGAAAAAGGAAACACAAATACTGTTTTTGCAATATGCAGCCTGCACATAGGATAGTTACATCGCTCTTGTTTTAAGTTACTTAAAACATTTGATTTAAAAGGTACAAATAAAATAGGAGGTACAATGGAGACACACATAAACACATCACATTAAAGGATTTCCTTAAAATGAACAAACTGGAGAAAAAGGAACCATCATGCATATGGAAAAAGATAAAAAGAGCAGAATGTAAGAACTAAAACACTCAAGCCAAGGCTTTTAAGCAAACAAATACACCATGAAAGACAATATAAAATTCTACATTTGAAGTCTTCTATACTATGCAGTACTGTGTACTTAAACAACGTGGGAAAGGGAAACTTCCTGCACAAAACAATGTGGACGGTCGCTTGCTCTGCTGTGAGGTAGGCAAAAGTACAGATATAAATAGTGCCATAGTGACTGTTTTACACAGAGCAGTTACCACGGAGAAATCAAACAAATCTGAGGTGTATTTGTGAATGAGGTTATTAAAAAAATGCCAAGAAGATTAACAAGGTGTTCACATACTGCCACTTCCAAGTATAGAAAATGTTTCTGATTTTGAGGTTTAAAGTAGTAAAAACACACACACACACAAAAAAAAAATGTGTCAGAGCTGGTGCTGATTAAACTCTGGAATCATTTGCCAAGCAGTATGTTAGATGTCCCATGGCTTAAGATAACAGACACTTGAAAAAAATCCCATGGACACATTGTAGAAAATGCGCTGGAGACTGTCCAAAATGACTAACAAATCTTAACTCCCTATAATCCATGTAAGAAAGGAAAAGGCAGATAAAGGAGAAAAAGCAGTGCACTCCCTTGCCTCCCTCACTTGACAGGCTAGCAGCCCCTTCCACATCCCACCTCATCCCACCCTAGGAGCAGGTACCCGCCGGGCTCCAGCTCGGCACTAGTGACTGCATGCGCAATAGCAAATTCCTCATTGACTGCAGCTGATTGAGATTCACCCTAAGGGAAAGAGTTTAAGAACAAAACTCATCCCTCCAGGTATCTTACTGCAAGGATCTGCCTTTAGTCACTTGTAATGCAGCAGCTCTCTCTCCAGAATAATTTTGCTGTTAAACAAGTGGCAGAGTGGGACAAGGACAGGAGAGGAATCCACGCTTTGGGTTGCCTTTTACATACGCCTGTTAACTGTGTTTCTTGAATAGTTATTATAAACCTCCTTAGGAAAAAGGGGAAGGGAGGACATCTTTCTTATCAGGTAACCACTACAGGAAAGGGTCTTCCTACTCCTTGGCAGCCTTGTGGTTAGAAATTTTGCCCAGCAAAGGGGAAATCCACTTTAAATCCTGTCTACCTTGGTTTATTCAAAACAACCACTTCTGTTTCCCAAGACACAGAGCCAACAAAAAAGCCAAGGTGAGATATCAACTTCATCTTCCACTAGAGTTGCATCCCTATGCTGGTAAAAGGCTTGAGATTATTTGGGTTGCAGACACAGGGCTGAAAGACCAGGTTATTAATTTGAAGAAATTAAGGCAAATGATTATATTCAAGTGAGAGATTCCTTACACTCTTTGCTATTTTTCCCCCCAATAACTACCTGTAAAAGAAAAGACAAAATGTAAAAGAAAGACATAATTCTAGTGCACAGATAAAACATGGGTCCTCATATCTAAAAAAATAGGCACAACAACTGGAAAGGAATGTTAGATACAATATTATTGAGCTAGAGAAAGGAAATCTAGTTTTATTGTATGCTGATTTTAGCACTCTTTGGTCTTTGCCAACTTGTTCTTCCTCACTCAATTCATTTGCAGTTTCAACCACCTGTGCCACTCAGCTGTTGTTGTACTGTCCTCTGAAGTGAAGCGGTAGATGAAAATAGCTGCAGGAGATTTAATATCCAAGATTACTTTTGGAATAAATTTTCCTGGGGGGGAGAAAGAGACACATCTCAACCCTATTTCCAGCAACAAAAGCCTCTAAAATCTGTTTTCCCGCCTTTCTTTCTCTTTGCACTCAAAGAAGTATATACAGTATGTGCACAGAAATGCATATATTCTATGTCCCATTCTGTTTTCATTTCCACTAGTATATATATTTCCACTAGTATATATTTCCATGAATACACCTTGCAAAGTCGATGAAATTATTGTGCTAAAGAATAGTTTGAGGGCAGAATCAATGGTGTAGACTGTTTCTTACATATCTTGCATTATGTTTCTTGGGGAGTTATCAAAATTCTTAAAGAAAATTTAGTAAGACAATATTTGTTGAGAACATTTGTATTTCCTTTTATTATTTCTTATTCTATGTTCAGAGACAAGATTGGCTTTTTTGACTTAAATTGATTTAAATTTTATATGCCTTCATTGTTCTGTAATTGCATGAAAGGTTTTTCATAACTAATAGTTTTAAAGTAGCTAAAATGCCCAAACATACACACACAGTGTCTACTCATGAAAATTTGATGTCAATTCTTTCAAATTTCTCACAATCTGTACATATTTTGTCTAATTATTTTTGGAAGTACATCTGCTTAGACACCTGCAGAATTACTCCAAGCTGTCATTTTAATTCCTGAAACATTATTTAAATTTTAGATTTGGCATCTGTCAAAAACAAACAAAAAATACTATGTGATATTACATGCAGAATCTAATAATTGCCAAATTTTAGCCAATCACACAGAATGATAGACAATGCCTTCAAACTGGAATTTTATGTCAGGACTAGGAAGCAAAAAAAAATCGCTGTAAATTAACATCTTTCTAGTGTGATATATTTATTCTGATTAAGTCCATGAAAAATTGATTGGACTAGATAACTTGTAAACACTGACAATATGTTTCTTTCCTCAAAGCACTGTCAAAAAACTTTCACATTGGTCCCAGTAATATGAGTCTCAGTAACAGGCTCTGTTTGACAGACTAGGACACAGAAAGCTGTCAACCTAAGAGTAGACCGAAGATGATTGTTAAGGGGATTTGGTACTTCGTGTATTTTGCCTAATAGGGGAGCCTGTGCTCAGCATTTCCTGAAGCAAAAGAAGACAGATGAAATCTCTGGGCACTTCATTGCTGCTGCCTCTCAAAGATTTCCTGTCAAAGCCGGCCTATAAGGGAAGAAAGGTTTTCAATAACATTTTTTTTTTTTACCTGGCAGGATTTCCAGTCTCACTATGAAAGAGTTTGAAGGCGCTGTCTTTGTAAAAACACTGCTGCCAAACTACCAGATCTAGTTGTGTTTAAAAATAAAAAAGCAATATGACTCACATTACCATAGCGTATACTGTAAAACCAATTTTGATTGACACGCTATCCATATTTTATATAGTGCTTTTTTCCTTCCGTCAAATGGAGCAAGTGACCTTGATGCTAGTGTGCTTTGCAACTTAAACAGGGAAAGCATATTTGTTGTCAACTTCTTTAGGGATACAATTTTCAACAGAGTACATAGGGAAGAGGAGCACCACTCCCGTTATTGCTAATAGGAGTTATTCATGTAATTCCCTGTTCACCTCATTGAGACTTCAACCTTTTATGTCAGCTTTCCAGGAAGGTTGCCCCTTTGTAAATTTTAGTTGTATGGAATTATAAGGCACAAGGAAAATGGCAATTTCTTTCAGTTTTAACTCTAAATAAAAAAACATTGTATGTGACTGGAAATCTAAAACACCCCAAGGATTTACTCTTGGGTGCTACACAAAAGTGATTTGGCTGCATTAGAAACAGCTATACATGCATAACACTGTGACCAAAACATCAAGTACTCTTCTCTAACCCATCATTAGAAATAAAGAAACAAAAATCTAATTTTGAAAACTAGCTGGGAATTTGGAGATTGTTCGGAAGGAAAGACGCATAATTTTGCCTCCAAAACAGGCAAGGATATGGTATTTGCTGCTGCCAATACCCTTGAAGGGCCCTGCTGTCCCAGTCATGTGAAGGTGCCTCGCAGGGCGCTGGCAGGACCTTGCCTTGGCCCCTGTGGTTGGGGTTTGCACTGCCCTTCATGCTAGCAAGGTTACTTGACCTGCTCTCAGGAGAACTTTTCTCCTGGAAGAGGAGCAGGAAATCCAGGTTTTATTGGCTTAGGGTGTTAAATTAACTTGCTTTATTATAGAATACATGGAGGATTCACTCTGTGGTCTGAAAATCTCATGAGGTCTGAAAACACTATGCAGTCTGAGAGCACCCAAGCGATGCACATTAACTGTGTCTAAGGAGGCTGTAGAAGCTGATTTAATTTGTTGTAGAAGGGTTTGCCCCAACAAGAGTCTTGAACTAGGGAAAAATAGGGACAAAAATAATACTGTACCAAGACTCATTGCCTGGTACAACTCCTCTTTTTGGAGAAGGAATAAAACTTCATTATGCTAAAAAAAAAAGGTGGGGAGGAAATAAAAACATCAGTAAGAGGGAACCTGGAACAGAAGATACTATGGAGAAACAAGGGTGGAAGGGGAGAGGCTGTAGCACTAAAAGCAAGGGCTGAAACCAAGGAAATGAAGTGAAATTGAGAACAGTTTTTTTGAAGTCAGTGGCTATCAGAAGGCTAAGGAAGGCCTTCAGGGTAACGGAGATGCATTTGTGCGTTCAGACAACCTGCCCAAGAGAGTTATGAAGGTGAATGACTCTGAAAGACGTGGGAGGGCTCAAGATACGCAGGAACAAATGCATGAACGAGTAGATCAGCAGCCTGAGCATCAAACCTCACCAGAGAGAGAAGTAGGCTACCTAGAACGGGGGGTGGTAGAGAGCAGACCTGCAAAGCACAGTATAGTGCAGCAATGACTGGGAAAAACCTGGAGCTGAGAAGAGTTACAGAAGCCTCAGGCCAAATGACAGAAAGGAGATCATCACCCTATCAGTGCATCGGGAGATGTTCAGTTAGAGATGCGCTTGAAGATATTTCTCTCTTTACTTGTGCAGAAGAGATCTATGAAAACTATAACGAGCCATACTACGAAAAAGAAAAAAAGTATATTACTTCAGGAGAAAACAGCCTATATTAAAATATTACAGAGTGGGTAAAAAGAAAAAACTAAAGCAATGGGAAATTCAGAAATAAAGATACCATATGTTTACAAACTCCCTCCTCATGCAGGAAAAGAGCCCTGCAGGCTTAAATGGAATAATATCCCAGGACACACCAAAGAAAGGCAATGGTTTGCTGCAGTCTCAGTCAAAGAGTGTGAAGAAAGTCCTAGTCCTCATGCAGCTCTAGCACAGTTACCCTTGGATACCCCATTTTGGGAGCCTTCAGGTTGTTAATACAAAGCTCTGTCTCAGCAAGAAATTTGGGTTTCATACTCCTCAAGATAAGCCTTGCTTGGAATATTTTTAAATGCATGATCCAGGCTTATATGCAAGAATAAAATTATCAATATAATTACTAAAAATATATTCAAACCGTGTGCTGGGTTACTGCATAAGGCAAGACCAGTCCTGATGCAGGGACATTGCAGGAGAGCTGCTGAGCCACAGAGTGAACTGGGGCCGTGCAAGGGAGCGGGCAGCTCTCCTCGTCCTCCTGCTCTCACTAATCCAGACTTTGGCTGGTATCTGTAAGTATTTCTGGGGATAAGAGCTCAGCTACAAGCTCTTTTCTTGCAGCCACTTCTCATCAGGGAAACCTCCTGTAATTCATCTGCACAGGATCCCAGCTGCATGGAAAAAAAATAGTAGTTCAGCAGCCTGGAAAGAGAAAAGAAAAAGGAATGTCTTTGGAGGTACTGTTCAGTCTGTAGCTGCCCTTCTGCTTTGAAACTTCAGATGAAGATGTAAAATCTATTTTTTTCCTTAACGGAGTGCCAGAATTTCACAAGATGACACTTTTGAAAGTAAAGAATTGATGTGCTGGACCTAGACAGGCTCAGTGTGACTTGGCACAGACATGGAGTTAAAACTCATTTAGGCCAGAAGACATTAATTCTGCTTTGACATCTTCTTTGTCCAGCTTCATGTGATGAAATGCTGGCCGATGTTTGATGAGCTACAGAAAGCAGTAGTGAGAAAAGTCACAGAGCCGCATGGCTTTCTTCTTGCTGAACATGATTGGAAGTAAAGCAGAATACTAAAAAAGAAGGTGAAGACATCCCCCTTCTCCTCTGCAATCTATCTCATGACTAATCAGAATTAATTGACAAAAATGTTTTTAAAGCTGCAGTTAAAGCTTTGATACACTAGCTCTTTGGCATGTGCCCTACAAGAAGGTTTGAATTAACAAATAAAATCAAAACCAAGCTTCTGTTCATGGCCAAAGGCAATCTGACCTTTCTTCTGCACATATGCTAGACGCTATAGTTAAAAGAAAAAGTGAAAGAGAACATAGTTTCACTTCATATTATGTTGCTTTATACAAATGTTATAAGGGAATGCAGTCTACGCTAAGATCCACCTTTAGGAACACCATTCAAAAAGCCCCCAAAGCTAGAAGATACCCTGTAATGAATTTCTGAATCTCTCTTCTCTGGGAAAGACAGAACACAGCCTTGCCAGAGCTTCTCCTTCCTTTACCATGAATAGAAAGTCATGAATCACCATGAGCCATGAATCACTCCACTGCCCCCAAGAATGACATTAGCCTGTGCACTCTCACCACTAAAACTTTGCTTACTACCAAGATTCCTCTTTCAGCATCTTCTACTAACTTACTTTATTTTCAAAGCGATATAGTCACACATATGGAAACTGGAAATCATATCACTAATTCTCAAGTTACTACCTGCTAAGATCTTTTGGCTTTATTAGAGGAGGGAATGGATAAATAGGGCACAATGCAAGATGGGCTGTCACAAGCCACCTACGTCTTGTATCATTTGAAGCTAAGTACACTATTGTTTTCAATAATTGATGTTGCTGAAGATTTTCTGACTGAGGCTCGCAAAATCCGTACTCATTAAGACACTGCACAATGTTTGAAGACCTCCCTTTAGTTTACCCCTCTCCAAATTACAAGCAGTATCATCAGTTTGATGTAACTTGCATTTCTCAATTATAAGAGTACAAGATTTGGATACAGTAGAAAGATCCACAGCAGAAGGAATACATGGTCACTGGAGAGAGGAGCTGATCTCACCACTGCTCTGCAAAAGCATTTTTGTCAGATGTTCCAACACTTGCAAGGGGCCATATGACAGAAGCAAAAGACAGGGTAGTACCAGTCAAGTAATACCTTCATTTATCATTTAAGAATTGCATAAAAATCTTACCGTAGACTTTTTAAAAAGATCTTTTCAGAAGTGGGTGAATGATAGACACAGATTTTAACAAGGGGCTGTGAATTTCCAGCATAAAAATACCTTCCAATTTCATTTTGGCTATCTCATTTGATAGGCTGACAGAGACCTAGAGTATGACCTCTTAAAATTTTTATAATCTAAGGAAGACTCTTTCTCAGATCCTAAATACTGTTATAAAAAAAATCCACCACTTCCACAAAAATCAAAACAGTTGCTCTTACATGCAGTCGGCAGGGCTAAATCCCCAGTCCAGATGAGCACCTCTCTCCAGAGAACTCAAACGGGGCATTTTTATGCCTGTTAATCTACATTACTGGAAGAAAAAAAAAGACTCTTGGTGCAAGTTACAGCATTTGCATCTTATTGTTCCTCACCAGGCCATATTCCCTTATTCCCCATTCCCTTTCCGACTTCCAGAGATTAAGGGATCTGCTTTACAGGCTGCAAAGCTACACTGTAGAGGGGAGCTTACCGGATTTACATGCACTGAGAAGATGCCCCCTGAGCAAATCAGCCCCAGTTTCTCAGCCTCCCCTTGTCTGACGGCTGCTCTGGACCCTTCATCACGGACGTGGCCCTTCACTAGACTTGCTCCCGTGTCCATGTCCTCCAATCCAGAGAGCCCCAGCTCTGCACGCAGCGCTCCAGTTATTGCCACTAGCTTACTCTTTCTGTATGCCCTGCTTAATTCAGCTCAATAAACCAGCCTTTAGTTTCTCTATTTCAAAAGTGGGATGAATCATATTTGTCAAGACTTTGTTTTCTATCAGCTATGAAATATTACTCCTTAAATAAAATTCATTAAAACTTTCTTAAATGCATGGATACATAATAAGGCAAAAGGTGAAATAGAGCATTGATATTTTAGCTTTAGAGAGTCCGTAGTCTAAACAACTTCCACTCTAAATACAAGAAAAGAAAAACAAGGAAAAGAAGAATTGAAGTGAATCACAAAGGAACAGTACTGTTCAAGTACATAGAAGTCTGCTATGCATATAGTGATTGCAAGTTGAATCCCTTCCTAAGAACAATATGCAAACATAACACTTTTTATTCTTGTGTAGGCTTTTCAGCACTTCAATGGACTTGCTGTATTTTTTTTATACAATTTCCAAGTATTGTTCTTATTCTGGCTTTGTTTTCCTCTCTTCTTTGTCTTTGCATTAGTGTCTCTGAGAATTCACTTGGAGAATTTGTGATGCCAAAAACATTGCGGCAGTTTTTAGAATAAGGTCAAGCTCCAAACAAATAAGGCAGACTGGGTTTGGCAGCTTTCTTAACAGAAGTAATGGACTTAAAAAAAAAAAAACCCAAATATCTAACACCGCCACCACAGCAAAAGTAGAATTGCATCGGATAGCTGGTCCCAGACAACTACCACACACACTCACATTTTTTCACTTTTTTTTTTTCCATCTTTCATTTCAGTCACATTTTTCTATCCCGTTTGAATTTTATCCTGAGAAGTACCTGGCCTTTCCTTCTAAAAAGTCAGGTATAAGCTGTTTCAATTTCTATAGTGGGTATTACAATTGTATAGCAGATGTCAGGAATTAAGATAAGCAATGATAAGATGAGGATGTAGCAGTAAATTTTAGTACTAAATCACACGAGCATTCTGCCCAGTCCTGCTGGAACAGCAACTCCCTGGCACAGCGAGCGCACAGTAAATGGCAGGTATCAGAGATCCCCATCCCTCAGTGCTCTCTCCTTAGTCTCTGAAACCACAGATTCAATATAATATGCTTGAACTACCGCACTCAGTTGATTAAAGTCATGTTTGCCTCACTTTTACATTGCAGCATCACCGAAGTGTCAACATCATCAAACATTAACTTTGGAAGTATTTTAACAAACACCGTCTGACTACAGTTACAGTTTATTTGGATATTAGATGCTAAAGCATCCTTGTTACTATGTTTACATACAAGTTAATAAATTAATACATTACGAGGTTTACTGCTCTTTTTACTCCACCTATAGAAACTACATGCCCTTTCTCATATAAAAGCAAGCCATTATACACTTCTGTCAAAACTTAAAAACACACTTCTGAAACACTGTCTGCTACTGAATCAAAAAAAAAAAAAAAAAAAAGGCATTTTAGCTAGGCTTCTCGTCTGATCTTGAGCACCAAATTTCACAAGGCTTTATCCTAAACATTACAGGAGATAGTGTAGACAGTGCCCACTGGACTTTGAGCACTGAGTGATGGGGATGACAAGGTGAAGCAAGCCCCAGCATGACCCAGCAGCAGTTACACCCCGTTAGACATCATGAAACTCCAATTCAGCTCCAGAACATCAGTGGTGTCAAACCAAAAGCCACCGAGGGACGATTCTAATCAATAATGATAGAAAGAGGGCCCCTACAAAGATCTCCTAGGCTGAGACTGCTTTTCTTTAGGACATCACTATAGGAGTATTTGGAAATGCTGTAGCCTTGTTTTCTGAACAGGCAAAGTACCCTTGGTGCCCCTTTTTTTCCCATCCTTTTCCTGTTCCCCAAAAGCATATGAAGCTTTTCTCCTATTTTCTCCAAATCTGATGCAGTAATAGAGATACTAAGCACATTTAAAACTCACATGGACAGACTGTTGGCCAAAGGAATAAAAACCCGATCACCTATTAGGGCGTCTCCTCTGGGAAATGCAATACGAGCTCATCTTTCTATAGGCATCAGAGCCTCCATGGAATGGGACGGACATTACACATGTCCTAATTCCAGAGAAATCTTCAGTTTGAGTTTGCACCTTATTAGTCTTCCCAGAATCCCATGGCTAGACACAGAGCGCACCAGGTTTCATTAGTTCCACTGCTCACAAACTACTTGTTTATTTTAATAAAACATGAATAACTGAAAACAGGAGCCTGCCTGCCAGGTGAGGGCTTTTTTGTTTTGCTTTGTTTACTTGCAGAGCTTTAGATAAAGCCATAATATTAAGCAGTAATTTTCCCTGTGTTTTAAATCACCCTATCAACAGTGAGATTACAGATGAGAGAGGTAGCTAAAATGACTGCTGATGCAGAATGAGTTGTCTGCCTTCCCTATCCAAGACTGACGAGGCTGCTGCTGCCCTAATCAAATTCTTCAGGTTATTCTTGCATTCAGTACAGCAGAACTGAGTTTCCTAGTTAATGCTATAAAGCAACACTGAATAAATACAAATAGTTTAATCTTCTTCTGCAGTCATATCCTCCCACACTGGTAAGTGTAATTAGGAAAATGCTACATTGCATGTCCTGAATTGTGAATGTAGCTGATTGTTAATCATTATATTTACATAGTTTATATGAAAAATATTTAAATTCATGAACGCTCCAACTTTTCTTCACCATAACATTAACACCTGAATAGTGTCTGAATGTATAATAGTGTATTTGTAGCTTATTGATTCTTCTGCAGTGTCCTTGCAAGAATTCTATTGGACAATAAACTCCTGAGTGTAGAGAACATTTGAGATTAAAAAAGGAATATTCTTTTATGAAAGTGACATATGGTAGCGGGGAGAAAGGGGAAAGATAGACTGTTCCAAGCTGACACGAAGGTACTTTCGTATGAACAAAAGATAAACTGGAAGATATTAAAAGAAAATTTGTGAAAGTGCCTTTTATAAATCATATTTTGCAGAATGAACTGTGAATAATCTTTCATCTCTATTTAACATCCATAAAATAATGATTTCCACAAAAACACATTGATAAAAAGATTTATATGAAGCATAGAATTTCATTTTGTCAACAATAACTGTTTTGTGTCTTTTTTATCAAGAAGAGACAAAACAGAAATGTATCACATTTTGAGAATTTAAAAAGCAGACACTCCTAATTTAACAAACTAATTTAGAAGTTTGATTAGGAAATGATGGATGCTCAATAGAAGTATCAGTGGTAGGACTTTTAACATGGTAGAATAGAAAAGATTTAAAAAAATAAACAATTTTGAATTGGGAAAACCAGAAAGTAATATTTCTTAAAATCTGTTTTATAATGGAGATCATTATTACAAAAGAGTAGGTGCCCAGCCTAGAGAGGCATGGACTGAATTTTTCAGAATGTGAGTATTCAAGTTAACTTCTAAGTTAATTTAGCATAAATACATATCAGTGAAGAGCTAGGATGCAACCTGAAGCATGCTTTTATGCATGATGAAGAAGCACCAAATGACCTAGAAAGTCCATGTACGATGAAGCCCAGATCCTGCCTCTGTTAATGGCCTGAGGTATAATTGCAGGCACCTCTGGTAAACAACACATGCCGCAGACTGAGACAAAAGTTAAGCCTAATCTCTACGCTCTCCATGAAGTCCATGCAGAGTCATGCCCTCATGAGGAGCCTAAACTAGGTGTCACTCTGGTTTTCTGCAAGAAAACCCCATCTCTCTCTTGCCCAGATGACGACGACATGAACACAACCCCTACATATCAGTTTTGGGCATTCAAATTTGGACATATTCTATGTATCCATACTTGAATATATACTTGAATATATATATATATATAAAAAAGTATATATACTTGAATAGATAAATGCACTCGTATATGAGAGCAAAAGTGCCCACTAGCAATACAGTCTGAAGAAAGGCTTCATTGAGGAATGCTGTAATTTCTCCTCATGGACAAAATCTTGCAATGATAGTAATGTCCTCCCTGTAGGCAAACCTATTCAGCTTTCTGTAGCTCTTAATCTGTATTTCTCACATACTAGAGTGGTATTCATTTGAAAAGAAGTGTGATAATTCATTGGTCCAAGATCTATTCTATACATATGCACTTGCCAGTCACATTAAATACAGCCTTTCATGTCAAGGTATACGGAAAGATTCCTTCCTTGATATGGAGTAAAATAATAGTTAGCAGTAAACTACTTGAAACACACAGGCACTGTATAACCTGAATTTATGAACTGACCTTGTAATGCTTTAAAAGCTAATTTTGCAACAGTTTTAGTACTCTTGCAGTGATATCATGAGAACTAAAATGGCAGATTTGAAACTATTTCAATGTATATGGTTTTTTATGCTGTAATACTTCCTAGAAATGATAATCCAGCGTCTCATGCAAAATCAATTACTTCTTAGTTCAAGATCCTCAGTCACTGAAACAGGATATTATTTTTTGTCCTGAACAATACCTTGTTCCAGTTTCTAAGGAAACCAGTAGCAAAACCTAAGTTTACAATGATGCATCCTCAAGAACTAGACTACAATGTCAGTCTCCAGGGTATCATTATGAAGTGCTATTTGCATTTAAATCTCTATAACCCTTAAGCAACTGGATTGTTTGTTTATCCACATGGTTAGGCTTTACCAGGTGTCTAGGTGTTATTCCTCATCTCCCCATGCAGGTTCACCATCTATTGCCATTTAACTGCTCCTCGGGCTGGATTCAAAACCTGGGGTACCCCTTGCAAATTTGTATTTAGAACGTTCCTCCCTGCAACGCTCGTCGAGATGCCTGCTCAAGCCTCCCTACGCGCTTCGTTAGCGAGTGTCACTCACTCCGTCTCCCGCGCGGGAAGAGGCAGGTTCTGCCGCGCGCTACAAATGGCCGTGTCGAGGGGAAGGCCTACGCCGTGCCCGCGCGGCCGGGGACCGGCCTCGGGGAGCAAGGCTACATGCTCCTCAGGGAAGTCAAGGAAAACTCCAGATTTTTCTTGACAGACACTTGCCTCTTTTGTCAGAAAAGCTCAACAAATATTCTGATGAGTTACTGATGCTTTTATAGTTGAGAACTCTCCTGACAAACTACTCCGCTGACCAGAGATGACAAGGCCCTGACATCAAGTTTCTGTCTTCAGAATACAGAGGATTGTTATAAAACCATCCACACTAGCTGCAGCAAACTAGATTCTGGCACTATATTTTCCCACTAAAATCAACACCAATTTGTCATCGAGTAGAAAACCCAATTTTCTTCCTTCATGTTTTAAGGTTTTACACCTTTAACTTTGCAATTATTTTTCACAGAAAAAAAAAATTTCACTACCTTCTACAAGCCCTAAATGTATCCAGTATTTAGTGAAACAGAACACAGTGAACAGGATAAGAGCAGCTTCCGCTAAACAAATCACTTTTATGACTAAGCAGTCACACTTATCCAAAGCAACATAGAGATGTGAATAAAAGAGGCAAATTTGCTGTCCTGAATTGTGGGCAGGTATTTGCAACCGCACCCTCCACAATAAAACAAATTTAAATAAGTAAAGCTCTCACCTGGACAGGTACAGCCATTGTTTTAAACCATATTTTTTTCCAGAAAATAGTTTCAGCAAAAATTGTTATGCAGTCTCTTTTCTTCTACAATTCTCCTTTAATCCCCATTCCTCTTCCCTCATGCTTTCAAATCAGCGAGCCTGATGAAATCATTGCTCCTGAAAAGTATAAAATTATAGACCTAAGAAAGGTGACACGAATACTTTGTCAGACAATTCTCTACAAGGTTTCTTGTGCCTCCAGCCTGACCTCGAGTATCCCCTCCAATTGATGGAAGAAAGTAATTAAGCCTCCATACTGATTATAACTTGTGCAATCGCACGAGAAAAAAAGAACGGCCCTTGGAGCTAAACAGTACATGGTTTTACAGCAGCAGACTTGTAAAATCGGGTTAGCAGTTAAGAGCCAGGCAGCACCTTCTTCTCACGGGACCTGACACACAGGGACATACTACAGCCACCAACCTCACACGGGAGAGGACTTGTTTAACACGAGTCTGTGGGAAGCACTTTTGTTGCTGCTGTTCCACTGATCAGTACTCTAGCCTTCCTTTTTTGCTTTTTCTGCACTCACACTCCACCCTTCAAACATGCCCAAACATATCCACAGTTCACAAGGGTGCAAACGCAAAGGGAATGCGGAGAATGAGGGGAAAGGTGGCGACATGGAGGCCTTGGGGCATGTCCTAGCCAGCCTCTTGGGTCCAGCAAGTGGTGGGTCAGTGGGAACCTCAACCTGGGAACTGGTGCCTGGTCTGCATCTCTGTAGGAGTTGACTCCCTTCTCCAGGCTTTAAAATGGCGAGGATTTCCATGATAAGGACTAGAATCTCCAGATCTTATGTCTTTTGCTTCTCTTTACATATTTCCCAAACATGCAGATAACTAGAAGAAATGTCAAAGACCTTAACATGGGCATAGGTATGGGATTTTTTTTTCTCTTCTGTTCTTTGTAGACCAGGTTTCTTGCTTCTTGTACAGGTCTGGAGAGGCTTTTAGATGAAAAATCCTGAGACTGAAGAACTTCCCCCAGATAGTCACTTTTAATTACTACACAGAGGAAGAAATACTATGACTTTAGAAGAAAACCTGTTTGTACCAGAGAGCTATATACACGACAGCATCTTTAAGAACATTTAACTTGATACTACACGTCAAAATGTATTCCCAACTTTACTAAAATATAAAACAAGTATGATAATACAGCACTCAAGCAAAATACAGTGGTGCAGAAACAAGAGACACACATTTAAAATCAGTGTCAGAGAAGTCCTAGGCATATAGAGGAAAAAAAAAAAGTATATACCATCTTACTTACTGTAACCCGCTGTTTTCAATAAAGCGTATATGCATTATTACTGTAAAAAGAGTGGGTTATTTGATTTTTACATATTAAAATCATTGAAGAATTAAAGAGATTCATCCTTTCTCAAGTTATTAGTCTCTAAAATCAAACTAAGATATTTTATTTAGAATGAAAAGTGAGGCAGAACATTATTTAATAAAAACATAATTCACATAAAGATAACCTTGAGAGCGCCAAACAAGTGTTTGTGCACTACAGAGGTGGGGGTTTTGATTTTTTTTCAGTGTGCAAAAATAAAAAAGAAATGTAAAGTTATGCATTAAAATTATAGTCAGCCAGTTTTTTGTCTGGAAGCCTTGCTGGCTTTCATGAAATCACACAAAAAATAGTGATGTTACTATGGGGTTTATATGTCAAATGAGCTATAAATAAAAGATGTTCAAACACAAAAAAAAATCTAAGAGAACACTGAAAGAAAGCAAACTAATGCTTCAAGGTGACAAATGCACATTCCCTGTTGTTTGGATGCAATACAAGTACATCTTTAGTTAATTACCTAATGCCCTCTGTGATGCATTTCTTTGATGTTATGTCTTCTTTTTATTGTAAATACTTAGGATAGGATTACTTGTAAGATGCATTACTATTTCATGAGTGTTGAATTCATTGGGGCCTGCTGTTGATTTTATACACTCATTGCACTAGCTTGACAATAAAGTAATATCCCTATTATAGTCTAACCCAGAGCAGTATTGAGGACCTCTTAAGACGCAATGAGACCTTAAATCAGCCAGCAAGTTAAACAGAACTTGTGGCTTCTTTGCATCTCATAAGATTGGTTTTCAATTAGGAGTGAAAGGCCACATACTGCGCTAAATCATTCTTTGACTTTAATGAGCGTCTTTCACATTCAAGTCAAAGGTTGCGTAGAGAGGATGATGTTTGACTAGTCTGTACTCAGAGAGCAAGGTGACTGTTGATTCATTTGCCTATCAAATCAGAAAGAAAGATAGAAGTGGTAAAATAAAAAAATCATGTCCGAACAATATTACACCCCTTGGGCAGTGTCCAGCAAAGGCTGCCCCAACCAATGTCTGGCATTGCCACTGCTCACACATCGCCTGTCTAACTGTCTTTTAGATATCAAGGAAGTCTCATATTTCTGGTCAGCTGTAAGAGGGTAGTTCTTTGTAATATGGTCCAAACAAAGCAAAAAAGAACCAACTAAAAGAGAAATGGTAATTTCCACCGGACCCAAATCCCATATGCTACTCGGAGGACACCAACCTGCTGGAACATACTTGGATATTCTTCAAAGTCACATGTCATGCTGATGGAGGTTGCTCAAGACCAGAGGTGAAAATGAAGAGAAATGCAAAGGTGAAATACAGGAAGGATGTCTTTAGAAGTGCTCTTAAACTTCAGCATTACTATTCCATGCATGGAGAAGCAGGACTGAAAAAAACAAGGTAAGGGAAGAAGCAGCTATACCATGGGTGGGAAGGCTAAACCCCAATCTCATATCCCAGTGGGAGCAATTAAGACTTGGGTAAGGAAGGGTGAAGGGTTTTTACTCCATCAAATTCTTCCCTGACGTGTGTTTTAACTTTCCATGAGAAATAATGCTAGAATCCTCTAATCACCAATTCTGATAAGACAAAGCGACGCAAGGTCTTTATTGCTTTATCAGAAAGTGTGTGGCAGTAGGGTGATTAGTAGTGTGTGGCAGTAGGTGAGAAGGCAGGAAGAAGGAGGCAGGAACTAAGAGCACAGTAAAGGGTCAAGAACCATCAGAGGTGATAATATATTGGGTGCCATAAAGCATGCCTGGAAATTAAAAGTTATGTAGACGAACAGTATGATCTGGGAAAACAGACAGGTGATAAGGTAGAAATTGAGGTAGCAAAAACAGGGAGAGAGCTTTTCCATTAGTAGAGACAAAATTGTTGGAAAATAAGTAGTACTACAAGTAGAGGATTAATAGAAAAAAAAAGAAAGGGAAGGTCATCGGTAGAGATGGGAACAAGACTACTTAGGGTTTAAAAAAATAAAGCTGTCTTAAACAGATGTGAAATGAAATCCCTGAGCATTCAGCACAGCTACCTTACTTCTGTGTCACAGCTGAGCCATCTATAGGAAAAATCATATCACTGGTATTTAAACAAACAAAAAGGAAGAAGAGCTAATGTAAAATAAAGATCAGGAAATCTCCGTTGCAGAATGAAAAGCTTTTTTTTCTTTTTTTTTTAATTCTCACTCTTTGCTTCTTCCCCTTCTATTTCCGCAGCGGCAGTGGGGTGAGCCCTGCTCTGGTGATGGGTAAATCCCAAAAGCAGAGAGCAACCTCTTCACCTACAACCTTTCTTCAGAGCCTCCATGTGGGGCTCCTTACAATTGCTTGGTCATTTTATGTACTTGTGCCAGAAAAAAATTCAAATCTAGAACTATAAAACAGGATCTTTAAAAGGTTTTAAAGATACTCCCCTAAGAATGAGATAATCATTCATGAGAATTGATGAAATCATTACAAGCAATCACTTCTTGCCAAAAACTGAATTAAATTAATTCTGCAAAGAGGGAGAGGGATGAAACTGGCATTCTGTTAAGAATATACAGGAGGAAAATGTTTCACACATATTTTGCATATATTTTTCCCCTGGCTAATTGGGCTGGAGGAGTGAGATAACTCATGGCCTATTGTTCTTGCAAGGCACCGGTGCGAGGAGGGAAGGGAATTGTTAACAAGCTAATATTAGTCCAGTTACATGACTCAACCATTTTATTTCTATCAGTTGGATGGATGGCAAAAATTCTCCTGTAGGAAATTTGCTCTTCCTTTTGCCACAAAGATTAGCTACAACTTGTGATACTAGTACTTTGCTGGAAGGAATAGTACAGGAGCTTCACTGCTGCGTTATTATCCGGGATCTATTATGTTTTACATTTTTCAAAAATCTTAAAGCTAGATCTTTGACATTCAACTGCCTATAAAGACATACACCACCCGATGAGAAGCTTTGATGTGCATTTTGAGGATTAAATAATCTAGATGGAAGGCAATGTGTTTCCAGCCAAGAAGAAAACTATGGAGGAAATTTTGCCTCCTGCCGTTTAGCACTGCTGGCAGTCAATACCTTTTAGCCTACCCTCTAAATTTGATTTCATACATATTTACAGACTATTTTTCCTCTTACTACTAATTCTTTTGAGACCAAATTAAGAACAAAGATAGCAGGAACAGGCTTCATCAAATAAAAATGTAAATATGCTGCATCTCATTTTTGGATGAAGAAAGTTTATTTAAATATTTTCTCGAATGGAATATCTTTGCAGTATCATTATTGCTTGCAACTGGAAAAGTAATAGCCTTACAAGTCAGAGTAACCCATTGAGGCTTAAGCAAATTTATGCATTTAAATAATGTAGTTTACTTCTTTTTTAAACCTGAGGATTTTCTGCATTTTCAGACAAGGAAAGAATACTGATAATAAAACAATTATAACATCCTAAGTAACATATAATCTTACTTCCTATATTAAAAGTACATTACCAGATAGCTCAATAATTTTCACTACGAATGAAGCACTAAAATAATTACAAGAGGACATATTTTTCTTTGTGTTTTTGAAAGCAAGCTGAAGAATATAATGCTAAAATTGAATTTGATGATTCTTCTACAAAAGATTAACTCATAACAGATTTCCCTTTTTTTCTCTCTCTCTCTAACAGAGAAGTTCTAAAATCCAATATGGTTTTTAACTTTTAACCTTTTAACCTTTTTTTTTTTTTTAAACTTAGTAAAACAGCCACTTGTGGTGGAAGCAAGGAACTGCTTCAGTAAAGTCACTGAAACTGCAGCAGTGACTTCAGTGGGGCCAGATTCTTACTAGAGATGTTAGATCTCTTTCTTCCCAATTTATGTTCAGTGGAAAAAAATGTATATATATCCTGTTGACTAACTGAAGGCTCTGACAGTTTTTCCTCAGTTACTACCTCTGCCAGACAAAATGTTCTGTAAGAATTTGAAAAAGTGCTAGCACAAATTGTTGCTATAAACAATAAAATCCTTTACATTCCAGCACCTTAGATTTCAAGGGATGAGAGAGATTTTCAACTGAAATGACAGGCTTCAGTATCATTCAGTACTAAAAATAAATTTACATATAAGAGATGGAAGAGTAAATGGACCCATTTCTTTATACATTGGTCAGGCACAGTAGCCATCAGGAGTAATTTTAACCTCTAGATTTCTCTTAATTTGAAAGTTCCTCCGCTCTCTCACATCCCTCAAAATGCAGATGGGCTGCAAATATTCCTTATGGGCTTTTTAGGACCAAGGCAGCACAGGAATTTGCAAGTGACCGCAATTTTGAGACACCGTTATTCCATAAGGGGCTTCCCTGCATGTCCCAACAGATGTTGGCTATGTCCCCTCTTGTGCAGCATCACAGGACACAAGCAGAGCAGGCCTCAAGTGCTGCCCCTCTGCTGCTAACGGGCTCTTCAAGCTAAGGCTGGCCACCGAGGTGTGCTCTGGTGACCAGAGGTAAGAGGTGAAGGGCAGCAGCAGGATCCCTGTCCTGCTGCTTCTCTCCGGGCCCATGCTCTCACTTCTGAGCACCAGGCCACCGAGAGGAGGTTTGGGACCAAACCCACGGAGCTGAAGGGCTCAGCCTTACACGGAAATCTGTATAGGCACCTGCAGGTTTTTCTTTGCAAAAGAATATATTATGCCCTGCTACCTCAAATCGTTTTCTTCTGAGAAACTGAATCACAGCTCTTCTAGCTCTAAAGTGCCATATATTCACAGGCACAATATTAAACTGATACATGTTTCTTATAGAGTACATAGATATCCTTTGTTGACGTCTCATGATATTTCTATGTAGGGCAAGATAAAATCTGCTTGAAAGGAGAGCAAATATGTTAACTGTTTTTCTCAAGAAAAGCCATGCAGAGAGGAAGAAAAGATTAATCTTTTTGTAAGTGCTGGCAACATTTCAGAGCAGCATCTACAAAGAACATCTACAAGTTTAGTAGTGTCATTACATAGAACAGTAAAGAGACTAAATATGAACTTAGAGAGCCCAACATCCCCACTATGTCTCTTTCTACATCAATCAGTAAAATGCACGATGTTTAAACACAGTCCCCTAACCTGGCAGGCACATTCATCATCTGTGGACCCATCTCTAGATTTCCACAATAGAAGACCCAAATATTCTTAGTTCAGGATTAAGTCTTCTATTTTTTTTCATTTAATTCACTTAATTTCTTTCATGAAAAGTTCTGTAACTCACCCTGTGCAATCACTGTGCTCCCTGTTTGCCATAGAGGCTGTAGGGCAATGCCGAAAGGGGCCCTGGGAACATGCATGACCCTGCTGGGTCATGCAACAGCTTCATATTTTCAGCATGTATCTGCTGAACCATAAATGAACAAAAATATTAATGCACACATTTTTAGAACATTTTCCACTTTCCCTGGAAGACAAAAAATGTAAATTTGACTACTACCTTTGAAAAGAAATTACTATACAAATACACGTCTTGAAGGTTTATGATGTACTGATAATAAGCTGGACTTAGAAAAGAAAGATGAGGACTGTGTTGCGATGATGAAAAAAGAAAACAGAAAGATTTGAGATTGACCTTTAAAAGAAAATATTTCTTGCTAAATGTTTTTCTTTAAAGGTCTGGTGCCACTATTTCTGCAGGTGAAATGTCTTCATGACAATAAGCATTTTCTTAGAATTACATTATCTAATTTGTGAGAATAAAAAAAAAGACCTTTTTTCTATCTTCAAGAGTGTATTCAAGAGAGATGGCTAGCAAATTCTCCTATAATGACTGTATAAACCAGAATTATATAAATGAATGTTTTCATTCACAATCTCAGAGGCTTCACCACTGTAATTAAAAGGTGAATATTTCACTTTTATTTTGTTATTCTTGTCTCCTGGGTCTGATTTATAACTTTTGTTACACAATTATATTCATTTATTTCATTGTGCCATGTTGCATGTTATTTCAAAAGTAACATCTAGGATGTCCTTGCTTTAAAATGTAGATTTACCCTCTCTGGATGAAACTTGGTAGAACATCTGTGTTTCAAAGTATGAAAAATTACCACATTTTCTGAGTGAACCAGACTGAGTGCTCACATTATACCATCTCTAAGAGAAAATTAAAGTGCTGCTGATAGCTAAGGGACTAGATGGCTCAAGGGAATCATAGTGTGACACAGTCTTTCATCTGATGAAAACCAGCATGAATTTAGCCCATGCTGATAATGACCAAAAGTCATTATCATTTATTCAGTAATTTATTTAAAATGAGTTAGGGGTCTCTCTCACTTCTTAGTGGAAAAAAAGTACAAATTAGAGCAGAGTAAATACTGAAGAAATATTTATGCAAGAATGACTCTGTATTTTTAAACTTGTATGACTCAACTTAGTGTTTGCTACCTACTTAAGATTTTAATAAACAAGTCTAGATGGAGCAGCAAAGGTTCACGGAAAGGAAATCTTGAATTTATATAAAGACAAGCATTTACACCAGAGAAAACAAAAAACAAAAAAACACTAAATTTCAGAATTCTGCTCCTTCAATGAAACACATTATGTTCTGTGTGCTCCCTGTGTCTGGTCAAAACCAACAAACACAGCTTGTACTTTGTGAAGCAGATATTCAGAAGTGAAGTATTTTCAACAAAGCTACAGAACCACAGTTTTCTACAGTATAATATCTGCTAAACAGAAACAGAAATATCCACTAACCAAGCTAAACAGAAAAAGAAACTCCATAAGAGTATGTGATACCTCATTAACTTAGTATTTGGTGTAAGCTGGGGGCTGGTGGAAGGGAGAGCAGCAGTTTAAAACTTTGCAGTTGTGCAACTGAGAATGGTGGGTACAGATATGGCAAAACGGTCCTGAGCTAAAATCCCATCGGCTGGTGCACGTGAGACTCCAAACGGGGCAGGAGCCTCTGCTTGGCAGTCACCCCTGCAAGGGGCTGCTCCCACAGACACGCTCGTCTGCAAAGGCACCCGCAGCGAAGGGATGCGGCACGTGCCAGAGAGATGAGCGTAGCGTAAGATTTTGGCACAAGGCTGATCTACAGAACACTGCAAAACTACAAAATTCTCAGCAGGACACAACTTCTCTGGGCAATTTGTTATAGTGTTCAACCCCCCTTAAAGAAACTCATTCTGATGTCTAAGTGGAATTTCCTGCATTGCAGCTTGTGGCCATTGCCTTTCATCCTGTCATGGGGCACCCCTGAGAGAAGTCGGGCTCTCTCTTTTTTACTCCCCACAGCCCATCACGTATTTACACAGATTAAGAGCCCTCTCTTCATGAGGCTGAACAGGCCTAGCTCTCTGAGCCTCTCCTCCTCTGACTGATGCTCCAGACCCTTGATCACCTCCATGACCCTTCACTGCACTTTCTCCATCAGATCTGTCTTTCCTGACCCTGGCTTTGGGCAGTTCTCCTTGCTGAATTCCCTGCGAGTCCCGTAGGCCCTTCTCCCCCACCGTGGGCCCTTCGCACAGCAGCACACGCATCGTCCGGACCAGCTGTTCCCTCTTGGTTTGCACTGTCTGCAAGGCAACTTCATATTCTCTGCAGCAGAAACCCCCATTTCCAACAAATGCAATCAAAACAGACTGAAACTGATCATAAAAAGTGGAGAATCAGTTTCTGAAAGCTGAGCGACTTTTACTTTAAGAAGGAAAAATAAGAACTATGTGGGTACCTATGCCTGTCCAGCTGAGTTGATGGCTTTTTCCATGTGTAAACACATTAAACAGACTCAAATTCCATTCTTATTTTAATAACAAAGGCATTATGGCTTATGGTCTCAATCATAAAGGGCACACAAGAAAGAAGTTTGCAAAGACAATAAACATTGATGCTTTGTTTTACTTGTCTTCTGCATTCTTGGCTGGGCTCCTGTTTCACTTCTAACACAGAGACTACAAGATCTGCCTAATACAGCCAAAGTGTAGGGCAGTGGGGAGCACTTCCAGCAATCATACGTGGCTGGCAGCAGCGTGCCAACAACCGGACAGACTGGAGTTTCAAACTGCCGATTCTCCTGAAAATTACCATATTTAATTGGATTAAGTAGTATTACTCCTGCTTTACATCACTGAGTCTGAGAAGAGAATAACACCTGGAAGAGCTCACCATGAGAGCAGCCATAAGCTTATTTTTATTGTTGCTAAATTGAATGTCAGCAACAACATTTCCAATCTGTAATTTGTACTGTTTGCTATGTACATCTTCATGCCACAGGGAAAAACGATGCTTAAGGCAGAATGATTACACCATTCTAGCCTTGAGCTAAAATGACATCATGAATAAACAGCACAAGAAATAGTAATAACAACAGCAATCAAGACAGATATAAGAAAACAAAACCAGAAGCATTGTGGCAAGGTAATACAGCCACAAAACTAGTTAAAACATTAAAAGAACTATTTAGAATAATAAAGAGAAAAATGGCAAATTAAAATCTAATACAGTGCTTTAAATCATCCTTTTAACCTTTATTTAAATTAGTAAAATAGCCTCATACCTGATGGCAAAATATAGTCCTTTTTTAGCAAAACATGAGATTTTAGTACTAATACAGAATATGTAATATTCTTTAAAAAGTCATCTACTATAAAAACCTAAAAAATGATTATATTGCCAAGAATTGAGCTTAGCAAAGCAATATTAATTTTGCTTGAGTTGGTCCTAAAACCAATGAAGTCATCCAATGAAAATTTGGTTAAATATCATTTGCAGACCAGTAGCTACTCTAAAGAACACAATGTCTCCCCTCGTTGAAAGCCATATCCACTTAAGCTCTGAACGCAAGCAACCTCCACCAATAATCCAAATGAGCTCTCCATATAAAATACGTCTTTCCTCTCTGAAAATCTGTATAGAGAATACAGCCCAAGGGAACTTTTAACAAAATGTTATAAAACTTAAAACTGACATTAATAGGAACTACTGATATATCTTTAGTGACAATGAGTTCAATTCTTCTGCCTTCGTATAATGGAAACACCAATTGGCTCCAATTTTCTTCGACTGGATTTGCTCCGATCAGTGACAGAAGAATGAGGCCCAGTCCATTATGAGGGACAGATTTAGCAGTAAGTATTGGCTACAGCTCAAATATAGGGCTCCTCATGTTACTCAGATGTGGGTTGAAATCTGTGGGGCTGGATAGGACACAGTAAATGTGGTCTATGCACTCCTTAGTGCCACTGACTGGGTCACACCCCCGAGCTCTGTCCATGTGTTGTAGAGCTGCCTTCCCACTACAGGAACCGACCTCACACATCCCTCTATGCAAATTTATTCTCCCCTGTCTCTCTCCTCTGCAATTACTGCTCTACCTTTTGCGCATGTTTTTCTTCTGCCTGCCTAAATTCACCTCATTTTCTTTCTCACCCTCTGAAGTCCCTCACTTCCCAAACATTTTACCTCCTCCTCCCTCCACCACTCTTCATCATGTCTCCTTTACTCCTAAATTACTCCCAGAGCTGCTCCTGGTACCGTCACCTCTGGGTACAGCACTTGACTCCTGTGCTCCCACCGGTGCCATTCTCGCATAGCTGGATCCTTTTGATCTTGCTGTTCTAAGTCAGCCTCAACTCAGAGCTGCTGCAAAAGCAGGGACATGGCTGAAAAACACCACCAAGACCCACAGCATCGGGCTTGAGCTCTCAGAGGACTGGGCAGGCTCCATCCTTCCTATCAAGCTGCTGTGTGACCAGGGAGACACAGGTCAGGGGCTCTGCCCAAAGCACCCAAGTCCAGGCTCAGCCAGAACCACCTACCTACTTGGCCACCCTCGAGCTTTTCTACAGCACACCCGAATTAGGGAGCACTGCAGTCCTTCTCAGGAAAGCTGGACAGGGGAAGCACAGACTGTCCCCTTATGGCAACAGGCTGGCTAAGAGCAGACATAATAATAAGAAAAGGTGCAAGAAGGAATTTACACGGTACTAGAAATATGTGATGAATTTTGCTCTGAAACCAACTTAATACTACGATTGATTTTTTTCTTCAACTCAGGGTTGAAAGCCTATTATAATACTACTTATCAATAGAGAATGTTAATTCACACTTTGAATTAAGTGGCTAAAATGGGGATTTAATTTAGATTTACTAAGACAGCAATTGCATGTTAATTAAATAGCAATTGATTATTAAAATATTTTTATTGAGGTTTAACAGCTCCACTACATAAGGAGATTTGCTGAATTACAGTCCAAACGGTGTCTTCAGATGTACTACAGTGAATTCAGTGAAGTTGCACAGACACAAATGAAAATACAAATTTGACAGAATAGTTGTCTTCTCTTGAGTTAGTGTTCATTTAACATGCAGTAACTCAATGAGTCTAAACAAAGTGCTTAGTTAAAGATATTTAGGACAGTTAAGTTAGTTAGGATAGTTAAGTGTTAAGGAATATTATAGATTATGTCATATGTTTTGAAGCGGTAAAACACACTAATAAATATCTAATAGCATTTATTAATTGCCAAAATAATCTTTAGTTCAGAAAGCTATTGAAGGCTGTTGATATCTGTGTACAGAAGCCTGACACTAGAGATGTAAGGCATAAATTAACATGATAAATAGCAATCCAGGTTATTATGGCCATAATACAACCATGCTAACAATGACAGGGGAATCTCCATTGGAAAGCGAGGACTTAGCAGGACTCAGTTACCCAGCAAAGTGCAGAGGGATACGCTCCTCCACACCGCTATGTGCAGTCTGGGCACGCAACAACGCTGGTGTTGTGATCAGTTCTTTTCCCTTTTCTGTGCAAAAAGGTGGGCTTTGGAAGCGCATGGGATAGCCTGGGTTGCTCCCATACCAGTCACCAGAGCCGGGACCACCTAAGGGAGGGATGCCATCATTTGCTCCTGGAATGTGCCACTGGCAATTAACATAATCAATGGGGATCTTTGCCAAACAGCAGGACACAGCACTACGGTTGTATTACTCGTGTCCTAATCCTGTAAGGGTAGGGTTTTTCTCTATTTTCCCTTGCTATTTCAGATGTTGGCACTTTCAGGGAGGAGAAAAACAAACATTTTGAAGTCGTATCTAGCCACATGGTAAGAGAAAAAGTGTGATTTTTTTTTTTTATATATATATCCCTTTCATCCTCTCTGAGATTTTGGTTCTTCCTTCTTAAAACAGCTTTCCTCTTGAAACATTTTTTTTAACATTATTACCAATAGTGACACTCAGTTTTTATTGATAATTTCAAACTTTTTAATACCCCTGTTCATCCCCCTGTTTCAAATCCCACTGACTTAACAGTCCCAGTTCTCCTTGCTCAGCACCAGTACAAATTTCAGCAACACTGTGTCACCATTTCACTGTTAATATAATTATAATATAGAATAATAAAAGCAGCACACTTTGATGCTTCTTATAAGCTTATTATGCTTTTGTAAGCCAGATGCAAGGGATTCAATGACTTATCCTCCGTAAATTTACTTGATTCACCTTTTCTTTTTTGGGGTGGGTAGGGAGGGATGACAGGTTCAAATGGAGTTGTACAACGCTACGCTGTAACTTGCATTACTACTACTACTGCTAACTAGACACACACTATTCAATCTCCCTAGGAAATACAAATATTCAGTATACAAGACAAACACAAGTTTATGCAACTTTTATCTCCATTTCTCATTCGTCTGTGTTAACACTTGTGTGACTGGTTTTTATGTGAAATGATTTCCAAGCTTTTGAGCAAAAAGCAGTTAAGAAACAAAATATTTATATCCTTCTAACTTGAGCTTCCTGCATAGCTAGATACAATACAGATGCAAAGTCACTGGTCTGCAAGAGCCTTCCACAAATCTATAATAAAATAATTAAATTAGTGAGTTGTGTTTAGATCAGAGATTCTTGGCTGCCAGCTCCTAAGAACTCTGGGAATTCAGAACCACAGAAGGATCATTTGGAGTCCATTTGGCAGAAACGTCAGAAACTTGCTGCTCCTGGGAACATCCTTTTCCAATAACATTTATAGCTCTAGATGGAAGTGAAAAGCACCATATGTTAAGAGTTTCCTGCAAAGCTTCCTGGTAAGAGAGGAAATAAATTCAACTTGTCACATCTGCTCGTGGGCCAGTCAAGTAGGATTTTATCACAGCTTTAAGTGGTTTACAAAACTGTCCTGTTATCGACTGAAGGGAGCTTTACTTTTCAGGGTTTTCTTGATATGGATGCTTACATAATCTCAATCATTAAATGATTTATTTGTCAGTGGACTTCTGCATCCTGCATTATTATTTATCTCTAAACAACAAAGACTATTCACTTATTCAGCTAACAGTAATAATTCCGTTGGGAACCAATTTGCACAGTTCAGCTGAATAAAACTAAGCAGTTCCTTTCTGCCATTCACTTTGACTCCAGCTCCATATATTGTATCACATTTTCCATTACAAACTATATTTAATTAGAGTCAAGCGTCAAGAGCCTACCATCTTCATAAATCTGAGGTCCGAAGTTCTGTAAATGTACCTGCAAGCAACTGGCTTCATGTTCCCAAGGAACCAGGGAACCCAAAGAAAATATTATGAACCAAAAATAATACATGCCAAGACTGCCTCTGCAGTTGCTTAAGAAATCTCTTTATAGAAAGCTGAAATTTGTGAGGTGAAGTGCAGAGATGGCACAACACAAGGCAGCAGAACTGTGTGGCAGAACACTCTGCAAAATTCACAGCACTGGGAAATTAGGCATAGCCAAACTCCACAAGCTCCACACTCGTTTTTTGGCATTTTGTCCAGTTCTCATTGCAGTCTGTGGGAATTTTGCCATGGACTAAACAAAGAGCAAGATTGGACCCAAGCTATGCAGTTATTTGCCAAAATAATCAAGTTACAGGAAATTGCTCCTCAAAAGGTAGACGTGTTTCAAAATTCCAGATGCCTACATGAAGCTGATCTAATTTACACACATTGGGCCATATACTGTTCCCTGCATCTCCACACTTTTCCCTTTGATGTTAATGGGAATCTGTTGCAGCTTAAGGGCAGTGCAGTACGTGTCCCCGAGAGCCCATTCATTCCACTCGATCAGTAAAGAGTGAGCACAAAAGAGAGTGGAAGTAACACATCACATTACATCCAATATTCATGCAATTATTGAAGAACACTGTATGTACTACATTTGCAAACTGTCCATAATAATTTAATTTTCCCTCCTCAATTTATAATATGTTAATTAGGCATGAAATTAAATGCTTTTTAACATACAACTGATTATGCTATAATGTATCCAACAAAGATTGATTGCTGAATAATAAATCAACATTTACATAAATATTTATGTAATTTATTTTTAAAAATTCCACACACCAAACCAGCAGATGACATAGAAAAGAGACAAGTGCTATGACTAAAATTATACTTTACCATTTAGATACCTTTTGTCTTAAGAATCATCAAGACAGCTACGCATTAGAGAAACAAATTGAACACCATACAGTTGGGTGCACTGCAGCCCCCTTTAAAGGTTATCCCAATCTCATAAAAATATGGTGTGTTATTTTTAATGTACTCTAAAAAACAGAACGCAAGCAAGAAAAAAGGAAAATTCGGCATGATTTGCAATACGACGTATACGAACTTGGTCTAATGTGAATTTTTTTAACAAGTTAATGTTCTATTTGGAATCTGTTCTTGCTCTTGCTAATACCAATGGCAAAAGCATTTCTCTCTAAGTTCACATCTATCATTACCCTATCTGAGCATCCTGAAATCTTTCTACAACTATTTCAACATAGCTTTCTTTAGGGCAAGTGGCAATTGTACTTGTTGCAATAGCAGGGCCTTAAGGGTGGATAGTTTGTACTAACAAGATACCACAAAAGAAAACCTCCAAATCCGAGTAGAAATATAAAAAAGCTAAATTAACAGAGACTACCTAGAATTTGTGCAGCAGATTTTTCAGAAATCCTGGCCACACTTCTGCCTGCTTGATAGTAAGGCTTAGTTTTTACAGACTACTTGTCCTTGAGGGACTTTCCACCAGAAACAGCTCAAATATATCCTCCATCCTCTACACAGTGCTGGCTCTTAAGAAGAGTGAAATTCATGGAAAGACTCCCTTCGACCTCACAGGCTTTGGATCAACCTCACTTTTTGCATGATTTCTCATAAAGCAAAGAGCATTTATAGACTCATCTCAGCACTGGACTCTGTCCTGCCCATACCGAGTGGGGAGTTTCAAATGTTCAATTCAGCAGAAAAGAACAGACCAAGTGCATGAAACTGGATAGATGACTCTACCTTGGCTACGTTAGGTCATACTTCTTGTTGGCCTATTAGGAATGTCAAAGATATTTTTAAATAATATGTGTATTCAAAAACTGTAGCCAAAACAACAAAATAAGCTTTCTTGGACATATTAACTTTCTGCTTACAAGCCAGAAACAAAGAGGGTTAGGAGAAATCAGACCAGCTAGAACACAGAACGTCCTTCTATGAGAAAGTCTGAATTTAATGCCGGGCTTGAAATGACCATTAAAACCTGAATTCCAGTGATACAGAGAAGAAAAAGTTGAACAAGAAAAATATACTGAGAAAACTGAGACTCTGATACTTTTCCATGTCTGCTTAAAACTCACACAGCAGCTGCCCCTAGTGCCAAGACGATGAATTCCCCGTGGGACGCACAACTCACACGCAGCCCCTGTGCGGCTCAGGGCCGCGAGCTGCCTCGTGTCTCCTGCGAAACACAAACCTGTGGGAGTTTTGGTGACTCACACTGCTACAGCATCAGGCTTTTGGATATCGATTTAGTTTATGCCCGAAAACAGCTTTCTGGCCCAGAAGCTCTGTGATGAATTTGATGTGCAGTAAGATTCCAGGAAGAGCACATCATCAGTGGAAGGAGATGGTCTAAATCTGAGCTTTTAAGAGAAGTTTTAGATGAGAAATGGCCTGGCTCTGGAGAGCAGGCAGGTGACAGAGAGGGTGGGAGCCCTGCCTGCACAGGGAGCTTAAGGGAAGACGAGTCGGGCGCCTGCCACCTGCCTGCGCCACACTGCCCCAGAGCTGAACCTTCCCTGCAGAGGAAGGACACTTTCTTCCTCTTTTAATCATCTTTTCTGCTTTACAGTCTTATCTCTTCTCAATGACTTTCTCCTTTCTGTTTTCAAAGTTCAGTGCAAAGTTCAGTTTTCCTTTGAAGATGAGATGCTCACTCTGTGTCACTGCTCCCCAAAAGAAGCGGAGAACACCAGAAAACACCTTTCCTGCTGCTGTTGTGTGGGACACCAGCTTCAGATCCCGCTTCCCAAAGCGAATACAATTTTGCAAGCTGCAAACCCACAGGTACAAACTTGTAACACTACCAAATACACTACATTCTGTGACCTAAAAACACTTGAAAATATCACTATTCTTACCACAAAAGAAAAACTGTGGACACAGCACATGAAATGCCTTGAGGATACAACCAGTCATCGACAAAGTCAAACACTGGCCACCCAACTGGTCACCCCCCCCTCAAAAAAAAAAAAAAAAAAAAAAAGATGTGCATCTTCCTTACTTCGCAAAGACATTTTTTCCACTGTTGGAATCTGCTATTACCCCATTCCCACCATTTGATCTAGCTGGTTTAAAGAATGCAGTACTCAGTCTATTACTCGCACTCTTCTTCATCCGCTTTTTACTCCTATATTTCTTTATGTAGCACACTCTGAAAGCAATACAGGATGTCACATGAGGTGTACTGAAACGTTTTATTATTAAATATTTAAATTAATCATGTGTGATAGTCAATTATTCATTCAAACAAACCATGAAAAATGGGGACAGCAGCAATTTCCTCTCTCCAGTGTCAGATTGCTACTAAATGTATGGCACAATAAAACACTCAAATTAAAACTTCCTGATGTGACACCAAATTACTAAATATTCTGAACTGCTGAAAAATTAGAAGTATAACCCCTGCACAACATATTTATTATATTCATGTCCTACTTAAAACTGCATCTTATTTGGAAGAAAAGAATATTCATGATCTCTCTTCTAGAGATTAGAAAGGAAGTTTCTTGATTTGCCTGAAAATTTGAACAGCAACATAAGCAAACCTTAAGGAAGACACATCATGTGCAAGCAGTTGGTGGTGCGTAGCAGAATGTATTATTTACTTAGCAGCGTGTAACATCTTGAAGCCACTTTCCCACCTGAACAAGGAAGCACTTGATTTTTATTATTCCTAATTATTTAGAGTGCCCTTTATCAATCTTAAGTAAGAGGAAAAGTTTCCCGCCCCAAAGAACTTGCAAATGAAAGGCTTATTAGATGTTCCTTGAGACAAGACAGATGCTAGTGGAACTAGTCCTAGCAATAAGCAACATGCAAAATAGGCAATATTTGCTGAGATGGAATCTGGAAAACCAAGGGGAAAAACAAAATATATATTAAAAAAAAAAAAAAGAAAAAAAGGAATGTTGAAAGGAAATAAGGGTAAATTGCAAAGGAAAAATTAAGCTAAACTGGAATATGGCACACATCTTGTTAATTCTGCAATGCTATCTTGTCTTTACGTACTCATGCCTCTTAGGCATAGACTCCAGAAAGAAAGTAAAAACAAACAAAAAAAAAAGGCAAAAAGATCAAAACAAGATAGAAAAGATGAGAGAAAGAACTCAAATCCCAATCTTATTTTTATTTATGATTTTTCTGTAATTTTGCCATACAAGCACTCCGCTGTACGTGCTTACCTCCTATATAATTCAAAGATCCTTCTCAATATGTAAACATAAGTCTTTTGACTGAACGTAATGATTCTATTTTGAACTGCCCGGATTCTGGCAGAGATATCATTATAGTGTGTATTCCTGAAGACTCGGCGTAACGATCAAAGCCCTCTCCAAGCGCCGCAATCAATGAGGAGCCGTTTCTGTCAATCCGTCAGGAGCGGCCGGAGCGCCCGGCTCAGCAGAACAGCAGGAGAGCCCACTGCTGTCTGAGGGAAGCCGAACTTGGCCATGGTCTTTCCAAGGTAATAATATTTTGTCAGTATTATTTCTTTTCTCATTATAAAGAGAGATCTGTCTTCTGTGAACCTATTTGTTAGATTGTAATTTACAGGTTTAACCTTTCATTAGTCTCTATCCACTTTTATTAAAGCCACTAATTTGACAAGTGAATGACTTCGTTTCGAGAGCTCTGTCCTTTCCAGAGACCTTTTTACACCTTGCACATCAGCCTGGCCAAGGCACCATGGATGTGATTTCTTTCTCTGGGGACGCGATTACTTCTGTCTCTCCGAAAGAAAGGGCTGGGAATGGCAGAGTGCCTAAGGAAAGGTTTGCCGAGAGGCTCAGCGGTTACAAACCCACAGGAGTTTTACTATGAGCCGTCATTTCTGTACCCTTAGACATGCTCTCTCCTTCTTTCCTTCTTTCCCCTCCAGCCAGACCTCGTGTTCAACCTTCTCATCCTGATAAAGCCATTTTTTTCCCAAGAGTGTCTCTAAATCTTTCCTCCTTGTGCACTTCTCGTCTATACTTTGCCCTGATTTGATTCTCTGTTGTTTCATTCTCTCTCTACTCATGTCTCCCATTATGAGTTTCATCTTTTGTTACCCTTTTCCCTCTACACAAGTGCTACTCTTACATGTGTTAATGACCGTCTCCTTCCTGAATCCTGAAATTATTTTTGGAAAATCCTTTCTCCTCACATTATTTTTCCTCTAAGGAGCCTTTCCACTGCTTCTCTGAAGCCAGGCAACACAAGCAAATTACAGCAGCTTGTTAATTTAACCTTCTCAGTCTGTTCTTTTCTCTCCCTCCTGCACCTTCTGTCTTTATTCAGGCAAGGATGGACAGCTTTAGCTGACCAGGCCACAGGAGGTCAGAGAGAAAGCCAAAGTGCCAGAACGTGCTCTGCTGAAGCTCTCATGATGCATGTTGGAGTCATTTGCTAACCTTTATATCTGCTCCCTCATTCATTTGTTGCTGCAGTGCTGAGCCTTTTTCTTTAAAGCCCCAAATGCCCCCAAAGATCTCAGTCTTTCATTGCTCTCCATTTCTTTAGAGTGATAACCTGGAAGTATATTCTGCCCATTTTATTTATAGGATACTCTCTCCCCATCCTTTTCAGTTTTTTAGTGGTTATCTAACTTTTTTAACTGTCAAGGCTTGGGTTAGCATATTAGAAACATCTTGCACAACATCTCCACACTGGAAGATGTGTGTGAGCAGAGGTTGTCTCCAAGAGGGCTCCTGCCCAAGGGGAGCAACACTCACAAGGACAAGGAGCCATCAGGGCTCTTCACTCTTGACGATGGGTTCAAAGTGAAGCATATTGAAAACTGTTTGGAAATGATCGGGGTAAAGAGGGCTGCAGAGAGAACCATTTCCACCCTGCAAAGCAAAGTTTGTTCCAATTCAGCCTCTGTTTTTACATGCCAGAATCAATGAGCTTTGGAACTGCAACAGGCTGGTTCTTCTCAGATCAGGAAGACTGGTGCACAGAGGGAGCAGTACATGAAGAAATATTAATATAAAGTCCTGAGGTTATTTTACAGATGAGGCACAAGCATCTAGGAAAGGGGAAAAAATGCAAACTGTCATGACAAAAGGATAAGAATAGAAAATATAAAGTAAGAACAACATGCAGAGTACAAGGCCAGGCAATCACAAGGGCTGGAGGGAAAAAGCAAAGAGAGGTGGGAGGTGAGACATTTTAGCTCCTCTCCACAGTATAAATCCTCTCAGATTACTCATAATACATGAAATGATACATAATTCTCTTCAAAGCTGTTGAGAGTAAAGCCACTTCTACCTCCAGTCTGTTGTGGTTTGTTCCTTACAGACATCACTGTCTAACAATATTTTTTCTCTACAATTCATAGAAAGTACAGTGTAATGTATATAGGAACTCATCCAAAAATCTATAAGCACTTCCCAAGAACAAACACTCAAGTCTCCATTTGCGGTAACTCTTTTTTTCCTCTAATTGTATATAGGGGTTCTTTCAACTCAAAGCTATAACTCTGGTACAAGGCAGCAGAGAAAATCAGAAGCAAAGCCGGAAAAAAAAAATGTGTCCTACATTCAAAGCCTTGCTCTGAGCACAGTTCACCCTTCTCACAAAAGACATTTTGAAGAAAAGATTCAAGTTGTAGTAGGCGGTAAGATGGTTGGACAAGCAGAATCAGAGAGGTCCGAAAATGCAACAGGGGCAGGGGATGAGACAAGGAAATACTTCATTGATATTTACTTGATAATCACTGGGTATATTTTTGTTCCATATTAAAGTTATATGCACTCTGAATCTTTACAAAAGTAAAGATTCAAAAGACTGGTAAGTCTTTTCCAGTCTTTCCCTGCCTGGAAAAGACTTACCATGAGAGGTTTTGTTTGAGTTCTGTCCTCTCTCTAAATATATATATATTTTTTCTTATTTTAAGATGATGTATACAGACCACCAAAGTCATTCTCACTCTCACAAAAAGAATACTGCATATTCATGAAAAATTGTACAGGTACAAAAAAGAAAAAAAAAAAAAGAAAGTGAAAAATACCAAGAAGCTGCTTCATTTTATATCCAACAAATCTTTCTCACTACATTTTGTAGATCAGTAGTTTAATGATCTGATTTGGAGGCTTCAGCTGCAAGGCTGATTCGATTCACTTTCTACATACATAAACAACCCAGCAAGTTGAGCACGGTACTCTGCATCTGAGTAAAGATGAGATCCCTGCCTCAAGCAGATTAAACTTCAGATAATCATATATGATAGAATTATCAGTAAGAACAATCATACACTAAATTAGTAAAGGACCTTTATGATATACTCTTCCATCACCTTTTTTTTAAATAAGATTTTTTTTTTAAATCATCAATTAAGGGACAGTTGTCTGGTGACAAGAATTCTTCTAATTACTAAGTTTTCACAGTATTAAATATTTTAAGTTCAATCAACCAGCATTTAGCAAACTGCTGCTCCCCCCTTTCCTCCCCCTTCCATATACACACTTCTTTCCTCCTAAAAGCCCTCTACTGAATTAGCTGTTAGGTGCTAATTGCAAATGATTAAGCACTCACCAGTCTTACACTTCTTGCTTTAATATTAATGAGATGTATTAGCATGGAACATGGCTTGTATTAATATTATAAATGGAAGCCTGCATGGATCACTGCCTACTGCTTTGCATTACAAGGAGCATGCAGCTAAAGAAAAAAGTCCAATTTAGACCCCTAGTACACCATATATTTCTGCTGGCAAGAAAGAAGTAAAAGGACTGAAGAAAACAAAGTTAAATACTATCTATTTATATAAACAACATATCATTTTTCCCATAACCAGGAGCAGCAACCTTATACAAAGAGATAAATTTTTCTCATCAGGCTCTGGAATAAATGGAACATATGAAGCTGAAGTTAAATTTAAATTTCTCTAGCAAACAGAGCCATGTCACAGAAAAGCATCTATTCTGCCTTGCTCTAAAGAGGAAACTTGCAATTCTTTTTTTCCCACGTATCTCAGGTTCAAGCACTGCACCCCACACAAGTCCAAATTGCACTTGCTTGTTTATAGAATGACAAAATGTATGTAGTATTTGAAGTATAAAAATATGTACGTATGGTTATCTAGATACACACACACATATACACACACAGTTACTAATCCTTGCTCCCAGGTTGCTTTCCCTTTTCTTCAGCCTCTGTAGACACCTGAAGCATAGGTGTGTTAACATGTACAACATTTAATTAGCTGACTTTAATAATAAGCAACAGGAAGGTGACTGTATCAGTCATACAAAATAAGTCATACATGGTAAAATTGAAACTAATATTTAGAAATGAAGCACATTTTTATTCTTCATTGCTTTGCACAACTGAAATCAGACTTAATACATTTATATGCTGGAAAAACGAAAGTTCTCTTCTCACAGATTGTCAGTTCCAATGACAAACTGCTTCTACAAAGTCTGTACATTTTCTGCGAAGTCTAAAGAGTCTCCTTCAAGATGATACTTTTAATGTTAGTTAGTGGAGGAGCAAGGGAAATACAATGCACTCACTGTTAAATAAATGACAGTTTTTCCCTCATCTGTAAAATACAATACTTCTTATAATCAGCTTCAAGAGAAAATCTGAAAAAGAAAAAGCTTCTAGAAGGAAAGGAAATTATTTATACAGTAGTCTTTTAAAGAAGTTGGACGATCAATACAAATACAAGTTTAGAAAGAGAAAACTTCAGAGTAGAAACGTGAAATCAGCAGCTGAATCCTGGGAAAGTTTTGCCATTAGCTGGAGTAATGGCTGCAAACATAGCCATAAAGCAACAGGGGTGCAATTGAGAAAAGCTGATATCACGCTCCAGATCATAATGTCAAATATGCATATGCTACTGCTGTTGAAATCCATGAAAGGCATCCACAAACAGCAAGAGGAAACCTGGCGTGGAGCGCGCAGAGACAGACTGAGACCCTCTCTGAAAGACGGCGAGCAGCTCAGCCACCACCACGGCCCATCACAGCAGATATGCATCACCAGCCACTTGCCTGGCGGTCACCAGGGCCCCCGCCACCCCTGCTTCTCTTGCACCTACGCCTGCCTTAAGGAGCATCAATAGAGCAGCACAAGCCAGCCTTTGTGGTCTGCTTGCGGAGCACTATCGCTTCATGACCTCAGGGCTGCCACACACTGCTCCTCTCGTGGCACTGATAACTTCAGTACCGATCCCGCGCTCGGGCCGCTCACACGTACCTTGTCCACGCCACATCCCATCAGCTCCAGTCGCCGGGACAGGACGGGGCCCTAGGCCAGCAGGTTCTGCCAAGGGCTTGTTCAGTACAGGAATGAGAGTTCCCCGTAACAGCATGAAACCCATCCAGCATGTGTTGCCCTAGGTAACTGGCTCATTTCTACTTACTAATTCAGGTAGTTTTGTTTATCTGAATCTTCACCATCTACTTCTGTTTCACATCAGTTGTTTATTTTGACTTCAAAAGCACGGTATGTAGCAATGAGTAGGCTGGGATCTCATAGCTGCTTAGTCTCAGCTACAGGTTGGGTGAGCTGGCGTTTGATTTACGTAGATGCAACAGACACACTTGTGAAGCATTTTCTTTGGAAAAGTACTGCTTTTCAAACAATTAAAAAGTGTCTGAAATTTGATCTTTCAGATCAAAGGGTATTATGAATACATGCCCCTAATGCTTTCTATTTTTTTCTATTATATATATCAATACAGAAACACAACAACATTGGCAAAGTGTAGCTACACCACTTAATGATTTCTGCTTTCATCACCTTGAAGCACCTATTGACTACAGAGACTTTTTCCCAATATTTCGCTGAACAGATTCTTATTCGTGACCAACAGACAGAACTGAGCTGACTGAACTGCCCATCCTGACAGAGCGGAGCTGCGGCAGGTTCACGAGTTAACCCCATTCACGTGAATCCCACTGACAGGCTCTTCTGTCACACAAGTTGGCATATGCTCGTTCAGCTGGGGGGCACAGACATACCTTATCCACGGACCAACGCATCCAGAATTTCTGAGACGGAGCTCAATGGTGATAATCCCTCTCCCTGTGAAAAGATGAACAGAAGGTTGTTTAGCTTTTTGTGACCAGTCATGAAGGCAATGTTAGCAGGAATATATTTACAGACACTCCCAAAGAAGTAATCTTGGGAAAAACAGTATCATCACAGTAGTGAAAACAGTAGCAGAGTTCACAGACAGACAGGTACCAAAATAAGGTTCCCTTCAGAAGCCTGAATTCTAGCTCTTAAATTCTTCAATTTACAACCTTAATGGTGCCTGAGATTCTTAATGTATAGCTTTATTGTGACTACCTATACCTTAAACCTAGTCACAGATGTTTCTCAGTCTTCTGTTCCTAGAATAGGAAATAAATTTATTGCAAACAATATTTTAAATAGAAACTACTTTCTACATGAATATTAAGATTGATCATTCCTTGGAGTAAACACTGACATTTCTACCCTTGAATCAATGAGTACGAGCAGCCATTTCAAATCAGCTCCGTTTCTGATTATTATTCAGTTTGGCTTTAATTTTTAACGCAGGAGAGCAAAACACAGCAGCAGGCTCCTGTCTCCAGCGCTGCCTCTCCTCTGGGAGTTACACACTTCTCGGCAGCAGCAGCTAACTCCTCTCTGCAGCTCAAGACCACCGTTCATTTCCCAGCGCCTCGCACTACCGGCAGTCCAGCTGCCGCCTTGCAGAGCGCCGCAGCTCACCCAGACGAGATTTGGCCGCAGCTTTTTCAATCCTTTCACTTATGTTCTCTGCTGTACTCAGGTCCTTTGGGAACATTTACAGTGGCATTTTGCTAATCTGAACCCTGGCATAGAATTGCTTTAGATTAGAGAATGGCCTTTTTGCAAACTGGTGATTGCTAGTGCAAGTGTTTATTCTTCAGATGTGCTGTGAAGAGTTTTTCCTCTGAAAATGCATATTTGGAAAAAGGGACAAAGCAAACAAAACAGAAAACACAAGAATTTTTGTGGTAACAGGAAAAGTAGAGAAAGCAGTAGGCTAGTATTTGGCTACATGCCCTACTGAGTTCAGAGACAGAGCCGTTTGTTACCCTGTATTAAATTCCAGTTTCTACTGACATTTTCCTGAACATCCCCAGGTGATTTGCACTGCTTTGTTTTTCCTGTTGTGGAAAGAATGGGTGAATTTGCCACTAGATGTTAAAGCAGTTGCTCAGGTGTATGGGTTTAACAAGCAGGTTCACTGCATCTACCTCTATGATTTATCTCCCTGGTATAAGGTGTTCAGCTAAACTTATTTTATAGCATGGCAGAATATCCTGCTACTGGCCTTTTAATCCATGGAATGCCAGTCCCAGCAAATATACCCTTTGATTTCTCCGCTCTTTCTGCTGTGTAGGAATGACACAGCATTAGGGTATTATTCTTGTTATAACATTTTAGCTTCATAAGTCAGAGGTTTTTGGCCATTGCCTTTGTAATTGTGTATTAAGTCTGAAACACTCCTCCTCTCAGTCTACTTCGTACCTGTTTCAGGGTAGTGAACAATATCAAATGATCTAAAATCCTCCTTTCACAGTACCAGCTCCTCCAACCACGTGAACAGCAACCGCTTCATGTTAATCTCACAAAAACTCATTTGAATCATGCAGCTTTAAAAATGCCTCTCATAAAGTAAAATTCTTTAGTGTCCTGTATACAAACTGCCTCTCCTACATTGTGCAAGTTGGAAAATATAGACTTTTGTCTTCACTGCTAACTGCACCATAATTCACTACCTCTCCCCTATCCTAGCTTTGTTGACTTCTCCAAACAGGCAAAGTTGGAATAAAATGCCTCTGTCAATGTCTGATCTCTTCAAATTTTTACTGACTTGATCTTACTCAGTTCTAGTCCAGTTCAGGAAAGCATTTAAAAACTTGGTTAACTTAATCCAATGAATTACCTAATTGAAGCCCATGGAAGTACTCTGGTGCCAAAGTTAAGCACAATAAAACATTTAAGCATGTACTGGGGCAACTGTTTGGCACTTTTGAAGGGCAAACTCTTAATTGAGTAAGTCTTGGCTGAGCATCGTGCTTATGAACTGTGGAATGAGAGACTCACGAGCCTGCCTTCCCTTTGTCTTCGATCCATCAGCTCTTTGCCTTAACCACATTTACAATTATTCAGTCACCTCTCATTTCCCCATAGCTGGTCTGCAAGCAGCGCAGCTTCAAAGAGGCAGACAGTGCTGAAAAATGAGGCAGGCTGATCATATGACATCAAAAATATATAAGACTTTGTGGAGGGAGAAGGAAGAAAAGGGGGGAAAGGGAGAAAGGAAACACGTTCTTACAATCCCTGGACAAGAGCTGCTCTCTCACAAAGACAACCTACTATACATATGTTATTTATATGCCACCATTTTAATGGCTCTTCAATGAAAAACATCTTGTTACCATAGTAACTGCCACATTGCATGCTATCTCTGAGACTACTACATCATCATACTAGACACACACAGAGGCTCACGCCAATAAGTCACGGGCATGTCTGGTATTTTATGAAAGAACAACGTGCACATATTTCCTCTTCCTTAACCCACGAGGCTGTGTGCATGGCATTGATGATAATTTCCCAGTACGAAAGGGAAAATTCTGGTTTTGTTCTTTTCCTTGCTGTTTTGGCAAATAGCAACAGATGCTCATAATGCCAATTTGCAATACTGGCATTTCTGAAACACAAACTTTTCAGGATAGTTTGCAGGGAGATGTGCATTTTTTTGGCAATAGATCCTCTGCTCCAGTCTACAGGCAAGGAGTCTTACTGTCCTTCACTGCTTCTACATTTAAGACACCCTACCATATACCTAAGCTATCAAACAAGTAGTGTCAATCACTCCTATTACTTCTATATTTGTAGCAAATACTACCTTTACTCTCAGTTAAAAGTCAAATATTTAAAACTACACAAAAAAAGTGTTTTTGAATTTCACTGTTGGGAATGTGCACAATAAGAAATGCTTTGCCACGAACCCAAGTGTGGGGTGTCTCTACATTTCTCTCCAGGTAGAGGAAAAAACCCACAGAACTCAGAATAACCTATGCAGCAGAGCCAGCATGCTGCATGGAATAACAGCTATGAAGCTGGGGAGCCAGCAAGCAGGCAGCCGTGCAGTCAAGGAAAGCAGTAAACAGTCTGCTGTTCCTCATTTGATCACTGTAACATCTTGACTTCTTATTCACACTAACCAGCTAGTTTATTCATTTTGAACATATAATTACTCTTTTTTAATCATAGAAAAATTAACCCTTGAGCTTACCTTCAGCAATTAAAATATTGTATTGCTATATTTATGATACAATTAGCAGAAGCACCACACACACTCAGAGCAGCACAATGCTGCCAGGCCCAGCAGCGGCCCGTGGCGCTGGGCACTGCCTCAAGATCCAGCAAGGAGAACGCAGACCCTCCTTGCCAGATGTGAGGCTTCAGCTCTGCTGGCGACACGAGGGACAAAGAGGACAACCACTTTCCAGCGTGCAAATCCTCACAAGGCACAAGGATGCCAAATTTCAAGCCAGCTGTTTGTCGCTGTTCAGTTCACAAAGCCGCCTGAGGACTCCTCGTTTGGGGCTGGGGGAAGCCAGGGGGGTTTCTGTGCGGGGTGGGAGCAACGTGGAGGTCACTAGTGAGCGCGGAAGAGAAGCTCCCAGGTGGGGACCGGCCACCGGACCGCTGCCACGGCCTGCCCAGGACACTGCTGCACAGAGAAGGGTCAGCGAGCACGAGAAAACACACTTTAACCACGTGGCTTTTAGTCACCTCCGCAAACAGCACTTCTCCCCAGCTCACAGAATACATAACCTAGCTAATGTGTGACAAATAGCGCCAGTCTGCAGGGAGCTCTTCTTGGAATATTCCCAGGGATACCCCACCCTGTCAGTGATAGGGACAGAACTTAGCCAACTTAAAAGTTTTTAATGGACTAGAAAGGCTGGAAGCCCTGAGGCTACATGGCACAGCGCACCATTCCTGCGCTCCCACTAAGAGCCACGAGCTCTCCTGCAGGATTTTCCTCTTACACATGAAATTGGAACTGAAAAAACAATGAATTTCTCACATGGCACGGAAATGAGCTCAGCCCCAAGACAGATACTGGGAGCTTGAAACTCTCGCCCCCAGAAGTCATTTCAGACCTGACAAAATTTACTTGTTTATAATATTAAGCACAGACTCTCATGGCAGGAGGCAGCATATTCACATATTGTAGACCAGGCTAGACCTGTGCAAAAAGTTTTCTGTCATAGTTTTTTTGTTTTATATTTTTTTCCCTTTTTTTTTTTCCTTCTATACAGATTGGAAGGAAACTCTTGTTAATTGTTCCAGAAAGTCACCTGATTGTCTGCTACTCAATCAAAATATATAGGCCATAGCTAAACATAACAAGTTTAACATACCCATATAACATTTTTATTACCAAGTTTCAGACACAGGAGAGAGCTGTGAAAAGTTAAAAAGCAAAATGTTTATATGTTACTGCCAATTTTGGAAACGGACGGGTTGAAATACCATTAAGAATTATAAAGAGGTTGTAATCTAAGTCTGAGCCTAGAAGTCAAGCAGAATGAGAAGTCTGACTTTTTTTAAAAAAATGTAGATACTACATTAGCAGAATTTAAGTTTTATAGTAAAGTTTCTCTGAAAGTTGCAAAGCTCTTGTGTGCTGTCATATCAGTTTTGAATTGGCTCTATATTCCTCAAAATCTTAAAAATCCTTAAATTTTAGTCTCCTTCCTAGTTATTTTCCATTAGCCTCTCAATTCCCTTCCTGCTGAACAACTGAGAACTTCCAAATGTTTATTGCATATCTCATTACACAAGCACCCTTGGTATGTTTCTCTGTTGTTTAATATCTTTAAATTGGAGGCTGCAGACCACATGAAAGAGCCAGTTCTGCTTGTACAGAAATAATCTGTCCTGTCATTGAAACTAGCAACCAATGGACCAGACTCTGCAACAGCAAAATGGAGAATTTGTGGCAGAGATGGAACAAAGTGAAACAACTGGACGTCATCTTGGATTTGTTTTTTTTACATTCACAATTTGTTCTGTATGATGCAGAGGCAAAATGGTTTAAAAATAATAAAAAGGGACAAGTAAGAGACCACTGTTTCCTGTAGCTGGGCGAGTTCTTTCTACCTCTAACCCACCAGTGAGGTATGGGAGAAATAAAGGCAGTGTGGGAAAGACAGGAAAGGGAAATGTACCCTGGTTATTTTAGAAGACTCATAATAGCTGCTTACAAACTATCTGGAAAATAAAGTGAATTAGTTCCAAACCTTAATATTTTCTCAAGCCAACTTGCAATAGAAGGTTCTCAGCACTACAGAAAACTAGTCAGTCATTTAGGGAGCCAAGATCCAGAGGTTCACGACCTAAGCATGAATACTCTTGCCCATCTTTAGATATTCACACTCCTACAGCTTTATCCATAACTCATTGCGCCAACAAAAGAAATATATAGTTATAATTTCAAAGCGTGCTGAAGCAGCACTTCAGGAAGTGTGAAGCACACACATTCATGTTTCAGGACTTATTTGTATTTGAAATCCATCCTTTGCTAAATTTTAATCCTCCTTTTCCAGGCGTCACTCATTGTCACCTGTGAGTCAGGAACAAAAGCAAGGAAGACTGGATAAACACATGGTTACAAGAGGGTAATTTTCCTAGCAAAGACAGACATGTGAAAGCTTTCAGAACTTCTTTTCCAACTCTTGTGAGTTTTTAATGATTTGGATGGTGTGGGTAGTGGAAACAGATGCTATCGTGTCTACATTTTTGGCAGAGGATAAAGCAGCAAAGGCTAACATATTCATGCTGTTTGCAAACTGATGTATACCACAGATCATCTTTCCAAAATACATTTGGGCAGGACAGAAAATTTCCAGCTCTTGATGATATGAAATTATACCATTAATGTCTAAATATACCACCATTTTTTTTTTCTTTTTTTGAGAGAGAGAGAGAGAGAGAGAGAGAGAGAGAGAACTGCCTCCCACCCCCGTAGACCATCCTTCCTGTTCCCAAATGGGTAAAGGAGACTTATCTGGGTAGCTCTTTAGATTCTTCCCCTCCCACAACAGCAAAACTAGGCTTGCCAAGTGCTCTGGGATCCTCAGATGGCGTATACTTTATATGAGCGAATTCCATTATTTACTGCTACCCATCCAGCCTTCAGCACAACCATAAGGCTTCCTGCAGGCTGAAGTCTATATTAAGACCTAGGGCAAGCAGATGCAACTCCACTGACATCAGCAGAGCGGCACTTACTTACATCAGGTCTCAACATGGTCTAAACAAGTCTGCATACAGTTTTCTCAGTGCTGATTCTTACCAGAAGAGGCCTTGTAATTTAATAATAATTGTCTAGATCTGATCCAGAGCTCAAGATACAGAAAATGATGCTCGGGAACAAAAAAAATGCAAAAACGAATGGAAAGCGAAGTTTTGGTTTTGCTTTCCCCTAAGCTTTACCATCTTCTGAAGTACCTTGGGTTGGAGCCTTAGAAACAGAACCTTCAAAGATCTCAAAGCAATAAAACAACTAAGTATTAAGGAGCACTGATAAATTGCTTTAAGCAGTCTATCCTTGCCTACAGCACAACACACTACATCAGAGCTTCTGCGCTGCATATATATTCACAAACTTTGTAGAAGCCCCTTTTAACTAGTTGTAGGCTGCAGGACCGAGATTTCTCATGTAGCATATTTAATAAATAGTGTCTGTCATCCAATGACCTGCAAATAATTCAGCAGTATTCCTGCAAGAGATTAAAGTGCATTTTAAGTGGTGAAAGAAAAGCACTGCAATTCCAGATTGCACAGAATATTATTGTTTTAGAACCTAAATCTGCAGTTGCTTTTTGCACAGTCAGATCACAGACCTAGCACACCTCCTCTTCAGCATCTGTGGATTACATGAGTAAACAGGCCCAACAAAAGGAACACAAGTTCAGAGAAAGATTTTCTAGGAATTCACCATTTATATTAACAAAAGAAAAAGGTTCTCAGAGTTTGGCCTCATGTATTTTTAAAAGCAATTGCAAAATGAAGGATATTTAGAGCTTTTTCATACATAGTTAAAAAAAGAAACCTTGTCTCAAAATTAACCAGTTATACCTGACCTTTGATCTGCAATTGCAAAGTATGCAGAAAAGTAAAGGCCTTATTCCTAGAACCATGCTGATATCACTGATAGCATCATCGGTGATTCTGACAAGCAAATCATACTTTTGCTTTCTTTAGCTAAAGGAAAAAACTAAGAAAAATCAATATTTTCACCATTGTGGGAAATATAAGGCCACTAAAAAGGGGAGAGTGTTATTTTTCCAGCTGCTATAAATTACATCCAGGCAATTAAAAACAAGAGGCTTGATAGCATCTTTGTTAAAAGAGTGTGGTGAAACTACTGAGAGATGTTTTGCAAATTGGATTTTAAAAAGTGATGACCACTTTTTTTTTTTTTTTTTTTTTTTTTTTGATTTGTTTATTTTCAAAAGTGTAATAATTTT
>JAWLRI010001092.1:1440979-1505530 GCA_034781795.1 Crypturellus tataupa
AATTGGATTTTAAAAAGTGATGAACACTTTTTTTTTTTTTTTTTTTTTTTGATTTCTTTATTTTCAACATGGTAATAATTTTAGCTTTTATATAGCATTAAAAAAAAAAAAGCCTTACACATTCCTCTCAAAAATTCCAGGTAGTTTGAAAACAGACTTGCCTCATACCAGACTAATATTTAAAACAGCTGGCGTTGGTGAAGAAAACCAAGTGGGGACAAGTCAAGTCTCAGTTGTGTATTTTTCAGTTTTAAAGCTACCAGAAGTCTCTGTTGTCCCTTTTAAACTGTAATGCTATTTCCATATATGCTATAACATAAGTATTATCAAGGTAATGGAGTGAGATCATAGACTTTGATAGATCTGTCATATATATGATAGATCTATGATCCCACTCCATTAGAGTAAGAATCCTAAGATTCAGTTTATATGAATTTTACTAATAAAGAGGCTGTTCAATGCATTTTAAATAAAACTATACTTGCTATACTTTTGTTTAAAAAAATATTAATTTCCAGAAAAGAACAATTATCCATGAGAGAGATGTCTGGTTAAAACTTTCTGCCTCAATAACCATTTAATCAGTATAGACAACAGTCTTGTTTCCTATCCAACACGTAACTGTTCTAACAGTTTGGACTCACGGGGGACTCTGAGCACTATGAACTTATTAATTACTACACTTAGTTTGACAACCCATTCCTATAACAGTTAGAGATCTGAAGTTGTATTTTGCTCTCCAGATAAAGTTATTTTGGTAAAGGCTGTCTAGAAAACTGTGTAGAGTCATCCCATGGCTGGGATGGAGAAGATGGAGAATATAAGATCATTTTTTTCTAGGATTACTGTGTACCATATCTAATGCTTCTTAGTCCATCTGGATGCTTGATGCAATAAGCCCTACCAGTAAACCTTTCACATTTTCTACTCAAAGACTGTCAAGACAGATGGCAGTAAATGCCATCTTTATTGAATTATGATCCTTAGTACTTTACCAGAAATAAGCAAGTGTTAATCATAGTAAAAAGATTTGGGAAGGTAGTGCAATAAGAGCTTTAGGAAGAGAATAACAGGAATGCTCTTATTTTTGACAAAAAAAATAAAATACAAAAATATTCTGGAAGTTAGAAAACTTGCCAAGTGCCAAGCAGGGTTATACAACTTTCAAAATATTCTGTACTTCATTCTATGCCATGTTTAGGTCCTAACATGGCTCTTAACAATTGTCCTTTTCAGTTTCCAAAGGAGTATTTTCTGTAATACAAGACAAGTCCTGAGACAACAAAATTTATGATGGAGTGCATCCACACAGGACCCAGTGCTAGCCCTGATGACCAGGAAGATGCTGCTTGGGAACTACTATTACTACCCTGACCTCTTCCCATAAGGGAAGCCAAACACAGGATGTGATCCCAGCTATCCTGGAGCAAAGAGGTTGTCAGTCATGGAAGCTAAAGGAAAGATCTGGCTATAGAGATGAGTGAGGACAGGAGCACCCATTCGAATATTAGGAAAGGTGACCTTTTCCAGCATTAACTTTCCTTGCTTTTAAGAGTGTGGTTTAAATACTAAGCAACAGGTAATTTGTTCATACACTTGCATGCTGAATAGCTTGAATCAAAGAGATCAGTCAAGTTGTACCAGACTTTGAGGAAGAAGCTCAAACTTAAAAATTCTGTTTGGTTCAAGTTGGAACCAAAATCCTGTACACATCCACTGCAGATGAAAGCAGTTTCTCTAGTGAAATCCCACTAGGTATTTTTCCAATAGCAATGCTCATTTAACAAGTGCACTCTGCCATGCAGGAGAGACCGGTTAGCAACAACAGCACATTGGAACATAAGCGTTGCATAATTAATATTTATTGCTCACGAATATTCATTTTATTTACCTCTTCACAGCCAGCCCCATAACTCTACAAAGTAGTGTGGTAGGAAAGTAGTCAAAGTTTTCATTTAGCTATATGTGCTTTCTAATGTACAAAAACATCTCCAAACGCATTAAACGTGTGCATTAACAATGATTTTTTAATTAAATAGAACAAAATGGCAAGCAATTTGTCACTTCTCACAAAAGGAAGCAAAACAGTGGGCGATTCTAGATGATGGGGACACAGCATGAGTAAAACACAGCCTGACCTAGGAGCTCTCGGAGCCACTTTGCCCAGGCCCGCGCTCTGCCCCTCAGCACACCTGACACGAGCACGCTTAGCCCTGAACAAACCGGGGGGCCTCCTCGCACACACGGGTGAGACCTGCGAGCCGGTGCCCAGAGCTGAGCGCAGCCGGCAGACTGCGCCAGCTCCCTGGTGCTCGCCTAGGACGGCGTGTCGCCACTCGGGGCTCTGAAGCAGGAGCAGCTCCTAGCGCCACAACGTCTCTGCACTTACGCAGAGGCTCTGCAGGTTACTCTGCACTTGGGCAGTGTCTCTAACTCTTGGGTTATTTACAATTAAGGCTAGTTCCTTTTATAGTGAGTACACGACCTACAAAATACTTCAGCTTATAGGACCCACAGTTTAAACTTACCCCGCTTTGACCCCCAAAGAGCATCTTAACCTTCTTGATATCCTTCCCCTCTGAAGTACTGCAGTAATTGTCATTCCTCTCTCTTCCTACATTATACTCCACACAACCTTTTTCATTAGAAAAGGAACAATTGATTTATCCACTGCTCATTGTTTGTTGTTACTGGTAGCTTCCTTCCCCTAATAGCATTTTTGTGACATTTGTCTGGAATGCCGGCATTTAAAGGAACTGTGGCTCCATTCTGCAAAGCACTTAGATACTAAATTTGGTTCTGCTGCAATCAAGTAAAGTGCTTGTGTAAATGCTTTGCTGAACTAAGACATAACTAAAAAAATATGAGGAATTCAAAAATCTAAATTTCCATTTTGTCTCCAAATGCACAGTAATTCTCGGAAAGGCCAAAGTATATCTTATATACATCCCATTTCAGTGGATGCTATATATTTTAATTTTTTTAATACATATACAGATAAATATAAATGCATATAGGAAAATGGATAGGCACATAAGAATTAACATTAAAACCCAATAAAGTCTTATATAGAATAAATATTCCTTTCAGCAACTGGACCTTAAGTTCCTTCCACTTACACAGGACAAATTTAACTCAAAAGCAAAAAGTCCTTAGTAAATCTATCAGCTACATCTCAGAAACGAACTATTTCAGGGTAGTAGAGACAGTGTTTCATGTCTAGGCACCATGGTCTTGCTGTGCCCTGTTACTGTTCTTACTGCACAAGTTCTAAAGCTATATATTCATAACAAAAAGTGCTCTTCTTTCTTTTACTGCAATTTGTAAAATTTATAAAAAACTAAAAATAATATAGAAACACACTAACAAAACTATCCATTCAATAAAAATCCGTCCACCCTTTAAGAATGATATTTTAACAACTGTTCTAACAACTGTAAATACTATCGAAGCTTCAGGGTAGTGCTGGATGTCAAAGCTGGAGACTTTCTGCAGACTCTGCACAGGATGGCAAGTTCTCCTGGCAGGTTACCGCCAGCTTTAAAATATGAAGAACTTCTCTTATCAAGGAGGTGGTTGATTTTTGCCAGACTTATGCTAAATATGGAAAAAAAATGAAAATCTATCTTTTTTTTTTAAGTCATGTTTGTGCAGGTTTTAAGACAGACGTTTCTTTCAGAAATTAGATAACACCATCCTGTTAGCAAGACTTGCAAAGCTGCAAGTGATGTGATCAGAACCACACATGTAAATCTGTTCCCTCAGGGTTCAAAATCTGTCCTCACCCTTGTTTTTTTGTTCTTTGCCATTTTTATCTGTTGGAGGACAATGGGTCAAGTAGCCAAAAAAAAAAAAAAGGAAGGCAGATTTTCCAATATAAATTTCTCAGTTATTTGCCACCTACAGTTATTTGCATGGAAAGCCAGGAATAGGGAAGAATAGAATCTAGTCCACTGACAGTTTACAAGTAACTTATTTGGGCACACTTCTTTCACAGCTGCAGCATTGGAAATGCCTTTTTTCTTTCTTTCTTTCTTTAAAAAAAAAAAAAAAAAAAGGAAAAAAACTACAGCAAGAAGCTCAGCAAACCAGTTTCAGTTCTGTGTTTCTGTATTACTATTTAAATTCCAGGTAGTTTATTACTAAATACAGAGTGCAAGACACTGATGTGCAGTATTATAAATACAAATTTAATGATGCACTGAAAAATTCCTTATGGTTACCACAATCAATGCCTTCCTGGATAGAAGAGAATTTATAGGATTCTGAAATAAAGCCCTAAATCCATTATATTTTTCCTACAAGAAAGTAAAGGCTGATTGCTAAGGACAACTGTAAGAGTGTTTTGGTGAACTACACATCCTACTTGTCATTAGTGGTCAGAAACTAAATTAGATCTCCCAATATATTCTTCTATGTATATTCTAAACAATCTTCTTGTTATTTGACCCATGTAATTTTAGAAAATAGGCTGAACACTAGTAAGTTTGACAAAGCTGCAGTAAAACAGACTGTTCTATAGCTCTGTTTCTGATATATTCCTAGATTAAAATAACTAGTAATTTACATCCAAAGATGTAAAATAAACAAAGCATGAGGCATTCCAGTTGGAAGCACAACTCTTTCGGCAAAACTATGAATAACTTATTCAATAGCATCAACAGTAATTTCATCTCGATTGCAGTCTTTACATGGTAGGCATGAAGGGATATTAAACACAACAGTATTAACTTCTCCTTTTGTTATCAAGCAATACCTCTCACTCCTTGAAATCGAAAACAATGGCACAAAAATAAAAGTAAAGAAAGAATATGACCAAAATTAACTTTGCAAATCCAGAGGATGTAGTAAGTGTTTGTGAGTCTATTGAAACACTTAAATGAAAAACACTACAAGCCTTAGAAATGCAACCAGACTGTAGCACTATTTATAATGGAAGAATGACATTTCTGATGCAAATATTAGTCCTTGCTGAGAAAAATACATTACACACTTGTTCTATGCTGAAGATACATTAAGACTCCCTAATTCTTTACTTTTGAGAACAAGAATTAAAAGTTACGGGGCAGAATACAGAATGAGACAAACTTTGGATATTCGATATTTTACCATCAGGTTTCCAGTTTCATTTTGTGCTTATCAAGAGAGTCCTAAGGAACACTGGGGTGTTGCTAGATTGATAACCAGCTCGTATCCCTAGCAGGTGGCTCATAAATACTTAAATATATGCAGATTATTTGGGAGAAGATAGTCTTCATTTGTGGTTTTAGGTCATACTAACATGATTTTCTCTTTCAAACAGAACTAAACAGATGTGTCAGAAGGGGCAAAATTCTTAATGGAAATGAACACAAATAGTTTCTAACCTGCTGGTAAGGTTAGAAATGTCACAGGTTGTTGTCATTACCCTTACCAGAGACTTCATCATTTCAAATTCATTTTCATATCCACAGGTAGTCAGATAAGTGACCATTACCACATGTGGGAACAGGACAAACAGATGGGATGCAGCTCATTCATTTTTGCCTCTTTTGGAAGCGTCTATGTTTTTCTAGGTAGTTTGCAATCATATACTGACTATATGATGGGAGTGTTTTTTCCTTTTGTTCAATGAAAAGCTAAACATGTAGAGGCAACACAAAATCACTTTGTTAAAAACCAATTTCTTCAAATTAAAAAACAAAAGATTCAGTACCCACTTGAATCTTTGAGGCAGTATCTGCCTGGCATACTACGAATGAGAGCAAAAGCCTCTAAAAGACTGAAGGCAGAACGAAGCAGTTGAACAGAAAAAGCCTTGATAGTGTTCTTCCACATTATTAAGGAAGACAAATATAGAAGGAGATTAAAATTTAATAAATGAAATACATTGGTATTTACAACATTAATAACACTGACACATCATATCAGAGTATCCGTTGTGATTCATGATAAGATCAAGGCAACTGACCTCACACATCATCCAAAATATTTTGAAGAAAAGCCGTCATATCCAATAAATCAGTCTTTAAAAAACAATTGCTAGCCATTTAACATTTTTAGCAATGGGAAATGATTTTATTCAATTTTTCCATGCAATTTATGCACACATATATACATGTACACACATAGGTGCATACATCCATATCTTGAATGGAACACAGTGACCTTCATACTGCCCTGAACGAGACTGAATCACCCATCTTTCGCCCGGCTCCCTGCACACTACGAGCCTGACGTCAGCGGGGTGCAGAGCTCCTACCTGTGGCTGCTGCTGCTCCACGACAGGCAGCAGCAGCATCTCTAACTAGACCAGTGAGCTCCTGTAGGCCCAGCAGCCCGTCCGCACCGCGCGTGACTTCAGCGCACGAGCTTCCAACAGCAACCGCAGCGCGAGGCTGTAGTTACGCCTCAGGAGTAGAAAGACTCTAAAGCCTTGGTGCTGCAAAGACCAAGACATGATCTCCGCACTAGGAGAAATCCCATTCACCTCACCTGCAGCTCACTGTACGCACACAAACATGTGTAAGTCCTTGCAAAACTGGCATGTAAGTTGGAGTTATGTTTTAGTCATTTAACTCTACGTAAGCTTGCCAACTTTGAGAAAAAAATATCAGTCCAGTTCAAATGAAGAACTTTTGTCACCCCTGGCCAAGATTAATGCTATGGATCTCTTCTCACTGTTCTCGGTCCCCATTCTGGCCTGGGATTACACTCGCCTTAACACTTCCCAAACAGACCACTCAGGAATGCTCCTCCTGGTACAGACAGCTAGAGAAAGCGCATTGCACCGCGACTGCGGGCACCCACGTTTGGGCAGCCAGGTCTCTGGGGGACTCACGTTGGAGCTCCCATTGAGGAGCACGCAGCGATGAACCCGGCAGAAAGCCCAGGCCACTCAGCCTGTGCTGAACGGCAGCAGCAACATGGCGGCGGCTGCACAAGCAGAGGCATCATTCTCATTCATCTACCTCTCATTACTCCTGGTCAGATTTGGCAGATGAGAGCGTTACACCAGCAGGGCAAAATATTCCATCTTTCAAGCAAAGAGCAGGTTTTTAGGATAGGAAATTATCAGGGCATCAAATTGGCCACAGTTTTCCTCTCTAATTTGCCTGTGCCAGAATCTTCTAAAACTAGTTTTATTGCTGCAGCTGCTGCACCACTAAGGGAAGCAGCGAGATTCATGAGCCTGAAATAACTGCTGGCTCAAGTCCCTCCTATATCCATCACTGGATATAAGTGTAACTCTCCATATCTTCTCCTTCATAAACTTTTTGGTCCCAAATTTACCTCTTTTCCCTACTTTTGAGGCAGCAACAGTGTCTGGAGGTGTCTCAAGTACAGAAAGCAAGAAAAGGAGCTAGGGCACCAAAATGTTTAACATATAATAATCTTCAAAATGAGAAATTGCAGTGCCTGATAACTGGTGATGCTTAAAAAAAAAAAAAAGTCATGCTACTAATTGCTTTGATTTTCACTGCAGAGCCTTTCCTTGTGTACACACTGCACACGCATCCTGCTGTGCCTCAGCCAGTTACTCTATCCTCTCATGAGGAAATGAGATTTCATCTCTAGGTTTTAGGAGCTTTCTTACTAGGTCTGAAGAGCTCAAATTCTTGTGTTTCAATACTGTGTACTCTGGAGGAAACTGAAAGTAATCCCAGGAAGATTTTTCTCCTAAGGAAACTTGACACCTTCCCCAAATCAGCAGCTGACTTGGCTTAAAAATGGGTCTCTCAGCTCACACTGTCCAGCTGCGACACTGGGAGTTGTATTTGCTCAGGAACGTGCCACTGAGAGCTCAAATATAACACTGCAGCCACATATAGGAGAATATGCTGCTAATCAAACATTGCACCTCAGGTTAACATACAGGCAGGCTGATGAATACAAGATCATTTTAATTGATTCTTTAGAGGCACTGAACTTTTTAAAAATAAGCTACTTCTGAAATGGAAATGGCCTACCAGGGCAGTTAAATTGCAGGTGGGGCCACTTATGTCCCCTTCATTACTGGTGTACAGCAGGGCAGCTGAAAGGGAAGCAGTACTCTAGCTCTCCTGGTAGGCAGGGCTACCATTATGGTCACATATAGAGGCCCGTTAGAAAGTACTGCGCTCCCTCATCATGATGTGCTCAGGAAGAGTAAAAAAATTGAGATGTGGGGGGAATGGCAAGGGGTTAAATTTTTGATGCTTAGTCTCTGCAAGTAGATTACTTTTTGTTAATTTAGAATAAACATCTTAAAACTCCTTGATTTATAAGTGCTTAAGAAAGGGATATTGCTGCTGTTTCTCTTTGCTATATCACCCTCTATTATCCATGCTGCCATTTTAATTTTCTACTTATTATTAAAGAGAGAAGCAAATCAAAATTATGTAACACAAAAGCAAAATAAGTGAGGTAGTAAGAAATTTTAAGCACTTTAAGAGGGCAGGTATTGCATCACTACACTGCACTAAACTCATAACAGGGAATTTGTTTAATATTCACACAAAGAAACCTCTGAAATTAAAAGTTTAATACAAAAACTTTAGCAGATCCTTTTCTGTTATCAACAAATTGTCCTTCCTCACACCATCCCACTTTGCAATATATCTGATTTCCTCCCCCTTAGGCAATGTGATCTCCTCCACGGAACATGAGAAACAGCTGAAGCTCTGCTACAACACTCTGACCGCCTGGAAGATGCTCCCAGCTTCCATTTCCCCTATCACCTTTCTCAAGTAGGAAGTTATCTTATGGCAGTTGTGTAGAACACTTCTCCAGTGCATGTTTCCTCCTTCTCTCTTCTTAGTTAATTACTTTGAGCAGGGATTTAAGTCAAATGGCTCCACACTTTGACCTCCACCTTGATGTGAGCCATAGGTGGCAGAGACTGTATTAGAGCTGTCTCTGGGATGTTATGCAAAAGACTTCAGTGCTTACACAGTAGAGAACATTATGTTTTACTATGAGCCTGCCGAGTATGCATTTTAATTCCCTAAAGTTTTTTTCAGCATTTTTTTTTCCCTCTTTCTTCTCTGGAATTCAGTGCTTTCAGTTGCTGCAGATTTGGGACAAGAGGCCATTACATTTCTCATGTAAGGCTCATTAGTCAGCTTCTCATGTTAATATTAAGGTTTTTTTTTAATGCTCTTTACAGAGCGGTGACTGACCGAAAATCTAAATCTCAGAACCTGAAACTAAATTCTTTTTTAAAGGAAGTGTCTAAACAAACATCCTGGAAAAAAATATCGTATGACTTTCTGCAGCCATACAGACTGCATCAAATACTAATACCTGCTACAACCATTTCTGTTCTCCTCAAGACCAGCCTTGGGTTATTGTTGCAGTTCCTTATATAGCAATAGAAGACTTACCTTTAACAGAGGGGACTGCAGGGCTGGAGTCATTCTTCATAAATGGTTACAACACAGTTGAGAGCTGAAACTCTTGTCAAGATAGAATTTGTCACATCCACTGTTTTTTCAACGTAATGCCACATTTTCATATTACAAGGGAATAAGAAGCCTGCCATGTCTTCCAAGTTGGTTTACTTGAGTGCGTTGCTACATCTCAAAATAAAGTCAGGGGAGGTCTGTGGGGCAGAGCGTGCATCCTGGCAGGTACCACCAGTCTGACCTCAGCACCATGCAAGGCACTCCGCACACAAATGGATTCTTGTGAGGCAATACAAACACATATACATATATTTATAAAATGTATAAATACATCTTCACACATGGGGTCTATTTGTGTATATTTATGGCGAGTTATGTATATGCACATACATTTACAGGAGGCTAAGTACACCACAGAACAGGAATCCCACCGAACAGTACTCTCTCTAGCAGTACTTTCAGTTCACCAAGAACATCTAATAAGAGAACAGGGATTTCTGCCCTCCACTCGTATGGCCCTGATGAAGGTGGGCAGTTCAGCACACAGCTCTCACTGAGGCAGGGCGAGGAGCAGGCGCCTCCGCTCAGGGTGCTGCAGGCTGCAGAGCTGCTCCCCAGGCCTCGCTGGGGAAACGCAACCCATGAGCAACCCCACCTGCTTGGGCTAGTGCTGCCCTTGCCCAGCTCTGAGCAAAACCAACTTGGCTTTCGCTCCTGACTTGAGGAATGTAACATCGAGTTAGTTGACAAAAAGAAATAAAAAGGTTTTTTTTATAGTTTTTAAAAAGCAAAATTCAACTTATCTGCCATTCATACACTTTCATAGCTTTTTAGCTAAGGCATTATTAAAATGAGTTGGACATAGAACTCCTCTTAATATTCCATTAGGCAACTATGTTGAGTGCAGTTTTATTTGCATGTGCTATTTACAACCTACGTGTACCAGTGTTCTCTCCAGCTCATTTAACACACATTTAAATAGAAGTGGGGGGGGAAAAGGCACTACAACTACAGCAAAACAGTACATTTGGAAAAGGTAACCAACCTACCAGCCCATTCCTATCCTAAATTTCCACAAAACCCAAGAATTTAAGAAAACTATTAGGAAGTCATTTTAGATATTGGATATTTTTGTTCAGCTCAAGCACTGCACATTCCTCTTGCCTTTGACACAGCACTCCCCACAGTGCAATGCCACCTTCTTAGCAGGCCCTCGTTACAGCCTCCTGATCACACAGGAGCAACGAGGGCAGCTCATGAAGCGCCGGCTCGACCATGGGTCGGATTCCCCCACACCCTTCGCCAGTCCACACCACACTCGTTGGCTTCACACGCGCCCGGCGCTTTGTGCTCCGCATCACCAAGGAACATTGCATTTTCCTAACTAGTCGTCTTCCCTCCTCCGCATTATCATCTTCTCTGTTGACTTCCTCTATCTTTCCCCATTTTGTCCTGTACATTCACACAATATATTTTTCCACTATCTTTTAATTTAGCTGCTCATCCAGAATATTTGTGTTTTATATCTAACTCAATGACTTCCCGGCACACACATTTCAAGATTTCTGACTCATTTTTAACCTTTACCCAGCTTTTACTGTGAGGACATAAATGGCAATATATATCAAGTGTTTCATGTACCATTAAAATATAGTACTATCCTATTAACTTCCTCCAAGTGCACTGGTTTCTACAAACCATGTTCCACGCGAATGCTGTTTCAGGTGGCTTCACACCAACTCTGGAGTTTGGCTTTTTCCTGTTCCCCTCTCCCTTTTTTCTTTTCTCTTTTTGCTATGAGCTGTGATGTCTGAACTCCCCCCACTATTCCCATCAAGGAGTTTGGCACAACCATGTATTTCCATATGGTATTATCACATATTGTATTGCAGGTGTCATACCATGCAAAGAAAAGAGAAAAAAGTCAACTCCTTCCTTCCCCACATTTAAAAGCTTTATGCACAACAGTGAGCAGTAAAATTTAAGTGCATTTCTGAACCCACGATGGACAACACTGAGTCCTAAGTCACTAGGTCAGTTGAAAACTTTCTTCAGAGCCTCCCATTCAGCAGGTGCCCCGCTTTGAGAGGAGCAGGAACAGTGGCATTTAAGCGGGTGTATGCCAGGGACTCAAAGAGCAACAGCCCGCTTCAGAAACATCAAACACCAATCATGATTAAGACATAAATAAAGTCACTTCTACATGTTTCATTAAAATCACTGCAAATGCCATGCAAAACAATTTACTGTAGTTAGCTAAGAGCCTACAAAGCTGTGTCTTTAATAAATGAAGTTCATCTGTAGTAAATAGCTTGGTACAACATCAGTGTCTCTAATCAAATTTGAGACAGATGAGTTCCATACATCCAGTTTATTTCATTAATTTACAACTGCTTAGTACTCATGGTAGATGGTCAAATGATATTATTTGTGACAACACTAAATAAAATAAGCAAAAGAAAATGAGGCAGATGATGTATTACCGAGATAAATCATTGCACAGAAGGTGGGGAGAGGAAAGCCTACAGCAGCACCACTTAGCACACTTCATTTGATTCCCATTCGTCAGCTCTGGTGCCAGTGGCTCAAGGAGGAATGCAAAGGTAAATGAACACCAAAATGTGATTTACAGCACTTGAAAGGAATCACACAGAAATAAATCAAAATTCTAGTGTTATTTTAGGCAGGGGGTTATTCAGAATATAGGCCTTATATAATAATATACTGCTAGTCTAAAAACATCACACTATAAATGCAACCATAAAAAAATAAACTCAAGACATAGCCCAAGCCTGTCTACAAAAGGGGTTTGTTTTGCCCTTTTTAAGCAGACAGTTATATTCATTGCATCCTAAGGGGAACGTACAGCCCCCTAAAGCTTCAGCCACGGCTCATGACGCCAAGTGCCTCCCGTGCCCCTTCGCTTCGGAGCGCTCCCTTGGCACGGCCAAGTCTCTCCATTCGGTACCCAGTGACGCCCAGAAGATCCACATTGCAGGATCACCCGAGAGAAGCAAGAAACCGCTGCACTCTGTGCCCAGGCCAGCCCTAGCCAGGGACTCTCTATACAGCTCTGGGATTAGCAATACTTCACGGGGTTATTAGCATTCGTTACTACACTAAGATTAAAGTGTTGATTATTTTTGCTTTCAATAATAGGAGCTGTTTCTTGAGGTTAACTAGTCCATGGTTTCAGTTTGAATGTTTGATTTCTTCTTTTCTTAAATGCATGAAGCAGCAGCACATCAGAATGATTTTTGGCCACCTACTGCTGTAGCTCGTAAGATTTATATCCAGTACTTTTATTAACAGGCTAAAAGGCAGCAGCAAAGAAAGTCTTTGATAATAATAATAATAAAAAAAAAAATCCTAAACCTTATTTCATACCTGTAACATCTTTCCTAGAAAGATATCTTCTCAGTGTTGCTCCACAAATGCTTTTTATATTACTAAAACTTAAATTGTAATACTGTTGCAAGCAGGGATGAAACATTAACAAATCTAGGCTACTAGAGCAGTATGGAGTTAAGATTATACATTTCAAAGGTTTAAATAGGTGTTTGTCTAAGAGCTGCAATCTCTATGGAAAACAAGTTTGAGAAAGAAAACACCAGTTGGATTTTCATTCTATTATCATTGAAATAGCATGGGGCTTTTTTTTTTGTTAATGATTGAATAAAACAGAATTTCAGCTTCATATTCACAACATCGTCTCCCTGTTAGTCTGCGTGTGATGCAAAAACTGAATGGCAACTGAAGAAACAACTCACTTCACATAAGATGAGAGTTTGGGAATTTAAGCAGTTTATACTGAAACAACTCACAAAATGGAAATAAACACTGGAAATAATCACAGAAGCTTTGGCATGAAAGCTTTCTGCAGTATCACTTGGGGCTTGAATGCTCCAAACTCCTCAACCCAAAAGAGGGGGTCTCAACACCGTGTGGTTGCACCAGCAGCTTTCCTGAGGTCTTTACAAACTAGACAACTTTCCACAATCTTTGGGAATAGGAAACATGGAATCTTTTTCCAGTTCTTAAGGGTTTGTAGTAAGTTTTTTAAAATGACACCTTTCACCAGTAAGAGTCCTGATGAGTTTATGAAGAACTAAGAATAAACATAAGATCAAGTTTAACACTCGAGACTAGCAAGTGAATCTCTCCTGGTTCTCTTCACACTCCTAGTATTATTTTCTACCTGCCTAAAATCACTGAAAACAACATGTTTCAATCCCTGTGACTCTGTATGCCAGCTGTTAACTGACCAGCAACTGAATGTTGCATCTAATAAAAATGACACACGTGCAAGGAGCATTAGAAATAACCATGTAGTCGGTTAAGCTCTGAGAACAAACTCTTCGGGTGGTTAATGCAAACTACACAAAGCATCCGACAGGTGTCTGCGGTGTGAGACTTGCGGCCCGATGCCCAGCCCCGATACCCCTTGCACTGCTCACATGGCAGGAAGGTACAGAGCTCACGCGGGGACCGGCCCGCACGCGCCGCTGCAGTCGGCTCACTCCAGCTCAACGGGATCCGAGATGACTGAAGAGCTTCAGCTGTGTTGCGTTAAAGCTGGACATGCGTAAGCTCTTGAATGCATTTCTAATTGTTTTATTCAGAGCCTGTAATTAACTAAATGAAAATCATTAAATGTTTTCATGTTGTAGATAAAGTGTGACCCGATCAATACATCTAAATGCCCTGTCAATTCCATTCCTGGGGAAAAAGCATTTGAGGTTCAGACAATTTGCATTCCAGATTAATAACTCGTGGCCTTATTACAGTTTCAAACTAAGAAGATTTGGGAAGGAGGTGAGTTATTTTGTTATTTGAAGCACTGACAGATTTTGTCCTTATTGCCCCAGTAACAGAGGCAAACTCTAGTTAACCTAGTTTATCCCTCGTGCTCGGTCCGACAGCACCACTAAAGCAAGGAAAGAAGCGGGAGAGGGCAGGAGCTCACGGGAAGCCACCCGTGACCGGCAGTGCCGGAGCCGGAGGTTGGGATGTGTGCGTAAGCACGCGGGAGCCCACAGCTCCACACAAACCATTTCAACTTAAACTGATTATAGCTTCAAAAAGAACGACAAACTCTAAATGAGCCTCAGGCCAAGCCAATAACTCATAAATTTGTTTTGTCAAAATATTTATCTCTGTCAACTCAGAAGTTTTTCACACATAGCTCAGTACGTTAACTGTTTAATTCATTACTACTGCCAGACTAACGTCACCTATAGCTTGCTCCTAAGCAGCTAATACCCCAAATTATCCAGATTTTGGATATCCAATATCCACAGCTTACAGTCACATGGTACTTGTCTATCCTGGGAACGGAAGAGCAAGCCTCAAACCATTGCAAATGCCTGCTGAGAATAAGTTAACTTCATAATTTGTGACTATCTCCCACTTTCTTTCCATTAATTCTCTGAAATATTCAGGAGGGAACATGACAAGGACAGCAATGGCAAGTTCTGAAAGAGGAAGAAACATTTAAGTAATACAAATTATAGGTAGAGGCTGTCTAACCCTCACGGAGAAAAACAGTGGTGATATGAGTGGGAGAGTGGGCTATGAAATGGGGGAGTGACACATTATGAAAAATGATCAGGAAAGAAAATATTCATTAATTCTCCTCACAGTTTTGGGGAGGGGAGGGAGGGAAGGGAAACAGACCATTTTAAAATGAAGAGATCACAGGAAACTCTTACTGACCTCAAGGGACTGAGAAGAAAGCAGATGAGGAAATGTTTCCACAGATAAGGGAGGAATGCAGAGCCGCCAGTTACCTCTCCCTCTCGGGGAGGCAGGACGTGCAGGTTACAAAGCCAACATTCATTCTCCTGGAGCTGCTACACAGTCAGTAGGTTTCAAGAGCCACTCTGGAGTGAGTTTATGGAATTAAACCAAATTAAAAATATGGGCAAACACCTACACTTTAGTGTTTATAACTGTCTAAAACACCCATGGCAAAAAAAAAAAGTCTAACTTAAATTCCGTTAAATAATAAGATCCCAAAGATATAGGCACTATTTGTACAGATTAAGAACTTTAAAGCAATCCACAGATCAAGTTTACTTTCAGGATCAGTTAAGCTGGGTGCACTTCAATTACACCTTTTCTTTCATTTGTACTCATCCATGATACAGTATTTGCTTAAATTTAATTGTGAACAAGTCACTGTCATCGGGAGGAGAGAGCCCCTCCACGAGCACCTTGCACTCCAGCAGCGCCCAGGCTGTGCTAACACCCTTCAGCGGAACGTGACTGAAGGGAATCAGCGCAGCTCTAAGGTCTCGGGGCTTTAGAGGCTTAAGTGCTTAACTTTAGGCACTCCATCCAATTCCAGCATGCTACTGAGCACCAGTCCTTACAGCGCTACCGTCTGAAATAGAAAGGTAGCCTCTTAGCTAGAGGACACGCTACGTGCCGAACCGAGTTGGTGCCACACTAAGTTTAATGAGGAGCATTCACGTCACGCAGTACCTGAACTGAGGGGTGGAACATTGCAGGGAAGGAACGGTAACAAATTTCAGCTGTTCTAGCCCAAAGTCACAAGCCTGGCTACACTGAGGGATGCTTCTAAAACTGTTCATCCCTCTCCTCCAAGATGTTCATACATACATACACTTAATCCATGGTATACTTACACGCTTGCCCCTTTTCCCTTCCCCCTCAAACTCATCTTTTTCCCTTTGCCTATTTTCAACCTGAATGATGAGTCTTATTCAAAATTTCCAAAGTGATACTATACTTGGACATAAATCAAACATGCAGTATTTTTGCTGAAAACTGTATTATAGACTGCAACTGGCAAGTTTTCCCTAATTTTGAACCTCAGTTACTCCCTTGCCCTCCTCCTCCTATTTCCTCATATAGCATTTTAAATGTGTTATCAAATTTAACTCCAAATGAAAGAAATACGATTACATTTTATTCCCCGATTATCTCAATTGTGTTCATTTTTTTCCTTTTAATTCTTCCTCAGGAGACAACCCGTTTGTTGTGGTGTTTGGCTGCTTCCTAGGTGAGCTGGCACAGACAAGGAAAACCATCAAGGGGAAAAGACAAGCAGAAATGAAAAAGCAAGAACTATTAAATAATATTTTCTCTGGCTGGTACCCTGGTTCTTCATCTCTGGCAAAGTTCTGCATTTCATAAACTGTTCCAAGAGCATTAACTGAGACACCAAGCTCCATTTTAAGTTCAAATACACCTGGCTATTACAGGGAAAGTGCTGAGTATTTTCATACCAGGAAAAGGGAGAAAATCCTAAGAGGAAAAAAAAAAAAACAATAAACAAGGAACCCAGGCATCAGTAGTAAAAATGCATAAGAGGTAGAGGGGCAATTCTACATTAATTTGATTTTTTTTTTTTTTATTAAAGTGTCACATTCCCTTCGAAGTTCAAGGTCAATTCCATACTTGTTTTGGTAAAGTGATGAATTATGTTCTCTTGGATTGTGCTGATACATTTGTTGTTACCAGGAGGAAAAAAAAAAAATAAAAATTCTTATCTTGTAATTTACAGCCACCAGGACAACTCAAACTCCCTTTGCCTGAAATCCTAGAGTGTGCTTAAATAGGAACACCAGGGGTTTTACCAGGAGCTCAGAGGCCACATTCCCACTGCAAGGGACAGTTGAGGAATGCACTGACAGTGAAATTATAAAAGAACGAGCCCAGCTGGAGCCCACGCCGGGCTCGGTGCCAGGGCCGCTGCAGCGCCCTGCCCGCGCGGGGCTGACAGCGCTGCCGGCTGCCACCGCAGTGACACCGCGTGACGGCACCATGGGACACCCTGCGACAGGGTGAAGGTGAGGGGGACCACGCCGTCCTGCAGCCACAGCAAGAAGTGCCCTAGGCCGTGGCTGTCGCGGCGGATGGCGGGGAGCGTGTGCGAGCCGGAGCAGCGCCCGGAGGACAGCGCATGCGACGTGAGCCGGAGCACGGCCCGAGCCGGAGCAGCGCCCGGAGGACAGTGTGTGCAATGTGAGCCGGAGCAGCGCCCGGAGGACAGCGCATGCGAGGTAGCGGCTCTGGGACAAGGCTGAAGGCCGGGGGTCCCCAGCCCCTTCAGCCTAGCCATCAGAGTTGCAAAGAGAAAGATCAAGGTGCCCACTTGTGATGTGCAGAGCAAGGCATTTTGGGTGCCCCCACAGGAAAAATAAAAATAATAGTTGGAGAATTTATGAGCTATGCAGTTCTTTTAGGGTCAGTGAAATCTTTGCACTTGTCACATCTAATATCGGTTAGAAGCAGCTCAGGTTTTCCAGGGCCCAGACGAAGCACGCGCAGGGCCGGGTGCCCGGCGCCTCCTCCGCCGCCCGCAGGCAGGGGCACCGCGAGCTCGGGGTCGCCCGCACGCTGCTCCCTTTGCTCCGCAAGGAGCTCCCTTCCCCGGGGCAGCTGCACCATGGAGTGATCTGCCGTTCCTGGGGCTTCCCATGGACCCACCAGCACTCAGACCACTGCTCCCACTGATCAAACACACACACATATACATAAAATATGATCTGTTCATAATTGCACCACATTTTTTTTTCCCAGTGCATTAGCAAAGTTTCTGCCTTTAAAAATACTTTCTCTTCCAAACATATTGCTCGCATACTTTCAAGCTGAAACTCATTTGGGTATTTACTGGGTATGCTTTTGTTCTCCATAATGCTATTTCATTATTTCCTCGACTTTCTGGTATTTGTTGCTTCTTTCCATCATAGCATCCTCTTCAAACTGGATAAAAAAAAAAAATGTAGATTTATTCCCTCATCTCTTTGATGAATAAAGATGTGGAATATGTTCTTGCAACAGTGAGTATCACCATATCACAAGAGTACAGTCACATGAGGATCAGGAAAAAAGACGACCACAGAAGCTTAAAAACTTGAACAGATACGAGCCACAGCTTACAGAAAACAAACTATAGTCAAGACTATCTTGACCATGGCCACATGAGAGGATGCATTTTCCTTTATGTCTATATGGAATTAAATAAGAGAAACCAGATTTCTCAGAAATTAGTCAGATTGTATTTACCTTCACACCAGTTAAGAACGTGTTCTTTCTCTGCATTTTAATCCAAAAAGCCCAGCTGTTTGCCACAAGAGCTTCTGGCAGCGACTCTTATGTCAGTACTTTTTTTTTTTAAAAAAAAAAAAAAAAAAAAAAAAAAGGCAACTATATATTTTTTTAATGCTATAAATTTGATATTTACATTAGCCAAGATGCACTGCACACACAATGTGGAAAAAGAATAGGGTGTTCATAAAAAGGCAGACATCTAAATAGGACCCAAGTAACAGCAGAAACCCCAGTAAAAACAACACGAGCGCAAATGAGAGAAGAGACGGAGCTGAAGAGGAGGAAAGCCCAGGCTCGGCGATCAGGCAGGGCACCACGCTATGCCCATCAGCAGCATAGCTGCAGCAGCACCCTCAGCAGCCCCATCCAACTGCCTTGACATGGCCCCAGGTCACAGGGCCTCCCTCCTCCAGCACCAGTGTCCATGGGGACACTGGTGACTCTTGCTGTCATGGAGCCCGGTGCCTGGGACACACGTAGGGTGATGCAGGATGCTCCCAAGCACTCCTGCCTCAGAGCCCTGACTCCAGCACAAGGGGAAAAATGGAGCAGGCAAAGAGGCATCCCACCCAACCCTCCCTTGCACACAACTAATTTACTAGGCAGGGTGCAAGGGATAGGCAGTAGGGGAGTGCAAGCCCTTTTAGTAAGATGTATAAACACAATAAAGGTGAAGCAGGCACTGCACTTGCCTTCGCGATGACAAGGTCAGAAGTTTGCTTCTGAAGGAGACTTTTTTTTTTTTTCTTGTAAAGTCTCTAATACCAGAATTATTAAAATGGTTAGAGGGTCTTAGAAAACAAAGCTGGATAAATACCCAAATGTGCTAAGGAAGTGGGGATAGAAACTAAGGAATTAGCAGGCACATTCACAAGTTCATTTAGTTTAGAAGAGACCCCTGGGGACTGGAAAGTGGCTAACATAACAAAGTTATTTTAAAAGTGCCTGGAGACATAACAGGAAACCATAGACCAGTTAGCTTGATATAAAGTCGGGAGAAACTCCTGGAATATCAAATGGGCGAACACTTGAAGAAGCACAGCTTGATTAAGGATTGACAGCATGAGCATGGCAAGGGGAGGGAGACGGGTTCATGGCTCGCTAACTTGCTGGGATTCTTTTAGCTTTCTGCCGCAGTAGAGTCAAGGAATGCAGCAGACACCACCAATATATACTTTTATCTCTATTAAATAAAATGTATGCTGTATTTCAGATGAAGGATAACTCTTTCCTAACCATAGCCTCCAAGAGATCTTGATCACACACAAGAAAATATTTCCCGACAAATATCTTATGTTGAAAACCACCCCTTCCATAAACAAATGTCTCGCACACAAGATATAATCAAAAGTAAATCTAATTAAGAACTGAGCAATACTTTTCATCAACTGTTTCTAGCAGCATCAGCAGCTCTGTTATGTTTGTCTCAGAAATCCTTATTTAATATTGTAACATACACTGCAGAAACAGAAAAATTAAGAACTGGGTGCTATTTTTGAAATCTCAAATGGAAACAGCTTGAAGTTTTGATTTCTTAATACTTTGCATGAGCATAAGCACATTCTCTTGATATGCCAGTCTGTAAATAATGAGCCAGGCAGAAGAGACAGCACTGAAAGCTTGCTTGGATTCACAGGCTACACAGCACAATGGCAGCAATGAACATGAAGCCACCTAATACCCAGTAAGCATTTCACATCAGTTTCATGATTATAAATAATTATCATGTTTTTAAAACTGAATACAATTCCTTTTGTTAAAGAGAAAAGGGCCCAGTTCATTGGAACATAAGTTATTCTCCTTCCTTTCCTCCTATTAAGTAGCTGTTCCTTGTGTTAAATTTTATTACATGAAATAGGAGAGCCTAGATACTAATCAGCACAGCTAACAGAAAATGCTAAAGAGACTACCCCAAAATGAAGTGTTGCTGCAAAGAAAGCATTTGGAAAATGTCTAAGTCACAAGTCAGCTTGTGGTCACACCAAAGCATTTGTGATTAGAAATGTCTCATTCCGCTGCTCCGCCTGTCCTTAATAAACTGAAATTAATCTGAATATCTGGCTATAGGTTGCAAGCTTGGGACAACTCCTTTGTGTTTCAGAGAACCAAATCTAGACTAGAATGACTAGAATGGATAGAACGGCAGATCCAACTACCTTGTGAGTTCACGTGCCACTATGTAAGAACAATCAAGAGCTTCGACATCAAAAAAGTTTATAGTAAAAACTTGAGTGAAAAGTATTCATTTTACCAAAGTAGCCTGATGAGGCAACATAAAGAAGCATCTTACTATTAACCATGAAATAAAATAAATATATTTACAACATAGATGAAGGTAATGAGAAGCTAATTTTGGCAGCTGAAAGGGGTATAACATTGCCATGGCAGAAGTATCCATGGAAAAAATCATCACTTTTTTTTTTTTTTTTTGCAAACTTGAGATTTTTTTAACAAAAGGTAGCAACTCTAACAAACTTGTGAAACTAGTGAAGAAAGATTCACAAAAAGCTGGGTTTTGAGATCAAAAGTAAAAATCAACTGCAAAAGCTGGAAACATCTGATTTAAAAGATAAGTTGGGAAGATGCCTACAAGCTGTCTCCTATTCTGCCTTACAGAGAGAAAAATAAAAAAGCAAGCTAGAAAGCAAGAGGGCTGCAGCCTGTGCTAGCCATCACCGCAGTGTGCAACTAAAACCAATAAAACCACCCAGGGACAAGTGGGGATAACAGGGTGCTCCAGAATCAAAGTTAGTGCTGCAGCCCACCAACCAAAGGCATAGACAACAAAAGATTACCAAAAATCTGCAGCAACTTAACTCTTCTCTAGCAGTATGAGAAAAGCAAATGGAAGGAAAGATTTAGATACCATCTTAAAATGTGGCATTCACAGGCACTAGCATTTATGCCTTTCCTCAGGCTTTCCTTATTCTTTCACCAGCCTGAAAAAATATCTGGTTTCTTCCCTTCAAAGAGGGAGTGTCATCACCTTCTCTATATACATCAACAGCAAATCTGGATGTATGATATGGAGTGCCATGCTGTGCTTTGTAACAGTTTTTGCAGCCAAGTATTTTCTGCTTCATCCTTCACATTTGCTCCCAGAAGTGTTAACATGGCTTTCTCCAGCACTCAAATGAAGGAACAAAAGTTCCCAAAGAGGTTCTATTGTATTAACATAAATCAGTTTTCAAAAGAACACATACCAGACAAAATTTAAGTGATGATCTTCAGGATACACCAATCAAATTCACCTTTCCCTCCTTGCTTTCCTTTTTTGTTTTTGCAGAAAAAGGCCACCTAACCCCCCAGCCTGATAAAATAATAATAATGGAATTTGCTTATAAATGCCTCCAGATCTCCAGATGCCACGGATCCCAGATGTCGCCAGAAAGTAATCCTAACTCAGGCCAACCTGCTTTGAGCATTTAGTCTCGGCCAGTCACTCCTAAACAGTTTGCTTATTCACCAGTTTTGATGGCATCCGCAGTTTTCACAGGCGTCAGCTCAGCTCAGCAGCGTGCCCGTCAGGGAGCGCTGACCTCTCCGCCTCCATACCCCTCTATCCCGAGCCGTAGCCAGACACCTTGGCGTGAGGTGTTTGAGCACTGTCCGATCAGCATCGCTTGCCTGCGAGTGGTCACACATCTCCCAGGTCCTACCGCTGCCAGGGGGTCAGCGAGGCCACGAGCCCCGCGCCAGCTCTTGTCACTGCAGGGAGAGGCAGGACACAGCTCCTGCTTCCCGTGACAGTTCACCTCCCACTTCCAGGCCCCATATCATGCTGAGAGGATCTGTGTAGCTCAGTCTAAAAAAAAAACACTAGTAGAAATTGCTGCTAGTTCTGGCCAAATCACCACCTAGGGAACATTCAAGCGAGCTCAGTTCTCCCCTCCTCCAAAGAGGGGGAGACCAACTGACATGCTAGCACCTCCCTAGGTCTTGCTGGAGCAGCGCGAGACAGCACATCCCCAACACATTTTCTGAAGATCTTACACCTGTGTCACATCGCCCAGTCAGCAGATCAAGCCAGCTGTCTACTCTGTGAAGGTTTCCACCCAAACCATTCCCACATCTCACCCCCAAGTTATGTGATATCATCTGAAAGGTCAAAGCCATGGGAGGCCCACCAGAGCTGGTTTAGCTGCTCAGGAGGAGATCCTAATGATTGGAGTTTTGCTACATAAACCTTCAGATGAGTAAGTCTGAACCATTGTATTTGACCAATAATACACACAAAACACTATTAAGCTTTAGTCTCAGTAAAGCATCATGTTAGAGCAAGACTGACAGTTGTTACAATCCAAGAATCACCTGGCTGAGACTTCAGAGGGACTTGAATAAGGACCATCCTTGGTCTCCCTTCCTTCCAGACTCCTGCTACTCCTGCTCGCTCCCAATCCCAGTGCTAACTGGCTGCCTGCTCTGCGCACCCATCTCCTGGCTATCAACTTCTGATCGAGCAGCTCAGGAAACAGCCAGATAGTCTTTCCCAGCACAGCAGAAGGCACCCGTCTTTTCACAGCCATATGAAAAATAATCTCTAGGCTGCTGGGTCAGTTTGTTTTTCAACTGCTATGTTGTAAATAAAGTAGTAAATCAAATAATACTCAAACAATGTAAAACACTGCATTTTTTGGACTGACGTGTCTCACAAACACCTTGTCCCATTAATTTACCTCACCAACCCCTCTTAAAAAAATAAATACAAGTTAACCCGCAGCAGAGGACAGTACATAAGAAATGTCTTGGCCAAGTAGCGAAGTTTAAACTGAAAATCAAACTCAGATTTATAGCAAGAAAGAAAAAAGCTAATTACCGGTTTAAGCATGGAAACAATTGTCTCATATTATATATTGTGATGAATCAGCAGAGCAGTCACAGGTCACCAGGGACAGCGTGAGGGATGAAGCTGCTGCTTCTCTCGGGCCGTGGAGGGGTCATATGTCACCAAGAGACAAATTATTTGGGGGAGGCCGGATGACACCGCGGCAGCTGCTGGGAGAGGCTGCCCAGTCTGGGGCCGACACAGGCCTCGCTCAGGAGACAGACCCAGAAACCGGGGGGAAACACATTGCCCTCCATGGCGCGAGCGTGACCAAGGCAAGAGCTGCTTGCACTGCTGGTGCCATGGGGACGCGAAGGAGCCCCGCTGGCACCATGCCCGGCTTGTGGAGAGGCACCAGGCCTCTCCTCCCCATGGGGAACGGCAGATGGAGGGGGCACGACCAGCGTTTGGATGGCTCATCGAGGCCAACCTGGAAATACATGAATTGCAACTTGTGCTGCATGTTGCCGGGTGTATCCAGCCCTGCCAGCTCCGTTCACTCCCTCGTCCTTTGAGACGCGTTCCAGGCAGCTCCCAGGGCTGCGGAGGTCGCGGGTCCAGCAGCTGCTGCCCGCACCTCACAGCGCGGGTGCCAGCAAGGGGAGCAGGGAAGAGGCCAGCACAGCCCGACAGCCCTCAGTCCTCTCGGCACGAAGCGACTGCCCGCGTAGCGGAGCCTTCCCTGAGCACACTGCTACAGGAACCTTCACATGGAAAACAGGAACCGGTTTGTTTTCTTTCCCAAATATTGCTTACGCTACTGCCATCGCTACTGCCAGGGGCATTTATGTATAACCATCTGCAGTCAGCTGGAAATGGTCTGTGTTGAGATTTGCCTTGGGTACTGAGGGAGCACCCGTTTGGGGGCTTCGCTCCAGGAGGCCGTTTGCTTCTCCCTGTTTATAACTGAAGGAAGCTTTTTCATTTGTCAGTGCCACTCTGCCCTATTGTATTTTGCCCATTTCCAGCATTTGTTTTATTCACAGGTATGGTGCCAACTGACAAACAAAAATCCTTCCTGTTTCAAAATAAATTGCTTTCTCAAGGAAGACTGTATTATTTATATAAATCCTAATTGTTCGTGTAGTAGTGAAGCATCATAAGAGACCTAGAAACAGCTCCTAGCCTGCAAGGAGTGCAGAAACAGAGACATGAAAGAGAGGCTCTCCGGGGAAAAGCACGAGCAGCCGGTACCTCATTAGGAGCCGTGTATTATCAGGGCTGCTTATGCTCAGCCCTGCCGAGCTGGAGAGTCGCATCCTGCCAGGGAACCCACCGCTCCTGCCCGCTCTTCACGGGAGCCGAGCGCCCACCCCTCACTCTGCAAGAAAGGGACCCGCACTGCCCAGGCAGAGCGCCCAAAACCTCTGCAGATTCTCAAGGTTTTCTAAAAATTACCTTTTACCCCCAATTCCATCCCCCTTCTCATTGAATAGTGCACTTTTCACCTATCTTTTTAAATCGGCGCAGATTTCAAGATGCTTTGTGAAGCTCACTGAAGCTTTGTACTTTGGCTTGTTTGCAGCTGAAGGGATGCGGGAGACTTCTGCATGACGGCAGAGCTGCAGCAAGGCTTGATGGAGCTCAGGAGAAGCCATGCAAGGAGTACACTTTTTCCTGCATGTAATTCCTTAAATCCTCCCCAACATTATTCTTTTTCTACTCAATTTTATTATACTCCTTCGTAAGAAACTCCCATGTTTCCTAACAGTGCTACCAAGAAAAATGGCACTCCTCCCTCTATTTGTTATACAGTAAATCTCACATAGACAATGGAAACTCTGGGTCATCTACTGAACTATACCTGTGTTACTGCTAATAGCACAAATATCACAACCAGAGAGAACATCTTGAATACATCAGTGGTTTCCAAAACTAGATCTTTTTAGCGAATACAAATGAACCACAACACACCAGCTTTACCACATCTCTCAATAGAAAGCTCATTGCTTTCTAAATCAAAAGACAGCCCTTTGAGACAGGAAGGAGAGCCTAAATATGTTCCAAAATAACTTTCAAAAGATTATAGATTTTTGAATGCAAAGTAAAACTCAAACCAAAATATTCTAAAACAACTCTTTTACCTGATCACAGCTCTAATATAAGACCTCACTCTCTTTAAAGGTTAGCTGTCTATGTGCTCTAAGACCTGCTGTTCAGAAATGAGATATAACCGCTACAGGGGACAGAGTTGGCAAGTGGGAACATCCCTCCAAAAATATTCACATGCATATCCCAAGGAAAATAATAATAATCATCCAGTAGAGAAGTATTCCTAAAAGGGGGAATAATTGTTCCTAAAAGAGTCAAATATCTCCTGTTGAAACACTAGCACTTTCAGGCAAAATGTATTAATGTTCTGTATCTAGAGACTGAGTAGCTAAAAGGATTTCTATTTTTCTGGGAGAGAGGAAAGAAAGCAAGAAAAAAAAAAAAAGAACAGGAGCCTGCAGTAGCCAGTGTCAGTATGAATTAATCTTAGCAACCACACACTCCAAATATCTAGCACCATAACCAGAAAGGTATCCGACATGATAATTAAAGTGACAAATGATTTATAAGTGGCATTTATTTAAAAATAAAGAAAGGGGGAGGAAGGAGGACAAAAATTTTTGATTAATTTTAGCTTTGTTTTTAATAGTTAAGCTTGCTTGCTGCTATCTTCTTCCTGCTATAAGAGCAAGTTTCCAGTCACTCTGACATCTGGAATACAGGCCACAACACACTGTGGTATCAGTGCCCCACAGCACAGCTACAACTCTGTTTTACCAGCATTTAACATATACAAAACGTTCACAGAAATGTTTACAAATAATCCTCACTCACCGCAATCAACTCCAGCTCCCAAATTTCAGAAGTCTGGATCACTAACAGCATTCATAAAATACTACTAAGACACCTCATGACTTTCAGATTTTTCTCTTTGATGTGCAGGTCTCCAGAGTCTGTATGGTCAGGAAACAACACAATTCCAAGAGCAGGACTGCATCGACCTCAAATTCCAGCACTTGCTGTGGCTCTATGCTAGTCTTTGCCTCCCCCACCCCCACCCCTTTTTTTTTTTTCCCCCCTCTTCATTTTTACCCTGCACACCATCCCCTTCCATCTCTATGAGGTTTGTCCCTTCCTCACAGCTACCCCTGTTTACAGTCTTCCTTTCACTACTCCACTTACTAGAAGTGATCTTCCACATAGACTGTCACAGCACTTTCTCCCAAACTCTTTCTTTTAGCCTCTGTTCTACCCATGTTTGCAATCTATCCATCTATCCTAGATGGCACTCCCAGATCCACCAGAACAACTTCGGGTGGCCCCGCAAGAAGCTCCAAACCGAGTCAGAGAGAACTGAGAGCACAGCCAGTGTCACTATTTTCAGCATTCAGCCTCTCTTCCTTTCCTAACTTCAATTTTTTTCTTCACCATTGGCTTCCATTGCCTTTTATTAAGGGGAGAGCCAGGCTTAGCGAGCAGAGCTCTTCATATCACACTGATGGCTCCTTTGCATTATCACTGAGGCGAAACAGCGCTGTGAGCACAGAGGCAGCTAAACCCCATGCTGGCACAGTTTTTCACATTTTCAGTGGACAAAAGACCACGTGCATTGTTGCCCTTTACCAAGGAGAAGGCTGCAATTAGAAGCTGGAAAATGCATTTTCTGTTTTCCATCCATGCTGCTCCTTTGTTTACACTTTTGTCTGTTTGCACTTGCTTGTCTTCAAGGAAAGAACTGGACACTAACAAGGGCAGCAAAAACAGCTTCAGTCCTTCTCAATTAAATTTATCTTTCTCCTCAGAAAGGAAAAACTATTATTATCCTTAATAATATCTAAAAGACTGTCAAACTCTCTTCTATTGAGGTAAAAGCAAAGATAGTTTCAAAGGGAAAGCTCTATTTACTACTCGCCTTTCAAGCAGTGGCGATACTAGTCCCACGCTGGACAAAGAATATGAGCAATACAAAGTTTAGGGAGAGAAGCAATATCCTCCTACCACCATAGAGGAGGAAAGAGGAGACTGTCCTCAAATATAAGCAGTGAACTTCAAGCTAATGTCCATGTTAGGAGCAGCTGTTCTCAATTTAACTCACCTATGTTAATTAAGTGGCTAGATCTCTAACACCTGTGGCCAAAACAAGTTTCAAGCATTTTTAATAGCCTTTCTGTTCTCCTCTCTGCAGTTTTTACAGAAGGTGCAAAGACTTTTAAGACTTTAATAAATAGGTAAAGATTTCTGCTTAAGAATCCTTCATTCTTATTTTAATATTTAATGGATAATATTACTGGCTTTGATTCTTAAGGTTTGTTCAGCCCATAAAAATTAATTCAGACCTCTAGTGAAAATCCAGATTGCTACAAGGATATAAAAGTTTACATGATGAGTCTGCTTTAGGAATGACTACAAAAAAAAAAAAAAAAAAAAAAAAAAATCTATGTGCCAAGCTGTTTTTCTTGTGTTGTTGCAGACTTAGCTCTTGGACAGGATGTCTAAGGTGTAGGAAAGGACTCAGTTTTTCCCCTCTGAGTTTTAGCACCAAAGCCTCCCCTGGTTTCGACTGCAATATTAAGCAATATTAAGTCTTTATATAAGTACAGTCAAATATAAATGCAGATGACTCCAATCTGCTCACCTACATTTGTCCATGCAGTTTCAATTAGGGAGGCTGAACTACAGGGAGGAAACAGCACAGGCAGCATCTCCCTAGCAGTTCATAAACTGCCAAATAAAATAGGAGGAGAGTTAGGAAGGAAATAAAGCCCTGTGAGGAAGGAGATGCAAGGGACTGGGTAATTCTCTGAAGACATATTTTTACTGAAGTGCACAGTTACTGATACAGTCTGGAGCACACAATGGCAAACTGCACATGTGCCATCTATGAATTAAAGCAATCCTTTGAAGGGATTTCTCACTGTCTCCAGAGCAGAGGATAAATTGTAACAGCAACCAGAACTTCTTTTCTGCTCCAGCTCTGCTGTGTAAATGCATTACTGAAACAAATTTTTATTTAGTTTTATTTGATTGAAAGATTTCAGATACTTTTTTTTTAATTGCCTTTTATAGGACAGCTTTTTCTTTCTGGGATTACTTGCCACCTCCTTTCCTTTCTTTTTCTCAGCTTTCTTTTTTTCCTTTGCCTCTATTATTTTGCTTTTTTCTGTTTCTCTTTTCCATCTTCTTTCTGACTTCCACTGCTGTTGTATTGTGAATATCACAGTATGGGCTATTTTAATTCATGCCTCCGCATCTGGAATTGAGTGACCACTGGATAATCTCAGAACAAAATTGATTTCCTACATATTTGTATCCTTTGTCTAATTCCTACCTTAAGAAGTCCTGCAATAACCCTAGGTTCTCCCTTAAGCTTAGCAAAATATCTAGGGAAGAAAAAGCAGTACTGAAACTAGTTTAGATATATGTAAGTAGTAATTAGTTAAACAGCAGCTACCCAGGTGAATTCATAGTTTCCCTCTCACTGAGGTCAATAATTTGAACCTTTTCTTTATGAAGCCACCAATTTTCAGGAAACTTAAGCCTTAGGAACTTCATTATTGTTATTATTATTATTCCATGTGTATAACTTTTCAGCTTTTGTGGTTAGAGAGAAAAGCCTAGGAAAAAAAAGGGCAAAGCAAAGGAACCACAACCCCCTAATTCTGCAATATCTGAAGAACAATTTCTGAATAAGTGGGGTTCGTAGCACTGCTTACTGCCTAGGTGGCCATGTGTGTGCACAGGGACACGCACGCTCTTTGCTCACCCTCTTCCCAGCTCTCACAGCTGATGTCTTTCACGCAGATTGAAAACTCCCTTTTCACATGCGCAGGTGAAGCTGCCAGCTCAGCCTCCCTGCAAGCACGAGCAAGTCCACAGTGCAGGGAGGGAGAAATCTCCATTCCCACTGCACAGGCAAGACCAGGAGCCCCTGTCTTTCCACCCTTCCCAGTTGCATGGCAGGGCTTTGGGGAAAATCATACGCCAGGTGAGCGACACATAGAGGGGAAAGCTCGGCCAGCTATGAGCATCCTTTCTCCTCTGACAGGACACTTGTACATTTGCCCAGCTGTGGAGCAAACACAGTGATAATGTGTCTCAGGAGAAGACCAGTCTACCATGGAACGTAGGATCTAAATGAACCCATCTGTTTATGAAGACATTTAGATATTCAGTGGAAAATGGTGATAAATGTATTCATACACAAAATAAACTATCGATTATTGTTGCTGCTATTAAGGTTAGCTCCACTGTGTGAAGAATATTTATTAAACCCAAGAGTATACTTTGATTCTCAAAAAAAAATCCCACAAAACAAAGGAAAAAAAGTAAACAACCCCTGCATCCAGCTGACAGTCCCTTATCCTATGGAGAGCACTGAGTAATACAGGTTTTACTTGTTCCACTGCATAGATTTTCAACAATGCATTAATTACATCTCACATAAATGATACTAAAATTCACAAGGGAAATCAAGTAGTCCTTAATTTGTTGACTTTACCCGCTGATTATAGCACATTCCAGTACTATAGTAAATCTCATACTGAGCCTGCAAGCATTTCCCAAGCCAGAATAGCCCATAGTCCTGTCTCAGTCTAAGCAGAAAAGGCAAGGGGCTGTTTTGGATTGAAAATTGCTGTGAAAAGGAAGGGAAAACTCAAGAAGATAATTCCAAACAAGGTACATAAGGAGACAATGATAGTAATAATAATCTTCTTTCCTTTGTAACAGCTTTCACCTTGAAACTTTCTAAAGCTCTTTGAAAATTATGTATACAGGAGTAGCTTTAACAGCTGCTGAAAAGCAATGGTATCGGAGAAGGAACACAGCTATCTGCAGAGAAGAAAGGACTTGCTGTTTTCTTTCATTGCAGCCTTCCTTTTTTCCCTCCACCTCACCTATCCGATATAGTACATCTTTTGTGAAGTATATTTCAAGGCTACCACCCCCTTCTCCTCTATATCCACTTTGAAGACCTTTCCACATTCTTTGCAAGTATTTGATCGTCTAAGTCATTTAGCAGGAAAATCAAATCACCTTTCCCTTGCCGTACGTGTTACCCTCCCCGTGCTGAAGCAGCCCGTGCTGCTGCACCGCCGCACCATCCCCTACGGCCCCAGCGGGCAGAAGCGCCTTGGGGGCCTCGGGTGTCTGCGCCCGCGCGTGTCCATGGGCAGCACCTCCCCTGCTCCTGCAGGCTTCTCAGGGCAGGGCTCACTTCCCAGCTGGGTATTCTAAGCAGCTCATTCAAAGAGGCCATGAGATGTGGTGCAAGGTCTGTACAAGGTCTGAAGCAATACTGACATTCCTTCCACACAAAACTATTACTATACTATCTATATTCTTGTACTGCCTTCACATTCAGTCAAGAATCCAGTCCCCATTCTGCCAAGTCAGCAAATAAAAAGACTATCCCTGCTAGGAATATGTATCAGGTAATTAATTTTTTAAGGAGTTTCTCTATCTTTTCAGGGCACCTTCATAAGAGCAGAACCTGCCCCAAAAGCACTAACCTCGGCTTTCTCTGAAGCCACCCAGCTTTTTCTGAAGTAGACGCTGCTTCACAACTAGAAAGTCATCATTTGCTGTTTTTCAAATTTGCATCCAAGGAAATATCTACTTTTCAAGTATTTAACTATGCAGACACTACAGAGTTCTTCAACCCACCAAGGAGGGTTTGATCATCAACCAAGTGCAGACTAATGAAGAAAGGAATCACATGAAGAAACGGCATCACACATGGGGCCTCAGGTCTTTCAATCCTGCCACAAAATTTGGGAGCATAATTAAATTTCACTGGGCTGACAGTAGTGCAGATATAAAATATATACAATCATTACCCAAACTAGTGAGGTCTGAAAGAAAAATCTTCTCTGACTTTTGGGGGATCATACTTGGATGGAGAATCATTACATGAAGGAATCACAGTCCAGAGAAGCAAAGGAAGCCTTTTTGCCTCGCAGCAAACAGTCCTCAGGCCCACCACACTACATGGGATCTCTCCTCAGGCAGTAATTTTGCAATGGGAGGCTAGAGGGAAATTTCCAAGTTCCTTCAGTAGATATGCGGCCTTAAACCTTATGGGGGAGGTTTTACAGACTTTGTAGCAGGATTCAGAAAGTTCCCACTGGAATATGGCCTGCCGCTTTTTAAAGCAGCAGATTGATTGGCCGTGAGAATGACCCAATATTCTTTTCTTTCCAGCAGAGACTTTTCACATCTTTCCTCATAACTGCATACAAATTATGTACTTCCTTCAAAGTCAAGCTGTCCAAAAGACCACATTAACAGTTCATGCATCTCCTCTTTTTTCACCTGCTGTGCTCTTCTTTGGATCAACATTCACCTCTTAACGTGAGGACTACACAACTTCCTTCAGTTTTTTTTTTTGGTTTGATTTACTCTGCATTTCCAACAGCTAGATTTCTTCTTTACTATATATCCTGAATTAATGGAAAGTAGTCACAGTTTAGCATTCAGGATCAGCCAACAGCCAAGTAGTAGCAAGAATCCTGACTTTATAAATCTTGTCCTTTTCTTATAAGGGTGATATAAGAAAACTGAAATCTAAACAATTTTGAAGATGGGCACACATGCATCAGCACATGCTGCAAAGACCATAATGACTGATGTCTAGCTAAAAGCAGTTGCAGTGGGCACCGTTTAACACTAACTTGACTTGATTTGACCTTGCTTTTGCTATACAAGAGAGTGCTGTCAATATGCTTTTGATTCAAGGATTAGTATCACAGCTACTTTTCTTTAAATTCTATCTTTTTTTCTTAAGAGCAACAGCAGGCAGAGGGAACTCCACTCTTTCTTTCCTCCTTTAAACTTGGAGAATCTTCTCCCAAACAACCACCCAGGCTATGACAGTTCTGTCAGCCCCAGGTCTGCATTTCCCAGAGTTTTCTCTTCTATGGAGATGGACGTCTGCGTCTATATTACCTACAGCAATCCCGTTGAGAAGGGACTTCCTCAGCGCATCACCTGCTGCACGGCTAGCAGATCCACTGCGTGCAGAGCAGTGCCACGGAGGGAGGCAAACTGTCCCATCTCATTATCCAGGACTACATTTATAACAACAAGATCTATCAGGCTGTAAAAATAAAGGACTTATCTAATTTACATGCAGTCAAGAATACAAGCTAAACTTCCTCCCAAGCTACTTATGAATTTAAGTCAGTGAGTTTCAAATTAAATACTACTTTGTAAATAAGAGCATACCCTGGAAATAACAAATGAGGGATTCTAATACAGAAAAATCAATGATAGTTACCACACAATCGTGTTTTCCAGAAAATGAGCCCTCCATCTCCTACAGCATGTAATCAACTGTTAGATATGTAGCAACTCTCCAGTTCAAGCACAGCCAGCCAATATCAATATTAATTAGAGTTGAGGAAGTAGATCTTAACGAAGAATTCATGTGATGAGTTCCACCTATTTTTCAAATGTCACTGCTCTCCCAAATTTATAATTTTCCATTATTTTACAGAATATTTGCTTTCTTGCCAGCTAACTACTATTGGAATTGTTACTTAATTAGTTGTGGTTTGTCACGGAGATCATTTAATAACATCTACTCTTTTAATCTTGCTTTGTATGTTATAAACAACTCTCATAGAAAACAAGTTTTAAATGAGTTTATTGGAAGAGTAGGAGCTTTCAAGACTAAAGTGAACATTCTGTGAACATCTGCAAACGTAGATTTTGACTAACTAGGGAGAACAAGGCGGGTGAAAAGCAGAATTACATGACCAAAACCAATGCGGTAAAAAAATTGTGGAATGTTTTGAATAGATTTTGCATGGACTTGCTTGTACCAAGCCCAGCGCTTTCTGATGAACTAAAGTTAAGCTGCTGAATGAAGGAAATACCTGCAAAATAGCCTTTCGCAGTTGTTTTACTGAGGAGTGAGGGTTCTCTCACAGTTTCTCAGCCACTGTCAGTGAATCCTAAAGGTCACTGGGAAGCCAAAGGCAAATGCAAAAAAAACCCCTTATGTGGGGCCACTCTTTGGTCACCATTATTTGCTAATTGGCAACATATTCCCATGAGAGTCACGCTATAGATTTTGTAACTGAGCTGAAATTGCTGCTTAATCAGGCCTAAACCACAGAAACAATTTCAGGTAGACCTTGGAAATCCTTTAGAGCCTTATGTTGCGTTCAGTCTCCTGGCAGACCTCCTTATCACTACAGCATAGGCAGTTCTCAGTCCTCTCCTTACTCAATGCCTGCTCCTTCTCCGTACCTGGGGTTCTGGGTCTGAGGTCCGTGGAGGTGACCACGCTCGCCGAGCGGTTCCCCATTGACCTGGAGATGGCAAAACCAAGGGGAGGAAATCTAATACCTCCAACTTCCACTAATTACAAAGCAAAAGTCAAATACACAGCAGACAGTTATGCCGGAGCAAAAACACTTTAAAAATGTAGTCTTGCAGCCATAACCCCCTTTGCTAAGTATTTGACTTGTTCCAAGATTTAAATAAAAATATCAATACTGAAAATGTTCATATTCTGTTTACCTTTGAGAATACTCAGTAGCATTTTGAGAGATTTAGAAACACTACTGTTTTCAGTCAATTTTTATTTTGAATAAAAATATTCTACATCACTCAGCAAATATTTCTCCTGTGCTATCGATAAAGTTTCTTCTTCAGAAAAGACACCTATCATTTATAAAAAATGGACTAAAATGTATGTATTCTTCTCAACTACTCACATCTTAAAGCATTCTGCAATTTATTTCCCCACTTTCATCTAGTGATATTCAGAGCAGCCATGGTGTGATCATGTTTCTTCACGAATAGCTGATGAATACCTGAAAACTCTCCTACTGTGGGACATTCTGTTTTCTCAGGAATAAGAAAAGCAGCCAGAATGACACATTTTATAGCTCTAAAAATAAACTAAAAGGCCAGAGAAATCAATGAAAAAAATCATTGTTAAGACAGCACAAAACATAGAATAGTAATTATATTTCAGTTATATGACTAATGAGTAGCCAACTAATTACTTGATTCTGATAAAAATTTTAGCAAATAATAATTTTATGGGCAATGTTTGCCTCCTTTCTACCACCACCATTTCTCAAAATAAAAAATCATATGGTGTAATATATTATAAAAGGCTTCTTACCTTGGCAATATTTTTGCTGTAAGCTGTTAACCATTTGAAAGCCCAACTAGTTCAGCAGACTATTGCTGGATAAAGATGCTGCAAGAAGTGCTTTGCTTGGAATCAGGATGATCTTTTCCTTGTATTCCCTCACACAAAAAGCTAATTTAATTTATAAACCCTTCCCTGCAAAGAATTCCCAAACTGCCCTGTTCTGAGAGTTCTGTATCCTATTCCAAACTTTCCTGGGACGCAGAAAAGGGAAAAACCTCTTTATATTTCCCTCTGCTCTTGAAGGCAATTCCCCTCCACATCCAAGAATTCCCATTCAATCTGATAATTAGCAAGGATCACAGAGTGAAGGGGAGATTAACTCAGCCAACACCAGAGGTCACAGTAAGAGGGTGGTTATCCTCTCAGAGGTCTCAGTGCCCTGTTCTGGTCCAAGAACTCAGATATGTTGGAACAGTTCCACCTCGCTGGAGGATTTTGGATATCAGCACAGGTTCACTGCCTTCATTTCTATATATTACTCTGATCTTTCAAAACACTTGTCATCATGTACATTAACTGCCCCTTCCACAGGCGTAAAGTCCTTTCTGGAAGAGTTGCCCTTTAATACGGATTGCCTAGGCACTAATCCAGAGGCAAGGAACCTGTCCAGATGCTGTTTTTATTGATCAGGAGTACAGCCCGTGTGACCAGCAGTCCAGAACAGCCCCATATTGATCAAAATAATAAAGTTGACTTTTAGACTCAACTCCACTTTCTCTCCAGTGTGATATGTAACTGATATACATGCTCGTTTTCTGCAAGAAAATGAAGCAGCTTGAAATCCAGGGACAAGTAAATCTGTAAGTGGAAGCTCTGAATACCCCAATTATTATAAGTTTCTAAATGCTAAATTCTAAATTCAGTCCAAATCAACTGGTAGTAAGAACTTTTAATATAAAACTATAAATTTAAATCATGAAAACCTTTTATAAACATCATAGTTTCACTGTTACTTTTCATTCTTCTCTCTGTATCCATTTACTGTCTTATATAAATTCTTTTTGTGCTATGTTTGTACAGTATATAATATCACAGTGGGATCCTCATCTATGGCTGGAACATCTAGGTGTTTTATTAAAACAAATAATAATAATATGGCTTCTTGGATATCTAAGGCATATTGCAATTCAGCTCTTTTATTTCCATCTTTCTTCAAAACTGAGATTTCATTGAGCTTACAGTAACAATTTAGAGCAGGTATTACAAATCCACAGACTTTGCTTTCCACGATAGAGATTCCAAACAAGAACTGTGCATGGCAGTGATGGAACTTCAGTAGTAATCTTGCCCTGTATGGTAAACAAACAGCTGTTTATCACTGGTCTAATTACCAAGTTAATGAGATACTAATTTCTGTATTCATAAAGTATGCATGAGGAAGCATGAGAGTATGCAAAGTAGAGCTTAGTGACAAATTTAATAAATAAAATAACAAGGTATTGGTAAATAAGCATTAATGATCTTTAAAGCTAAGAATCAAGCTAGGTTGTATGGAAAGCTCACATGAGCAAGACATAATTTTAGTAAATCTGCATGTTGGTATATAAACAATATCAAATAAGCATAAAGTATTTACTTTAAAAAGGCAAAAAGAAATCAAATGCACAAATATAACCTGGGGAGTAACTGGTTGGCAGCAGCACTGAAAAGAGGTTTGGAACTTAACAGCAGAACATCAAAGTAAGTCAAATGAATAACATGCAGATGTTGCAAGAAAAACAAAATTTCATCTCCTCTGATGATGTCAGGACTGAAGTGCTACCTTAAGAAAGTGAAAAAAAAAAAAAATAGTAAGAATCCAGACCAGAACAACAAAAATAAAAAGAGGTTTGGAAATTGTAAGCTTTGAGGAAATGTTGGAAGGACTGGATTGTTCTATTTAGAGAGCAAAAATCAGAAGAGTGCACTATAAATTCTTCAATTACATGAAATATTACAATGAAGAGAATAATGACCAATTTTCTGCACGTTTCCCTGAGGAATTACGAGTACTCACTGACAGCAGTGGAGACTTACTATATTAAAAATCTTTCTCAATAGTGAAGCCCCAGACAGCCAAGCACTGGAACAGCTTATCCAGGAAAGCTGTGAAACCCTTGCAACTGGCAGCTTTTTAAGAAGCAGTGTGACAACCACCTCCCAAGAGATGCTTGCGTTCGAGCAGGGGGATGAGCTAGGGGAGATGACTCCTGCCTTTCCTTTCCAGTCCTTCATTCCTGCAACTGGTCATTTTTTGCTGATTCTATTTATACGAAAGGTAAAGAGCTCTCTAACACCTACCTATCTTCTCTACAAAAGCTGGAAGGCACCAGCTTCCCAAACCATAAATCCTTGTGTCCCACCTCTGGGAAGGCTGTATATTCTTAGGAGTGCTCTGAGACACAATTCGTTCCTTGCAAATTTACACCCTTGCTCGCAGAGGAAGCAGAGATACCTATTCATACGTTTCCTCTTGCTGACGTGTGCAGGTGTTTCAGTAGGATGATCAATGTATTTCTACAATTGCATTGGAGAGTATGAAAAATGAACACCCTGCAATCAAACGGGGTGAGAGCTCAGGTTCATCTCAACTCTAAAAATATTCAGCCTGGCAAAAACATGATAAACAGCATCTCTTAAAAGTAGCTGGTTTTGCCTTTCTCTCCTGCTCCTCTCAATTTTTTTTTAACATAATATATGACAATCTGACTCTGCACAGAACGCTACAAATCCTGGTCTGTCAAAGTGAACCTAACAGCAGCTGGCCACTGCATATCTAAAAATAGCCTGGAGTTTTAGAAAATACTGATTGGGCTGCTCTCATTTTTTGTCCTTGACCTTTTTTAAGGAAAAATTAGCAGGTATGGGTCCTGCTTTTCTGGAGATAACAACTGTCCAAAAATTATTTAATTAAAAATGAGATTTTAGCTGCATTGAATATGACGAGCTTGACCCAATTTTCTCTGGGAAATCCAGAGCTACATATCATCCCTTCTCATCCATTATCCAGGCTTAGTGTCCTCATCTAGGACAAAAGAAATTCAATTCCATCCTCTGCTCAAAGGGGAAGGGAAAGAGGGTGTCTGCCTTTCACATTGTGCTGAAGTGGTATTGAAATATCAGTGGAAAAGTTCATCACCTCAAAAATTTATTTGTTTTGTTTGTATTTAAACTGTTTTCTGGTTGTCTGCTAAACTGAAAAGTATGCTGGGCACAGACCTGTACATTATGCTGGTTCTGAATCACATATACTTAGCTACCTTCTCACAGTGATCTGGATTTTTGAAAAGCTGGAAAGTTAGGTGTTTGTAATGGAGAGCTGGTAGCTCCTTTGTTGCTTCGGCTATACGTATCTCTGTATTGTGAAGATCTGCCATTCGGTTGCCGCAGCTGTCTGGATCTGATGTATTCCTGCATCTTTCTTTTCCTTTTCAGAAACCCTGTCTTTAACTCAAATCTTTCATTAAAAAGGTAAATACATATTTTTTATTGTTGATGGTCAGTTGTCTCATTCAAGACTGGCTCCAAGTGATCAAAAATTGCCCTTCTAGCCCCATCCCCTTTAAGACTTCAACTTTTTTTAATGTAACTTCTTGAGCTTAAGTGAAGTTCTAAACTTGAACATCAATGTCTACAATAATTTTTCACTTTCCTTTCTCTTTCCATTAATATGCCTCTCAATCTTAAATAAAATGTTGAAATTACAAATACAACCTTATTTTAGACCCCACCAACCTACTTAGATTATCACTACCTTTAAAATCTCTGGGTTGTACATTCTTGATGTAATTCTTCTAGCTCCTACGATGACATAGAAATTTTAGAGCAGTCACATTTTCCAACTATTTCCATCTGCCACACATTTTCCAAAATTCACTTTCATGATGTTATGTCTTACCTGAGATATCCTGGGGAGTGGGGATCATTTCCCTACTCTGCAGCAGTAGCTCTCATTTTTATTCAAGCTATTTGTTATTCAGTCTCTAAGCTTTCTGCCTCAGCTTAGCACTGTGAAGGATCCTGCACAGCTTCATTGAATTCCCCTAGCTATTAGACTGCTTTCTGCTTCTCTTATGAAAATAAGGCCTATCACCAACACGGTATCATTTCCATCTCAATCTTCCTTACTCTGCCCTCAGCCTAGGTGCTGCCTTTTTCTACATCACAGGTGAGGCTACTACCAGGGTTTTTTCCCCTATAAAAAGCCATGAAACGTAATTATTACGCCATAGTCTGAAGTACAGAAGTCTACCAGTGGCTGTCAATCACTGCTTGCTGTTGTATATTGGCTCTAACACTGTATATACATTGGAGAAAGGGTGGGCCTGTGACTCCACTTCCTAAGGCCTGTAGCGACACGATTTCTTTGGGAATTTCTGGGTGTCACCAGGATGCAGTGACAGCCCTGACGTGACTTAGGTCAGAGTCCCTTGCGCAGGAGCTTGCAGTCAGGCGGGATCTGCGCTCCCCCAGGCAGAGGCTGGAGCTTCAAGCCCTGGCTCCCCACGGCGGTGCTGCTGCTCAGAGGCCACCCGTGTTGCTGGCGGGCACAGGAGAGGCTGCGGTGCCGGGCTCGCGTGGCGAGAGGGGTTTACACTGCAAAGCAGAGGAAAAGATGAAGAGCTACAGAAGGGTCTTCCCTCACCTCAAAGAATCAACAACTGGATAACCTTAAAGCATGGATCAATATGCAATCTGCTAGAAGTATCTGGTGGCTTATTCAGACTTTGGCAAGGAAAAAAAGATTTTCCCTCCCTTGCTTTAGGGAACAAGTTGATATAAAAACAATTGTCAAAACCTCATCATTCACCCATTCAATATTGATCCTGCCATGTCAACCAGTGCTCTGGAGTCTCAGAAAAATCAGCACACCATTTCACACAATTGATCCTACACAGTACGAAGCTACTATGCTGATGTGCATTAAAATGTTCTGTTTCAAAAATGTACTAGAATAAATAAATAAAAGTATTGGTCTCTGGACAAACTTTGGCACAGCCCAGGCCAGACCCCCTGGCCCACAAACCTTCAGCAGTTTCCCTGACTATAATCTTTGCCTGCAACCACCTTTGGCACAGAGATCTCATTCTTTAATTCTCATAATACTTCTACTGTTCCCTCCTCTTACCCAACAGAAATTCTCCCTTGTCCTCCCCCTAAGTCACATGAAATTAATTCACAGACAGCATCCAGCCTTTGAGTCTGAGGACGCTATATAGAAAAAAAATAAGAGAGAGAGCGAGAGTACTGCAGCTCAATCCTCAGAATCCTCTGTCATGGTAACACATAATGGAAATTCCCCTTTCGTACACAGAGTATGAGATTCTCACTCTTAACCGTCTGATAAATTAAGTTAAGGCTGATGGTGCTGTTGTTCAAAATCGTATTTAATGGGCATTCGGAATGAAGCCTCATTCAGACAGCTCAGGATGAGACCTATCTTTCCAAGGCTATGTATTTTCCTCTTATTGGCACATATGAGGGTCCATGTACCTATTGTCTTTTCCTGACTGTTTAGCTGTGACACTAAATATCCTCTTTCATCTCTGCTTGCAGCCCTTCATTCATCTGTTAAATACAGCAGTAGATTTTGCACACCCTCCTGTATGTGAGAAAGACTTTTCTGCTACTCTCCCTGTGTGGTAATCTTATTTCAGTAACACTACAATAATTTAAAGGCATACTGGTAAATCTCCTTTTAAATACCCTGCCGGTTGAGAACAGACAACCCTATGCTACTAAAGAGTCCCTCTAAAAGACTTAGAATCTCTCCTAGATGTGAAAATAACTATTAGTCATTGTTAATTGAATAATTTTCTCTTTAGTTGTACATCCAGGTTTACTGCCAATCCTAATCCAGGATGCATTAGAAGGTCTGTTTAATTTTCCAGATTCAGAGAGAAGAGGCCACCAAATGGAATGAATATGATCTGCAAATTAGAAACGAACCCCACAGAAGGCATAATAATATAAACAGGTTAGCAAAGGGCTTGCACGGGGAAAACTCGGCATTAAGCGAAAGGAGTGAGACGAGCAGCCATGCGACTTGGTTGCTGCCGAACGAAGCGGTCGGCGCTCGCTGTGCTCCGCAGCACTGCAGGTTTGCCTCCCGCCAGCACTGAAGTTGGGGAGCGCTCCTACACGATCCGCTTCCATAAGGGAGGAGGATGCTTGAGAAAAGCGCTGCATAAAAAGGGGTGCCAGATGGGAAACTGAAAGCAGAAAAAAGAAGTGAAAAAAAAAAGAAGGAAAAAAGACCCTTTTGGGGGTACAATGTTCCTGCCTTGATTCATCGTTAGAGTTTACTGGGCATAGTGAGAAGCCTGGAAATTGCAGGCTCAGACCACTGTGTCACAGATAGGGACACCTGCTGGTCGCGCCTGTAAATAGCGTTTGCTTGTGCCTTCCACCTGGAAGAAAAAGCTGCTCTGACGGGATGCCAGACTCTCAGAGGGCCCAATTATCCCATATGATGTTTGCAGAGGGCTCCCAGTGAAACGAGTGGGAGCTGCCGGTGCTCAGCACTTCTGCAAGCCAGCTCATTTTTAGTCAACTGTGAATCGAGGAGCTGAACTTCAGGAAAAAACATCTGAATATTTGGAGCTTGGTTCCTTCAGCAGATGAAAGCCAAGGGATAAGGAGGGGGCTGGAAGAGATTACTACGAAACTGTCTTTTTAAGGGTAGAGGGAAATGGTCTAGTTTGGAAATCATGTCTATGTGTTATTTTTGTTTTCAACCAAGAACCCCAAAGCATTTCGTAATGTGTACACAGAGTTTGCCTGGTAAGGGTGAGCAGATCTTAGGAGATGTAGAGCAGAAGTGGTGAAGGAGTCACTGTGGAAGATGGAAACTCAACGCTCCATCATGAAGAATCGGCACAAGGACATCGTCCCATCCCGAATGCCGGACACCCCAGCTGATGGGATTGCACAAGCAAAGTTCATTGTCACCTTCTAGCGACCCCTCCTGCCCCATTAGCTACTTCCACTCCCTCAGTAGTCTCCCTATCACAGACTCTGTGCATTTTACCTGAGGTGTAAATCTACATTCTTGAAAGCTGGTTTGCTATTAGAATTTGACTTCATTAAAGCCTTCCTTATGTTACAGTTGTTCACTATAAATTAAGTTAGTAAGAGAAAACCAAGCGCATCGGCAACAATGTGGCAGCTTTATACGCCTGTTCAATAAGGAATCCATGCAGAACTAGTTCCTGCTACCCGGCACAATGCATAGGTCCGGGATGGAGGGCAGCACTCCGGGGGGAGGCGGCCGCCGCGGAGGCAGAGAGCAGGGAGGCAGGAGCAGGCGCTAGCAGCCGCTGCAGGCAGCGCGGCCTCACGGACCCATCCACAGCAGCTGCCCTCCCGCGCCTCCTCTCCAGCCACCACGAGGGACACGGATAGCAAGAAAGGAAGGGAGAGGCACATCTCAGCCAGAAGGGGTAAGGTCTTCTGGCTCTCACACAAAGCTTAGGGGCAAAACCGCTCTTGGACTTGTCTTTTTCCCCTCTTCTACCCAGGTGCTTTGGCACACTCGGCGAGGAGCCTTGTGCATGGAGTTACATTAGAGAGATTTAGATTAGTCAGTCTATTCCGATGCCTGCATTACTGTAAACCTGGCAGTCATTTAGGGAGTTTTTCTGGCTTTAGATCCCTTCTACTTGTTGCCACATTTGTCAGTGAATTCCAAATGACTGTTATAATTATTTATAGAAGGTGGTGGTTTAGTGAATTTTTTATTACTAAACTTGCAAGACATTTTGCGTGAGTTTGTAAAATCACTTTTAGACCAAGCTCTGGCAACACCGTGTTTCGTATGGGTTGCCGGAACACTATTAAACAATAATAATAGGCGGCTGGCAAAAAGCCAGCAAAGGTAACACAGCCCGAGTCTATCAGCAGAGAGGTAATGATCCGACAACACAAACTGAAAAATGCAAGAAAAACCTGGCCCCCAAACACAATTAATAAGTAAGCAGTCTCAGATGCGGAGGAGCAGCCTCAGAGGGAGAAGGCAGGAGGATGATGATTAATACCAGGATGTGCTCTGCTTGATAGGCCCAGTCCGAGCAATTACGCTCATAACTGCGAAATGGGGGTAGGGGCGTACGGTTGTGCACAATGCTCAGAAGTTTCATTATGGCCAGATACCACCTAGACCACTGTGAAACGGTACCTGTAATGACTATACCAAGAATACACATGAATGGAAAGCGATCTGAAGTTGGTTATTGCTGCATGTATTAAAAATATAGTTTTTACGGTCCAAAATACTCTCTGTCCATTACAACAAAAGCATCTGCCCCATTTGCCTGCAATACAAGACGACCTGCCCTTTAAAGGAATGGGGCTTTACGAATAAACCAGCAAAGGGGTTACTCTTTCCACCACTGCAGGGATTTTTATTTACTTCTACACTATTGTTGTAGAGAAAAAGGAAAACACAGATAACCATTTTTTTTGGTTGTGGCTAAACTGTATAATTACATTGCTCCGAATCTCATCAGCTCCCATTAGCCTAAGTGATTTTACAAACATTTTTTTTAACTGCAAGTGTACAGCAATTATGGGAAGTCATTTTCCTTTCTGAATGCATCTGCACATTTAGGATGGTCTGATCTAATTAACGTTGCCTGCATTAAAGTCAACTGGAGTGTTTCTAGTTATGTCAGGTAAGGCAAAGATACAATAAGCACAAGAGGACCCAGTTCCTACAGCCAAATACAAATGTCAGAACCTCAGCTTCCATTTTCAGCACGTAAGAATGCTTCTAGAAATGATTCAAAATGTGACCTGAACACCAACCTTGCCTCAGAGTCGGTTGCTCAACTTTGTTTTCTCTGTGGGAGTACAAAACCTTTCCACTTTGTGAGGACTACCTTGCAGGACACTCTAAACACGTATAGTTTGGCAACAAAAAATTAGGGCAAAAGACAGAGTGAAACCCATGTTCCACCATTTACAGGCAGTTAGAATTGATCTTTGTGTTTCTCTCGCACACCTTTTGCCCTGGGATGGAGATATATTTTAGGGTGTCCTGTGCCAGTGCTAAGACCCAGAAGACAAAGGAGGTCAAAAGGGAAAAAAAAAAGAAAAAAAAAAGGGAAAAAGAAAAAGATATCATGCCTGCAGTTTGGTAAAACTATTAATAAGACAGACTTGTTCTTTATGGAGACAAAATCTGAAGCACTTTAAATGTGAAAAGTTAACCTGACAGGCAAGTTCAACAGGTTTAATTCATAATTCCATATTAAATTCCTATCGATTTTTTTCTCACCGATACTCCCTTTATCTGAATAAACTTTCACTGTCAAAAGGCTGAGCAGACTCCCAAAGATCACTTCCTTAATACATTCAATAGGAATTGTTAAGTCTCACAAATGTAACTAGTTTACGTTCATTTCAGCATATAAAAAAAAAAAGAAAATACAATTAAATAAATATATTCCAAGGTGGGCACCAAAGCTTAGTAGATTTCTCAGGAGGCAACAAGCCTCTGCCCACATGACGAAGAAGTGCTTAACACAAGTTTCTAATAGCTGAGCAGAAACTACACACAGTGCCATTGACTTCAAAGGCCTTTCACTCATTTATATTGGAAGAGAAGTTTTGTCTAACATGTTGGTTTTGTTTTCTTTAAAGGAAAATCCGTGGTATGTGTATATTGACCAAATGTCAAGGCAAGTACAGATGGAAGGCTTTTTTTTTTTTACATTCTGAGCCAGATTCTTCAACAACTAGTCTTAATTTTAAATGTGAAGTGGAGCAATTAGTGAAAAAAAATGCTCTTTGTTTTAAGTCACTGGATTGGTGAGTATCTTTTATATAGCTAATTTAATCTTTACCTTTCAAAAAGCATACAAGCAAAGACAATATACATCTGCTAAGGAACACAGGGTTGAGCACAGGGAGACAAAAACACAGGGCTGAGCACAGGGAGACAAAAAGAAAAACAGCCTTGGACCATATTAAGAAAGCAGGGTGGCTAGACATAAGGAACTCAAACAAGAGTTTAGAGACAATTTAACATTTTTTTAGGAACAGATCACTGTTTATCTGTAATTTTCTCTCCCTGTACACTGCTCACAGAACAGTCATACACATTAATTACATGTGGTGGAATTTGAAGGAGAAATAACTGCTTGGCACGCCAGGGAAGGTTCAATTTCTCTGGTTTCTCTAGAGAAAAAAGGACTGCCCCATGGATTGCACGTGCAGATGTTCTTCCTCCAGAAGGCTCCATCACAGGGTGCTAGGAGGCTGGCTCAACGCACCCCAGGAAAGCAGGGCTCCCCCCAGGGCACCACGCTCTAACAAGCAGCACGGCTCCGTCCTTCTCATCCCGCTTGTCCCAATTATTTTTAAATTTGAAGCAATTTCTGAGTTTGCTCTTTTCTGCCTCTTTCTGCCTTTTTAATAACTATCAGACAATTCTATGTCTTCTTCACAAACATCAAGTAAGCAAAGAGGGACCATGATCTGCATTTTTACAGACTCACATTGCATAAGCTGGACTGACACATAAGCACTTGAAATAAGCCGACCTGATCAAATTACTTACTTTATGAAGTAAAACTGGAAAGCTGTGTCCCTCTAATGCACAGGCACGTGCACACCTCTACTCATACCTGCAATTTCCTCAGAGTTTAAGTCATTGCTTCATGGTAATGTTTCCTGCCTGATTATTTTAGCTGCACACTAAATATTCAACCTGTCCATAACTTCTGAGTTCCTACGAATTTCCAGCAGAATAAAATGTAACTCAGGAGGCTCTACAGCAGGAAAATACCCTACTCTGACATTGTCAAAAATAACATATGACAATTCTGTTCCAAAAGAAAGGTTATCTCATGCTTAAGACTGGATTGATAAAAGAGATCTGGTTGAGTTCCTGACTATTTCACAGTCTTCCACTATGGCCTCAGGCAAGTAGTTTAACCTCTGTGTATCTGCTTGCTATGACTAAAATGAGTATAATAACAATTTTTTCCTTTATTTTTTGTCTGCCTTGCCTTTGGGTATTCTCCAGCAAGGCATGTCTTTTACTTTGACTTCACTCCTGAAAAACTGCACACATTTTAGCAGAATTACCCATGTACTTATTGTTGCACACCTGCTGGACTGGGTAAAGCACCTACCACAATGAAGCTTCAAAATATCCCCTGATACATAAATAATAGACACTTACAAATATACCTCATGATTATCACATACTTACGTTTTATAAAGAAAAATATGTAAGTGATATTTCTGTATAGTAAAAAAAGTAATCTAGGAATACAATGGAGCATTTTTGTGATATTTTAAAGTACACTTAAGGTGATTATGAGTAGCTGCATTGACCTCACATGTTGTAGTAAAGTTACATGGGTCCTAAATCTGCAGTAGTGAGGTTTTAATAATTAGACATACTAAATGTCGTAGTGATCAGAAAATTACTTCAACAGGTCTAAAATTTGCCTTGCATTGACAACTGTTGCTTGCCAGCAAGGACTGAGAGGTTCACAGGCAGTGTGTTGTCAACACGCTGCCAGAGTACTGCTTTCGTGCAGAGAAAAAGAATAGTCCTATAGGTAACATTTTAATTATCATTACTGAATTATTATTACTTCATTCTACTGATAAGGCCAATCTAATGTGTTAAAAAAAAAAGTATGTTGAAACAATCATCACCTTCAGCTGTAGGGACAAGGTGCTTACAGGTAAGAGATTTTTTTCTAACAGAAATGAGTACAACGGCATGTCTCTAGTCTCCAGGTAATTCTGGCCCAGAATATGCATTACTTTATGTTTTTCCTCTTTGTGGTTATAATATTCTTAGTCTGTAAGTAAATTGCAATATCATTTCAAACATTATTTGGTACTTTTTAAATAGCATTTATTCAACAAACTGGCTTCCCACAAGAATTCTACAGCTGGTCATCACTGCTCCTACCGCACGCTCCACTCGCACTTGAGGGCTATTTAACTGTGCTGCCCACACAAGTATTTGTTCCTCCCTCTCCCTGTCCTGCATTACCCTAGACCAGACATTTTTGTCTCTCCATTTCCAGTGCCCCATAAAACAAATCTGTTGTCAATCTGAGGACACCTGGAATGAACTTAGCAGTGGATTTTTGACCTTTTTTAGCACATCAGGGTCAAAAATCACCATCAGCACTTGGAGAGAAAAATGTGAAAGATCAAAGTCTTCCACTCCCACTACTGTTCTTGTTTTCCTTTGTTGATATGTGCACTGCTGACAGAAACCAGCAATTTTTATCTCGAAAGAGCAAATATTTGATAGGAAACTGAGGCCAGGTGTATAAACCTAAAACAAACAGCAAATATTTCTGCGATTTTTTTAATGACACTGGAAAAGGTCCTTTTTAACAAACAAAATTTTTCTCCTGGAGGGTTTGTAAATCAAACACCATAGTTTTTACTAGCTGATAGAATGTTGATACTAAATAAGAGCTGACTCGAAACCCAGGAGTAACAGCCTAGACTCCTTTCATTGTTGAGGCTGAGATATGCAAAAAGTAAACACTATAAATCATGAAAACTTTGCTTTGTACAGATATTTTCTCATAATGCTATACAATATTTTGGTGGAATAGGCAGTGTATTTTTTTTAATGTATGTTTCTTTTAATCAATCTCTCTGCAAGTATATATTTTACAGAAAATTATTCATTTTCTTTCCTTGAAATAAGTTTTTGTTCTTTTGTTTTCCAGCTATTATTTTTCTCTCTCGACCTTTATGTAGCCCAGATTTTAGCACAATGTAAGGAAAATGCCCCCAAGTATCTCAGAAGTCCCAAATTGTTTATATTCCAAACTGACTTCACCCAAATCAAGTGTCAATATATATTTGGTCTTTTAAAAAAGCACAGCATTCTTTCTGAAGTATATCCAGAGAGGTATTGAACAAAGAGGAGAAAAAGCGTGCAAAATCAAAAGAACGTGACTTTGGTCTACAGTTGTACCTAATTTGTCTTGCAGACTCAGATTCTGACTTCCCTCTGTTGTTACCTTGTTTTGAACTCAACAGAAACTTGAACAAGTCTAAGGTGTAAAGTTTCTGCTGAGAAAGTAGCTGATAAAATATTAGGGCATCTATCACAATGGCCAGGTCCTCTGTGATGCAAATTTTAATGTGAAGTCCTTATTTCCTTTAAGTAGTTTTCCTCTGCACCATTATCACATGGAGTGTCACAATCCCTGAAAGTACTAACAAAACTGGGATCCTATTAATGTTTAAATGAGATTTCTATCCATACAGTTAAGTTGCCCACAGCATGAAAATAAGCATGAACTAGAATTAGAGTTTGCCACTGATTTGCAGTTGCGTGGTATAAGTATCCCTTGTACAAAGCAAAACCTTGGCCGTGCCCTCCCTCCCGTGGCATGAAGGCATGAAGGGAGGCTCTACGTGTCACCTCCTCAAGCGCTGAAGAAAGGAGTCCTGCCCCGATCAGAGCCTCTGACCCAAGAGCTCTTCCACGTAAATGGACCAAATATCACCGCAACCCTCAGGACTCAGTCACTTAACAGAGTTGCAATCCAAGAATCTGCCCATGTGCCGAGCGCTCTTTAAAAACTGCGTGTAGAGTAGCTGCAAAATTGGGCAACGCGCATTCTGAAGAGCTAGCTCTTAAAACGTGTGCTGCTTTTCAGTCGAAGCATCAAAACGTATCTATCGCATGTTGAAAATCACTAGGTCATTTAGCAACTAACCAAAATATCAGAAGGAGTCCTTGGAGAATCTTAAGGCAGAAGCAATTTCCACACCAACTTAATCAATCCCCACTACGATTTCCACAATTTGATGTTTTTAGAGAATTTTGATCCAGGCTTAATTCCCATAGCTTTACCATCTGCACAGCATTTTTATAAAAGGTAATTTTATCCACTCTGCCAACCTGTTAAATATTGTCATGGGAGGATTTATTAGTTTCCATGACTCCAGACAATATTTTATTCTCCCTGACTTTTCAGCCGGCAGAGGCAAGTTCCTAATTTTATCAATTGAAAGCAGTGAACCCATTCATTAATAAAAGGCCCTAATCTACTTGTTCTGTAACTCAAAACACAACATTTCCTTTTCAGCCCCCAGCTGACATTCTCTTTCACAGAGAGAAAGTAGGGGAAAAAAACCCTTGTTTCTGTGTGATGTAAATCTCTGCAAGTTAAAAATTATTGCTTAGATACAACTGCCCCACTTTACAGTAAACATATCCCAGAGAAGTATGAAAATATCAGAAGTCTAACTGCTGCAATGTGTTGCAGAGATTTAATATTCACTTAAGTTCCAAGTTTTTAAGAGCACAAAACTTGTTTTTGTTACTCTTAAAATTGTATTTCTACTACTGATTATCTTTAATTAATAAGGGGTAGTGATTAATAAAAGGTGCAATGTGTCTGGCTGACTAAGGGGACGTGACCTCTTTCTGCCTTAGGGAAGCCTGAAATGCATGACGGTGGATTCCTTGCAAATGTATTTATCAGAAAGCTGTTTATCTGCCGTAGTAGAGTTTGATTCATAGTCATTCCATTCGTGTCGATGAATGTAGCACAAGGCCTTTAATACTCCCTGGTTGGGAGCTAATGCCTTTAGCTTTCCATTAGGTAATTTGAAAGACCTATTCATTTTTTTTCACAGTCAGCTAACTAATTCTTTAACACTTTATTTCAATACCACTAACACTTACTAAGGGATTGACTACCCTAAGTGAACAATCTCAGCTGTCTCAACATTTCATCATTACCCGACATACATAGCTACGCCTAAATCAGTGAATCACACTGAAGCAGGTCTATCCCCTGGAGCATTTTTGCTTTTTTCTTTTTTTTTTAAGCTAGTCCCACTTCTCCTCCGTCTTGTTCCATGGGAAACTCCATTACCCATGGAGCGCACAGTATCCTTGCTTTCTCCCCTCCAGTTTCTTTACTGCTCATTTGCTCAAATTGCAGACCCCTGACTCTGCACTTCAAGCATAAGGACTGCATTCTGGAATGCCCCCTCCTTACCTTCGTGATCTAACTCATGGCAGAGGTAGTAAAGAGAAGACTAAATTCATTCCTTGCCCTTAGCCTGCAGGAAGACCAGATATCCTGACGATGGGCACAGTGTAGGTAAGGTAAACCAGATATTTTTTTCCCCAGATTGGCAGGATTCTTTCACACATATCAAGTTCAGGTTTCTATTGTTACTGGCTTTAACTATGGAAAATTTTAAAAATGAAAATACAGTCATTTATTACCTCTAGCATGCTTTATGAAGGAAAAACTGATAGAATTTTATCTCCTGACATGCCTACCTAACATACCGCAGTGTAGGGAAGCACTGAGTAAATTATATTGAAGCACATTAAAAATAAAACCTTATTAAATATAAGCTATCCATAATCTCTTTCAGTACCTTAGCAAAATTTTACAAAAGGGTCCTGCCAAGCTGCGGAACAAGGGCTTTCTGTTGGCAGTGCATTTGAACACGATTCCTTTGCAGCTGCTGCTGCTCTGAAGTTATTCCTCCATTGCTAACTTGTCTGGGTCCCAGATACATGACTGGAGAGGACTGCAAGAACTTACTTATTTCAAATAAGTATGCTAATTTTGAGGGACTGTTGATTTAATTCTCTCTTGGTATATCTCATATCTCTTTCAGTTTTTTTTTTTAAATATCATCACCATCATAGTTTTGGGATGCTGGACAACTTTCACTAGGCTGTTGAAACACATTTATCCTGATAGTAAAGATTTAAGAGTCTCCTACATTATTTTACAGAACTCCTACATAAATAAAATGAGTTAAGAAGAAAATGTGCAACATTAAAAATCCAGCTTCCAGTCTCAAATAACTCTGTTCCAGTGATTTGAAGACTTTCAAAAAATCCAGCAAAGATGAATCTCCATTAAGGACCGCTGAAGAGAGAATGGTATCCTATAACACTGACATCTGGACTACTGCTAGCTCATGTAATGCCTATCTGTCACTGACAGCTTACCGGGTTATATATAATTCTCAATCATTAGTCATGTCTTCCCCAGCAAGCGCAGGAATCTACAAAACCAACCTAGTCACAGAAGTACCACCTTTGGAGGGCAAAACCACTTACATGTCACCATCTTAAAAAGTAATCAAAACCCATTAATACAACACAGACCATAAATGTCAATACAAATAATTAAGTGTGTGTCAACAAACATGGTATAGGCATGACTGGTCTAGACAATCAATTTAATGCGGTAAATGATAGCTCTGTAAATATCTCCAGCACTGGATACACGTTTGCCTTCCATGAGTAGTATCCAATAGGAAAAAAAGGAAAATGCGTCCAACATCATTTCAAAGGGAAGGAAAAAAATCTGTTCCTATTTTCATAGCCTTGTAAAAGCAAGAGAACTTCTGAAAACCTTCCAAGAAGAATGCAGTGTGCCCCAACCCAAACTTATTCAAGATGTAGTGAGCAGATAACACTCCACACATGACACAGCCTGGCTGAACAGAGGCAGGCTCGACATGCCCTGTCATTTGATCATGATATTGATTGATCATTTCCATTACTGGACTAGACTGTAATGAAAAGCCTTGTGAATGTGCTAAGACTGTTTTAACAGCTCACCAGAGACCTAAGTGTGGAAGGAGCATGTCTAAGCCAAGTTCTACAGGCAGTCCATATACCACTATGAATAATGAAGTGTTTTAGGCAAAAAAGATGATGTTTGAATGAGCAATTTTTTTCTGCCACTAGGATATTTTTTTAGATATTCTACCCACAATTGATCAGGTGCTTCAGGATTACAGGATATGTTTAACCATTTGGGAGAATCCCCCCCCCATAACACTATTTTTCTTAATAGTAACTTAGTAGAAGAGGCAGGAATTTACATATATTTAGGATCAAAAAGAGAAAAAAAAATATAGAAGTGCCTGATAAATGACTCCTGTACAGAAATGTTGTTTGCAAACACTTAACTAGCACTATAAACTCTTTCTAATTCAGAGGCAGTTTTCTACCCTGTAAAAACACAGTGAAATTACTGTGGACAAATGTACCATACACAGACTTCACATGTATGATGGGAGCATGATAGCCATGAATATATTTAGAGTAAAACTGGAAAAGACATTTTTAAAATGTAAGCCATTAGGTACTCACTTCCTTTCATAAGAAACTGTAATCCCAAATGCATCTATTTAATTAATAGTTTCCTGGTAGCATCTGCATGCCCAAATAAAAACTTTAGTAATTATATACAATTACACAGTAAACTTAAAAACAGAGTTTTGCTTTAAAACTTCATTTTGAAACATACAATTAGTAAAAACGGGGAAGAGAAATAGGTTATGAGAGGAAAGAGACCTCCCAGACTCTACTCTCCCTCTGTGATTATCAGCTCATGCCCATGACAAAATTAATGCCTCCATTCTGTCAGGAATGACAGTCTGATTATCCTTATTAAAGCAATGATAAAAAATAAGAGAATGTAGAAATTAATGGAAATTCTGACAAATCAAAATTGTTTCAAATTCAGCAGTGTTTTATTTCAGTGTTCAGAATTTCTTCTATTTCTGAACTCAAGTAAATGTTTTTCTTTTCAAATGAAAGTCTAAATATTTTAAAATAAAAATACCATATAAACTTTTTAATAAATTTCAAACGAGCTATTTTGTGAAAACCAACATGATTTTATGACATTTTTATGACATATTTTTGTGTAGCCAAAATTGTATTTCTGAAAATGCTAGAAGTGAAAAATTTTGCCTGCTGTGTTCCTAGTATAGTGGGAAAAGATGTCTTAAAGACCTATTTGCCGACGGATGAAGTAGATTAGCAGCAAATAATGGTTCCAGGAAAGTCAAAACCTTAGACTAGCAAATGTACAGATGATACAAATCTCATGATATTTGTGCTGCATGTATGAAACAAACTGCCCATCTCCTTTACCTCAGATCGGATCCACAGTACTGCAATTTTGTAATACAGTCAGTGTGCTAGAATTGATGGCTTTAAAGAACTGACCTATTTGAATTAATGATCCTTATCAAACTACTAGACATTTGAACCGAAGCAGTGTGTTTTATTTGCTGACAGTATTTAGAACCCAGATTATGATTTAATTTTCATCACAGATTTTTTTTCTGCCTAGAACATGAATTACAGCAACATAAATGTTAAAAGAAAAAATAGCATATGGCTAATTGACCGGCTGAGTAAACAACTGCCCTCTCCTTTTAAGAGCCTTCTACCAAATACTCACTTGATAGCTGTTAGCAGCAGGCATTCATTGAGTCTCTGCTCGTGGCATCCAAGGGAACCCAGGAAGCCACCGATCCTGCCTGCCTCAATGCTCAGGCTGTGCCATTCTCTTAAATTTATCCCATACGATCATGTGGATTAAAAGCCAATTCAATACATTTTCATATAAATCCAGTAAATGCAGCCCAAACCAGAAAATGGGTTCCTTCAGAGTGATACAGCATTTGGTCCAGATGATTGCTTGTAGAATTTAATGGATATCATAACAGTGCACAATGTATCTGCTAGAGAAAAATTATACTCAGACTGCAGTATTTTCAGATGCTATAAATTAAATTGAACGTCTTTCACTTCTGTCACTCCTCCAAATAGTCTTGATCACAGTAGTATAATAAGGTACCTATAAGACAGTAAGAAGTTTGCTGTACAGTTAACAGGTGGAATAAAATTTAACAGCTTCATCCTAAGGCCTGTGGGAGATGATGAGCAGCACTTTAATTGTGTCTCTTCATTGCTAACTTTTGAATAATTCCTAATGCTAATTCCAATTTTCACACGTTTCAGCAAAACGAAATCAACACATATGAAATTTAACACAGCACAGCCTGTGCTAAAACCTTTCTGTAAAACTTTGAGTTAAGTCAAGTGAAAGTATATTGGAGTGAGAAAGTTTAAAATTAGAATCATAGCATTTGACTTCTCACATTTCCAAAAGGATTTCACCTACGAACACCAAACAGGATTTTTAGCTTTGTAGGATATATGACAAACATTTGTTGAGGAAGTTCATCTTGCAAATGCTTACCTATAAACCAAGCTTGTTATGACTGTGGTAACTTTGTATTTACAAGGAAATATAGTTCACTTTCAAAAAATCCTTTCAATTCAAAAATAAATAATGTGAACACTAAGTGTCTGTATGGTCTGGAGATGTTCTATGACTTTAGTATTTGGGTGACATTTCCTGTGTATTTGCTTACTCTAAAGTATATTTGAATGTTAGAGGTTCTACAGTGTTCTCTTAAAATGCCACTACTCTGAAAAGGGACTTCAAAAGATAGGTTTGTTTTATGTTTATCGTTTCTTAGTGATTTTGGTATTGAATATATTTTTTTCAAAGTTAAAAGACTACTTGTTTTTGGCTTGTCAGATGTGCATTTTGATCCCGGCAGAGGATGCCACTGATAAAATTCTGTACCTCAGTTCTATATTTTGTAGCAATTTTAATAATTGGGATGACACTGTTCTTCAAGTTATGTACAACCTATCACTGCTGTTTCTTGATGATGCAAAAGACATAACAGTTATGTTAAAAATCTATTAAAATCTATTAAAAATGTAGAAGATGCTTGTATTCTAAGGTAGGCGGATGCAGTTTCACTGAGATTTGCAAAGTGAGAAAACATCCAACTTTGAAGTAAATGGTACAGCCACAGATTTTAGTCTTAAGTCATTGGGACAGCTTTTTAGCTAAGCTGCCCCACCTCATCTGGCACAGGAACAAGAAAAGAAGTGCCAACTAAATTTACACTGTAAATTACATATGTCCTTGATAGCTGCACCTTATCTATCATTAATGATCTGCTTACTGTTTGAACAAATCTAAAATACTCCATTTACATCTATAGTAAACATCTCTTCCCTTGGCAGGTTTGACTCTCTCTGTCCTAGGAACTGTACGAGACTCCTTAGTATCAGAAGACCCAATTTTCTGTTCAGAAGAAGATTCTTCTCTAGCGTCTAGTCTCCTGGTAGAGAAACCTGCATTCCTTTAAAAACATGGGCATCTCAATTTCTTGAATAGATACAATGCAATTTTCAATTTTTATTAACTGGATTCTTCTCAAAGAAACAGCAACCCAAAACATTTTTTAAAAAGTCACCTTAATGATAGGCTGCTTTGCAGAGCTCTGATTCTAGAAATATTAGACATAAATTCAAACATAAACATATCCACAATGTGCAAGGAGAGATAGAGTATTACATAAGCAAGAACTCAGTAAGATGCAAGTATTTTGCATCTATATCCCCCTCTGAAGAGGATAAATGAATTCTGAGTAAAGGCAAAATTGTTTATCAGTAACTAAAAAAAAAAAGTGTTTATGGAACAATCAAATCTAAAGAAAAGTTGCAAGCCAAGGGAAAAAAAAAAAGCACAGTTACACTAAACCTGTATCGATATTCCTATCAGCTGAGCATTGTTAGTCATTGTCACATACTTGAAATCAAAATGTTAAAAGCAAATCTTAGACTACAAAGGTTTTTCTGGAAGATAAAACCAAAAAGAGTGAGAAGAATTAAATCAACAGATGAGCTGAATTCATTATTGCTGGCATTATTATGGCAGTAACAGGCTGCAAGGCAGCCCTCAGGAGCAGAATAAGAGCAGATGAAATGAATATGGAGTTTCTCAGTGAGACAGTATTTTGTGCAGTGCTGCTTTCAAACCACTAAAATTCACTCTCACTGAACTCAGATTATGGGGAAGGAAGACAATACCAGACCTTTAAATGCATGAATGCTGCTTTGGTTCCTTGGCTAGTGCACACCATAATATTGCCATCGACTGCAGTGATGCTACACTAACACACATTAGCTCAGGCTGCCTAAATAAGTACTACAACACAGTTACTTTTTAATATATTATTAGCTTAGAGGTTTCTCCATATTCCCTTTTCATTTGTTAATTGATATATTTTTTATTACCTACTTCACTCTCTAGCTAATGATTCAGCACCTCTGTTATCCCTTTCCCATTACCATTTTATTGTTGTGAATATTGACACAGGGTATGTTTATAATTGTTCAATAAATACCACGGCAATGCATTAAGAAAGGAAGAAAGAAAGAAAGAAACAGTACAAATAACTTCTGGGAAAGTAAAATACTATGACTCCTTTATGGAATCTCATTTAAAATGGATCACAGCATCCTATTGTATCCTGTTACAATATCAAAGGCATTACACTTAAATTAAAGAAACAGAAGTAAGGGAAACCGTCCAGACAAATGAGAATACTTGCTCAAGGGAATAGTTTTATTCTAATCCTGCAACTGCATGTGTTTGAATATTTTCATCAACTAAAATCCTAGAGCCTGTAATAAGGCCTCTTTTAGTAATCCACAACTGAAATGATTTCTGGATGTCCTCTGGTCAAAACAGGCCTTCCAGCCAATTTATGTCTAGAAAGAAAAAAGACTTTGAGGATTTGCACTGCTTTGCCAGCTGTACACCTTAGCTTTGTTTGCCATGTCATCAGCTCCGAGAGACTAAGATCCATTACCCTCTCTTCCTTTATTAACTGTGCTATCAAAGGCTTATGATCCCTGCATGACTTCAAGATCTCACTTCAACACCAACTTGGTTGAAGATCGATTCCCCTTTTTGTCAATATTATTCAAAGACTCTGGATGTGCATCTCATCTTTTATTTAAGGCCGCTATGCACTTAAGTCATACTGTGCTAAGTACAGGTCTCATAAAGTAGGTATAACTCTACTAACTTCAACTGAGCTGAACCTACTGAACTTGGCCAAGGGCCGTCCAAGTAGGAGTCTACGTGGGCCAAACCCAGGCCTATCCCACTGCCTCCCCCACATAATCTGTCCAGAAGCATCTGTTAGAACTGTTAGAAAAATCTCAGTTTATGCTGCTACTAGAGAACCTCCTCCAAAAACATTTACTTAATAATGTAAGTAATCGTGAACAACTAAATTCAAATCTTTTCTTTTTATTTACAAGCTGATCACAAATAGAGCAAAAATATCTACTGATCTATCTTATTCACCAGTTTCTAATCTTTCTGTGTGTTTGCTTAATAAGCCTACATTGTGTTTTTTTAATAAGCAAAAGGAGAAGCAGTCAAGGTGGATTCGGCTAGACATACCACTAATACAAGGTTTTAGTTTTCTGAGTAGACTCTTTTGAGCAAAATTTTTAGCATGTACTCACACTCACATTTCCAACATCATTCCCAGAACTCACTCCAGACCCATCACTCCCTTTGCTCCTCCTGTTAGAGAGCACTTTTCCTGTTCCATTGCATTCGACAGCAGTTCAATTATGCTCCGCAGTAAGAGCAGCAAGTGTGCCAGAAGGACCGTACAGAACTGGAACAAAATCAGTTTAAAAATTGAATCAGAAATGCCTTGTAGCATTGCCCCATTCTAGCAGCAAATGCCCAGGATCACACCAGAGAACGACGTGCTCCGCAGCAAGAACAGACGGAGGCATTTAATAATGCAGTTGGTCAGAGAGGAATGGGCCCCCAGGATCTTCCCATCAGGCCGTGGATAATTTACCAGCCTTCATCTGCCATGGAGCCAGTCCTGGGCTGTCCCACCTGAACGCTAGGCAGGGAGGTGAGGCCGAGGGCTGCGCGAGGGACGTCTGCGTGCCTGCCCGAGCGCCCGTCCCTGCAGCCAGCAGCTCCGGCGTCTCGGCCCCGCCGCAGGGACCGCGCTGCAGCGGGAGCGCCCGGCACACACAGCCCTGGCTGCCCTCCTGGACCCTGCACCTCTCCCCTCTGCTGGGAAATAAGCCACCAACGTAATGAAATCACTGGTGGCGTTTCAAAGGTTAAAACGGCACAGCAAATATTCCCTCTTACTTTCTCTCATCTCTCTAGAGGAGACACCACGAGTTCTTTGAAACAGTAAATAAACCTTAAACCTTTCCGTGTTCAAAGGCAAGGCTGGCTTGTCTCAGAGAGCACTCTTTTTGACACAGCCTCCAAAAGGCTGCTCCCTGGCAAGTTCATCCTGCTCCTCAGGCAAGACCTGGGTATTCCCTGCTGTGAAAGAGCAAGCCCTTCTTCCCCTCCTCCCGCAGTGGAAAGTACATCTTCTTTCTAGCCGGGCTGACCTTTGGCTTTGTCTAGAGCATAACAATATTCTCTCCTTTGAAAGCCTCCTGGAGGACTTCTTCCTTTAAAGCACAGAATTGCCCTAATTGGACCTCCAAGAATGACTGTCATCTTTTTTTCACATTACTTTACAAACCCAGTATCCTCCCCACCTCTCTACTCTTTGTCGTTAGATTTTGTTAGGTTTCAGATTAAAATAAATTAAAGGCAACTGCATGAGGTTAAAGGCACTTTAAGGTTTAAACCACTGTTATTGCAGTAGCTCTCTCCCTACAGTGGCACCGTCGCGCATCCATCACATTGTCACATCTCCGTTCAGTGCACAATTGACAGAGAACAAGATGGAAATAGTCCATCAATCTGGTGTCACAGCTGTAATAAAAGTCTACAGAAAACCTATAAAACTGCTTACACTCTCAGCTATAGCACCCATGTGCCGACTGGCGTCAAGCATTCTCCAGAGCTGCGGAGAGGTAGCGTGTCACCTGGAAAAACGGCCGTTTGAGTCATTCGGCAGCACTAACCATTTGCAGATACCACCCTATCAAAAGAGGGGAGACTGAGGACAGCACAATCAAGCAGTACAAACACCCCTGCGGCTCCCGCACCCACGGGGCAGATAATTCTGCTCTGCTTTTATCCGTCGCGCTGCCACTCCTGCACACATTAACACGCTAAGGGAAACAGTCGCTCAAGTCACCAAGCGCTCGACTAAGTAATCAAACTGTTCACAGCAAGCAAATCCACAACTCTTGTCAATAAACAGAAAGATCTATATGCATTTGCCATGCACGCGAGGTATTTGCCCTCTTTAGCAAATGAAGGGTCAGGCATCTGAGCGTGGATTTTCTGTACAAAAATGCTGCAGACAGCAGCAGAGGACTGCAAGCTTTCACAATAAAAAACATGTAAATCTTTGCTTATCGTTCACAGCATACAAACTCATTCAGGAGAAGGCTTGCTCATATCCAGGAGAAGTGAGAGGCACACAAAGGAAACGTGAGACAAGCGCTTCCCTACCTCCTGCCGTCCCTGTTCCTGGAGCCTTAACATAAAATTGGATTACCAGGTAAATGAAGGAAATAGGTAAACAAGACCTAAGAGTGAAACACAGGGGCGTCATAAGCAAAATAAAACTATAAAGATGAGAGAATAAAGATGGGAAACTGAGTCTTAAAAATAATAAATGGAATAAAATTCTGCTTCAGAATACAGCAACTTTCTAGCAATGCATACACAGGTTATTTTGAAAAAAAAAAGAAAGAAGACTCATATGTATTATATTTAAATCAAAGGAATCAACTTAATGCTAAAGAGGATCAGGAAATCAGGAAACACCCACAGAATTCCTATTCACTCACATGAAGAAAACAGTCAGTTTATTAAACTGTTCCTTCAGAGAGTGAAAACTGATTGAGGAAGACCTTTACAGATGCTCTGACAGGCTCCTTTTACCAGCAGAATAAAGATTCTCTCTTTAAATTGTTTCTCACTTCAGTTTATACGAGCTTGGCACTTGCTTTGTGCCATAATCCAGCACGAAAAGGGGGTTACAGAGCATTTGAGTTGCAAAGTTTTGTCCAGCATTTTTTCGGAGCCTCTGTCACTGCTCCCACAGAGCGCGCTCAGAAAAGCACGAGGAATGGTTTTGTTTATCAAATCAGAATCAGATGTTTGCAGGGTGACCCAAAATATGAGCAGTGACAGATGTGTCTCAGTCCTTTGTGTCACAAGAAAATGATTTAACAAAGATTGTTTTGGTGAGGTCACAGATCTTTCTATCATCAAATAATAGCTCAAGAATCTGGATAATGAGGAGCAGCAGGAAAAGTAAGTGAGAGAATAGAATGAAAAATAAGATTTCTACTTTTTATTTTTGATTCATTGAGACTAAGCCTCTAACTGTCCTGAGAAATAAGATTTTTCTTCTTGGTTTTGAATAGCAGTTCTACTTCATCATTTATGTGGACAAGGGAAAACGTGCTATAAGCCCAAAAACTGAGAAATGCTAAAATCTTCGATATAATTCTCACCATATTCGCAATGACTCTCTTTCTAATAAATACAAAGGTTTGTCCTGAACAGGATAACCAAGAAAGACTAGGGGGAAGGTAAGGAATCTTTTATTACCCCAGCAAACACAGTGGCTGAAATATTAAAAGGTCCCTGAAGCAGTGGAAGTGTGTGCAGCGCGAGCCAAGCTCAGGCGCGCGTTACGGAGCCCGGCTCCTCCCTGGGAGCCAGCTGGGAGCCGCTGCCTCCCCGCTCGCGCCCTGCGTCTTGTGCCCTGACAATCGCTCCCCCAGCACTTTTCCCCCCGGGATCAACAGCCTGTAAGCGTTGCAAAATCAGCTTTATGTCACCCCTCCGGCCACCTGAACAGGCTCGGATTTCCTGCAGCGATAGCGATTTAAGGGCATTTTAACCTGTCCACCCCCCATTAACAGCAGCATGTAAACGTTCAGTTGTGCAGGATCCTTCCTCAGGTAAGAGCTCACTTCACCTTGCAGCTAACAAAGATACAGCAGCAACAGCAGAAGCCTCTGATGCCTTCATGACCCGGCAGGATGGAAAACCACACTGTTAACGGCAGCGCTCAGACATTAGAAAGACCCTATTGGGTTGCTGATTCCAGAGTTGAAATGGCACCTAGCTGATTCCACAATCAAGGAGTTGCAAAAACGATGCAAGGCTTGTCTGATACCCGAGAGCAAGTAAACAAGACCGGTACAGGCCCAGGAAGAAGGATCACGCTTGGGCTTGCAGAGCCCCGACCTCCCTAAACACGCTCCAGGTGTCCAGGTTTGGGGCCCTGGCTCTTGCTTACGGCAGCTGTGCCTGACCCCGGTCCGTTTTGAACAGACCGGAGCACGGATTCTCCAGTGCTGTGATTCCCATCTCTTCCGGGCTTGCAGGGTCAGTAATGCTATCCACGATGCTTTAAGGAAACCCTTTCTTGGAAGACCAATCCCAAAGCAAGCATAGTTTGTGCCACTCCTCAGAACTTGACCAAGTACCAAGAATTTAACCAAGACACACATACGCCTTGCAAAGGGTTTTTTTCATTGCAATACACTTTTTTAGATAGCAACATTTTTAGATACATCTTCTTTCTGTAGCTTGTGACATCCCTAATAACAGAATTTCTCTTCTTTCTCTACCCAGGATTGCTTCTTTTGCTGGCCATGGATAAGTATTCCTGCTACAAAAACACACCCCATTCTTTTCTGTCCATAACCTTACTCTGTGAATACTCCTCTTCCCAGTCCCTGCAGTTTTAAAGACAGTCTGTAGGTTGTCCATCTGGGGAGAAATTCTTTTCTCCAGTCCAATTGGCCAATTCATGGAAACTACTCCACTTTCCTAGCACAAAGTGATTGAAACACTACTCAATAAAAGACAGTTCTAAGACATAAGAATACAGTCAAGTTGGTGAAAATGAATTGGAATAGAGAGTTTGGGAGTCACAAACTTCTCACATAAGTAGCTTGAAATTTCTGCCGAGATGACAGTGTTGATTATCAGGAGCTAATAGGTTAAGGACCCCAAATATTCAGCCTACCTTATTCTACTCCAGTGACATCATCATAATCATTTACAGAAGCCAGGGGAGTTAATGCTGTCTTTGTGCAATGTTGTTTTTAATGAAAAAAACAATATAGAAGAAAAGTCACAGAAATTAGTGGCTATTTCAGGCTGTGTACATATCTATTGCATTATCTGGCAACTTTAGTTCTTAACTCTCACTGAAATCGGATTCTGCAATTAGCCTTTTATCTATTTGATGCATTCTCAGCACACTGTTAGGCAGGACAGCTTTAGATAAAGAATATTCAGATGTTTGTCTTTTAGAGTAAGTAGGAGGGTGTTAATTGATGAAGTATTCTTTGATTTTGATACTAAATATGAGTAACATGCTGCATATTTTCAAGTCTATAAAAACAGGACCTAAGTTCTGCATGCTGTGTTTACTTTGCAGGTCTTGAAACGAGTGAAATATGTTGCTGCTGTACAGATGGCCATTCATTTCCATGCTAAATTAATGATAGTTTCTCCCTACCTTTTAACATCTGCCCTAAATTTATCTATTGTTGTGTTACACTTAGCTTTCTTAATTAGAGGAGAGACTGAGTGCAATTTGAAAGCTCAGCTGGGACACATTCCCCAAACTACCCCATAGAGTCTGAGTCTCCTTGACTCCTGGGAAATCTGAAGAGCCTGATGGTATTCTGGTTTTCTAAGTTTCTTGCTCTCCCTCTTCAGTAGATGATGCCTTTCCCAGGTCTCCATATGGACAGTAAATGGGACGCCAGCATCCTGTATGACTGCTAAATTTCTAGTTCATTCAGTTCGTGAGAACTTCATGACTGCTCACTTGTTTCCATATGTTTTCAATGGTTGCTGTAAGACTCTCTACTTTAGGACCAACTGATAAAATGCTATTGTTAGTGATCTGCTGTGTTCTTTATATAGAAAGATTTAAATGTCTTGATATTCCTTGATATTGGTTACATAGATTTAGGTTTTTCTGTTGTTGTATCACCATTTCTAGATTTTCTATTTTAGTTGGGTTCTTTTTTTTTTTTTTTTTTTTTTTTTTTGATATAATTTATTAATTCCCCCCATATCCCCCTTCAAAGCTGGTAGCTGTCTGATAACTTGCTTTGACTTACTGCCCTAGGCAGCGGTAAAAAGCATCCTTCCAGGACATGCTATTTGGTTATTCATGTAGCTCTGTATTCTGCAGATAGTTCAGTCCTGATTTCTCAGAAGCAGTTTTATAAACTAAAACTGCATTAGAAAGCTCACCCTCCACTGCAGCAAAAGATTTAATGCAAATTGTCAACATATTCTGCAACAGTTATGAAAAATATTTAGGAAAGAGAAAAGCCACATCTTTCCACTCAGCTTATAAAACACAGCAAGCTGTACTCAGAACTACAATAGACTTGTTGTAAAGCCTTGACAGCAACAAATTTTGATCATGCATTCCCTGACCACACGTCAAAATCCCAAATGAAGGGATTTTGATCTCTGAAAGACCAGTTCACTCTGAATTACCTTAGAAGTACTGGAAATATTTATTATCCATATCAGTTTGGTGTTGCTGTTTATTACTTTATTTAGATTTATACTGAAGTGCTCATCCATAGCTCTCATATTATTCTGTTATTCATTTCCCTTAATCAGAGCATTCAGTAAATGGTGTTGCTATAGCAATACTGCAACTTTTCATATGACCAAAATCTCGTCTACTGAGGTCAGTGCAAGGAAATTTAAAAATAATGCTATCCACAGTTAAAGGGATCCACGGATTGATCCAGAAAAACAGGAAAAAAACTCTCACGTTGTCAGCATGTTTGCACGATGGCATCATTTAAGTGTACCCATAAGGTATATTCATGTGTTTAAGTGTGCAATTTAGCCTGATATAAAAAGCCTGTGCACACACATGGAGGGCTAACAGCAGAGCCTGCCTTCTCTGCCCCTGTGCACCACAGAGGATGTATTTTATTCCCCAGGTACTCGAGGTGGCCCTGATCAGGCTGGTGTAAAAGGCTAGAAATAGGTCAAGGATTCTTCATTAAATATGTAATGACCCAAGTTTCTACAAATTGGCACCGTGTAACAGCTCCTGTTATTTCCAAGCAGCAAGTAATGAAGAAGTCCCGCTCTTCGGACCTCAGTTCACAGGGTAGAATTTGTTTCCCCAGTTTCCCTGTGCTTGACCCACATAAAGCCCACTCAGTAAAGATTTATGTATTTGAATTAAATTCACTGATCTGCCGTTGTATTTCTCCACTGTGAGTTACGCTGACATAAAATGAAGTGACGAATTAGGCCCTGAGGGCTTAAGGAATGATAGGGCCTTTTGCAGGCCTTTTGGCTTGGGATGAGTTTTTGCCCACAGTGAATACATAAAATAACTAGCAAACTCTTTTACTTTGAATATCAGTTCCAAGACCAAGCAGTCTTCATTACCCTACTGACTGGGGATTGAAAGATCCAAAATTAGAAAAGCTACTCAAGGAAAAAAGAAAAAAAATATATCCTCTGCACGCTATAATTGAACTGGTTATGGAAAGATCTATGGAGAGACTATACAAGGGAGGCAGCGAAGGAACTGCTCAACAGAAGAGCAGAAGCAGGAGGCACAGGCACTGCCAGCCATTTCTAGGCCAACAAGGCACCGAGGGGAATAGCAAGACAAATAGTGGGAACAAAGGAGAATTTAAGGAAAGTTAAAGTGCTTTTCCAAAAGATTAATTTTAAATGTTTATAGTAAAAGTACACACCTGCTTCAGTTAATTTAGTGGCAAAATAAAGCAAAATAATTAAATTTCAATTTCAAATAGCAAGTCTCTTTTATACAATTTGTTATTCACTTTAGAAATTTTCTCTTATTACAGAAAATCATATTAGGCGGTTTTACCTGTATCCATTCCTTGTTGTCACAAAAGTTTTATTTTGCTTTGCTCCTCTACAGTTTGCTGCTTTCTGGAAAAGGGAAGAGGAGGGAGGAGGAAGGAGTACAATCCAATTCCTTCTACCCTTACTCTGCCTGTTTAAAAAAAAAAAAAAAAGGAAAAATCGATAAATAGACCTGAAGAGGCAGAGAAGTACGTCACCGCACAAATCAGGGGTGGATGATGACATTCCTGTCGCACCAATTCCATTTCCTGTCATAACTCAAATTGTAGAGCCCGCATCCTCACTGCTCTTACTGGTGGAGCGCTCTGGAAGTTGTCCCAACAGCTTGGGATCTGCTGCTATCAGTTATTATTCAAAACACATGTATCTGGTTTTGCCATGCTCCCCCAACCTTGTTATCTGCCGCGGCGCAAAAGCTTCTCGAGACTCCTTGCCGCCGGCGGGGGTGGAATCCGCCGAGCTGATTTCTAGCTGCAGCGGCAAAGCCGCCCTGCTGCTGCTTTCTCCAAGTCTTCCGAGTCTCAAGGCCGCGGTGATGTTATCTTCCAGTCTCCAGGTCGACCCGTCCGCTGGGGGGAGGGTGCGGGGAAGAAATGC
>JAWLRI010001092.1:1505630-1530393 GCA_034781795.1 Crypturellus tataupa
CCAAGTTACTTAAATCCAAAGGCCTTGGTTGTTCACACAGAATCCATGTCGCCGATCCTTACACCGTTCTGCAACAGTTATCATTAATTATTGTGTTAGGAATCAAAATATCCTCTCTTCTCTTGGACGGCTCTCACAGAGCGGGGTGGTGCTCGTGGGCCTCTGCCAAGCTGCTTGGCTCACCCTCGGCTAACACTTGCAGAGCACAAGCCTTTTTGGTGCAATTCTCCCCAGTTGAGTATTTTGTTCACTTTTTCCTTCGCATCATCTATTTGCTATTCACTGTGCTTGGCTTAAATGGCAAGAACGCATTTAATCAAGTCATTAATTTTCTATAATAAAAATCCCAACACATGTTCTTCCCTAGGTTTTAATTCCCCTCCTCGGGAGCCTGTGTGCACTTGGTACCGCGCACGCTCCACTTAGCAATGAGGGCACCTGCAGCGCCGGCTACGTCCCGATTCCAGGAACATTCTTCCGTCGGCTCTCTACGTGCCAGGCCCTGGCAGGGAGGGACAGAGGCCCTTGCCCATCTGTTACGATCCTTCCTTTTGCTCATCCGCATCCTCAAGGTTGCACAGAAAGCCTTACCATAGGGGCACACACCGACGCGCGCTGCCGCATGCTGGGACCTGCTCTCCATTTCCCTTTGGGATCCTAGTACATCAAGCCCAAATCCACTACTACTCGATCCCCCCATCCAGGCTCCACTTCACGTGTTGCTTTTACACGCTGTCAGCATTTATAATGCATGAGCACCGCGGCGCCCAGCACCACGCACCCGGCATATGGAAAAAATCTTCTTGCAAAATGCGAGCGCAGCAATCAGCACAGAAAAATAAATGCATTCTGAAGAGCAACTGTAGAGCCCATCCCAAAGAGAGCACATTAAAAGTCATTAAACCTATCAGTATGCATATAAACATCCCATTATGGTGTACCTACCGTCTTATTAAATACCTATCTTTCTTCCTATCAGTTAAATCAATCCCTCTGTCCTTTTGCTGAAACAAAGTATTCCATATTCCCTGTAGCTGGCACTAAGCCTAATTTTATGTAAATCTGACACACCAAATAACTTAATTTTTGCTATGTGCTTCATTCAAGCAAGGCCTTGGGGCTACATTTGGAACGGCAAGCCTTCCTCACACTCCTCCATTCATTAATCTGTTTTCTATAAATCTTACTGCAGAAATAATGTAAGTTCATAATAAATATAATTAATAATGAATCCAGCTCCAAACTGTGAACAAACTTACTCTTGACTTCTTCCCAAATTTCAAAAGAATAAGAAGTTTAACTGAGCAATGGCTGAGGAACGAAGCATTTTGATTTAACATAACATAAAATTAATTTATAACTAAGAAACTTTAAAATCAACTTAATAGCCTCTGCTGGATGCGCGCACACACACACACACAGAGACAAAAAGAGTTAAACGACTGTGTCACTGAAGCACTCATTGATAGGGGAAGGTTGGAGGCCCAGCATGTGGCTGCTGTAGTACTCTGCTTAAATGCAGCTTTTATTAAGCCACGTATCTTAAGGAAGGTTTCTTCAGAGCAGTTGTTTTTGCTTTGTCCTTACTCTGTTTTCCAGAAGAACATACACTCAAATTTTAGAGGCTAAAAAAAACTACTAGGCAGAGAAAGCACTACCTTTACCAAACTCAGATGAAGCTTTTGTAGTTGGGAATTTTTTCAACATTTAAAGAAAGTGTTCAGAAGAAAAGCTATTTGCAGACGGCGTACTTAAAATGCTTAAATTAAGCTTAGAGTTACCTAAGCTATTTTGCAATGGAAAAGAAAAGAAAAAGGTGATTTGGGGAGTAACAAATGTGAAGTTTGTAAGTCAGACTCAAAAGTTTTTCCCCATCTTTCATTCAGAAATAAATAATTACAGAAATTGCATATAGTTTATTCTGAAGTACTACAGTTAATAAAAGATTCTACATAACATTAGTATTCATGGACATCAAACAAAAAAGTGGCTGAGGATGGCATATTTCCCTTCTAACAGGAAAATTGTTGTGTGGAACTGTATATAGTTCAAACAACTTCAAAAATAATGTTTAATATTTAAAGAAAAGTACTAGTCAAGGGTTCCATAACTTCAGTAGATTTTATCATGTATTATTTACCTATTGGAGACTCTGAGACCTACTCTATAACAAAAATGTAAAGATGGGTGCTGAAGTAGCCCTTCTAACACTGTGAAAAAAATCTGAAGCGGTTCTTTTTTTATGAGTTTATGATATCTTAATGAATAGTAAATATGTGGATGATTGCATCAGCGCAGTGAAATATTTGGCAGTATTATTATGCTATTTATTCAATTAATTGAATTACACTCTTTTCCCCTGAGCTAGGTATCAGACTGAGCTAGGTGCTTCTGCACTGCAGTCTGTACAATAGGAAAAATAAAGTCCATCCCTCATCTATGCTATAGCCACTAGACAGTCAGTCCTTAGTGCTATCAAGTCTAAATATATGGAATTAAAATCAATTTTATAGCTGCGTCCAGTGAAACATTGCTGCACTTTAGAGGGAACCAAACACATTTGATGGACAGATTTTCTGTCTAGCACTGACACAAAAGTACAGCATGACAGGAAAACAGCAGCACGTGGTCCGAAGAGGCTCAGGAACAGAGAAAATTCCATTTAAACTTCCCTGTACGACTCAAAGCAGCACCGTGGCTGGGAAGGAGCCTCCCCGCTGTAAGAGAGGGCACGTGCGAGAGGCGCTCGCGCTCCCCGCGCAGAGCAGGGCACGCGGGAGGCCGCACACCCCTCCACGGGACACTGCAACTGCTCTCCAGCGCAGCTTCAACAGGCTACACGACACGGTGAGAAAGAAATAGTCTCACCCTTCTTAAAATTAATTTTAAAATAAAAAAAAAAAAAAAAAAAAAAAAAAAGGGAGACTAACTTAAGTCTTTGCTGCTTGTTCATGGACACCCTACGAGTAGGAAGGTCTATTCAGCATCTCTTCGCTGAGTTCACTGCTGTGATTAATTTCTCAGTCATCAGTGTCTTAGGCAAGAGGAGGCATTTAAAGAACATGTACAGTGAACATTAAAGAACATGTACAGTGAACATTTTGGGAGCTGTGTTTTTATTTGGCCAGGAAGCTGGACAGGAGGAGGGTGACCTCGCCTGACACCATTTCTTCAGGAGACCGTCTTCTCAGTGACCTCTGGCTCCACCAAGGAGAATTACGGGTTCACTGCTGCCTTTGAAACGTGGGTCAAGCAGAGCTGCAAACAAACATTCTTCCTTGTCAAACATCTAACTGATCCCACGGGTTACACAGTCACTGCTCTTCCTTTCAAATTTGATTTGCATGTTTTCAGCCAAGAGGTACCTACGCCCATACAAGATAAGTAACTGCACCTGCTTTCAATTTGCTTTACTACATCTAATTTCCTCAGTGAGCAGTTCAAATACTGTAAGATGGCAATCAAAGACCAGCAAGACTTCACTAACACAGTAAGGATAGAATTATTCTTAGCTTTCGACCTGTGTTTCTCTGCCCCTGTCCAATTTCTTGACTAAATCTGGGAAATAAAGACTTGACTTCACTAAATGCAGTTCTTGCATGTTCACTGAGCACTGAGAAGCTGCTGGGTAAAAAAAAAAAAAAAAAAAAAAAAAAAATTTTTCAAGACATGATTCTTTATTCAAGTAACTCTTAGCTTTATAACCATTTTGTTAAAACTGACAGAGGATTTATTCCAACTTATAAATACAGTGAAGCTACAGTTATTATATATGGTGACTATCTCAGGAAAAAAAATGTCTACTATTTTTTTTTGACTGTTCTCTTTTGATGCGAACCGGTGTGCTAGTGGTTGCAAAGAAACCAAAGAGAAATAAAGCTTTGATAGTTTCTGTCCAGTTTGTGTGTAATACTTGATTCTGTTGTTTAGTTGCCGTTACATCTGTGAGTTGCACGTGGAGGCTATTTCAACCATCATCTCACAGGACCAACACAGCACAATACAATCAATGCTGGTACATTAAGCTTAGCCTTCTGAGGGTAAAAATTTGCTTATGTCCATTGCTTTCAATTGAAGGCTAGGAAATCATACCAGTAAGGTGTGAAATAGCCTATTTTTGTCTATGAAGAAAATTGTACTTATATCACTTGATATAAGATTATTCCGCTGGAAACAGAAAGTTCAATAGAGCTTCCCAACATGGATATATAGAAATGATCATCCTCTCGGCATACTTTGTGGTTGAACTTATGAATTGATATATGAATAAGGTGCTGGTTTCTGAAAGGCAAACTTCACCCTTAAACCCTCCAGAGTTTAAATACTCTGAAATAATCTAAAGGATAAAGAGGATATATAGAAAAGTAAAGGCTAAAGATGATATCTCACTAGTAACATGCACAGCCCACATCTGGAGGGCTAGATATCATTTTCTATTATTTTCTATTAATAAATTTAGCTTTTGTTTTACATTATGCTGTTACCTTATATTATACTATCTCAATTTTCATAATGTATTTAAGTAGGTCTGAGTACTATACCTATTTTAATAAATCCTGAATTCTGTCAGTTCATCATAAAAAAAAAGATAGAAAAGGGAACAATACATTTTGCTGTTAGTGAAAATTAGGTTAAGTGTTGTTACATTTGATAGGGAAAGATAAAATTTGGAAGGATGAAATGAGATCATTTATCTGATTAGATCCAACACTCCAAACACCTAGTAAAATGTACTGTTTTTAATATACAAGTCTTCTGAAAAATGTATTAGGAGTGCAAAGAATAGGGAGCACATTTAATATGAGTTTGTCAGCAGAATATGAAATGTCTTATTAGTTGTGAGTAATTACTTGATTAATTTTTCTTCATAACATTTAGATTTAGTTGGGTTTCACAGTCACCCTGTAATAGCAGAAAACTGATGGAGAGCGAACTCTGCTGTTGGAACGAGCGTATCTGCTCCTCGGGAGCGCACTAACCAGCTGTTACCCCCAAGCTGGAATGCACAATGCAACATTTCTCCCTTAAAACATGTCCCTGTCTCATAATATCACTTCCGAACATTCAGCTAAAGTCATTTTCAGGATATAGTCTCTAATGCAGCCTTGCTGCTTATAAATGGACTCTCCTAGCAACAAGTTCTTTAAAGATATATAAAGCATGCTTCAACAGCACGGTCTTCTAGGAGGCCTTGAGAGATGTCTATGTTAAAAAAAGGAGAGAGAGAAAATCCACCTGTTAAGTAAAGTCAGTATCGCAGAATAAATTTACTACCCACTAAACTAATAATTGTATTAGCAATATAATTATTTCATTAATTAGGTTATAAAATATAACTGCATAATGATAGAAATATTTCTAACCTATACTTGATTTGATGAGTGTATTAATTCCATCATCAGAAACCCAGGATGGAGAATGTCTGTACCTAAGACTTCCCTACAAATTTAAAGGAGAAATTGTGCTGCAATCCCAGTGCCAGCTGAGAGGCCTGGAGAGCTCACCAAGCTGTAAGCTCTAGAAATAGGTTGTGATCCGAACACGTGCTGCAGTAATGCAGCCAGAGCCCGCTCACTAAGCCACACAACATTATCTGCTACTTTCACCAGAATAATCATCACACAAATTAACTCCCAACTCTTTACCTCAGGAGAGCAAGCCAGCCGAGTAAAAACAAACTTCACGATCTCCAGGCAGCAAAGAGCCTTCTACCTTCTCGACACTTGTTCTGCTGCACTGTTGTCCAATCACTGACAGCAATTCCACTTCCACTCGTAAAAGGCCCGCTGCACCTATGGTGCCTACACTGATGTTTGCAAAACAGACTAGTTGCTACATAAAAAATAAACATTTCACGGGTGTTCATTCCCATGAGATACAAATTTAGCACTCGGAGTAGAAAACTACTTGTGGTATCTCAAAAATTGTATGAGGAAATGAGTAATAAATGCTTTAGTTCAAGACTTGATCCTTAAATCCTTTACACAGCCCCTGCCACTGAGAACAGAGTAAACCAGGGACAGGTCACGTGCTGCGCAGGCTCCATCTCACCTGGGCAACACTGCTCAGGCTCCAGGAGAAAAAACACTGAGGCTTCAGGCTTTTGTTTCTAATTAAAAACTTCACAAAATATAGCGATATTGTTTTATTGGCAATTTCTTTTGTCCCAGTATTTTCTCAAATGTCAGCTACTTGAAAGGTACAAACTTTTCATATTACCAGTTCTTTCATCAAATTAGAAAAACAAATATGAACACAGTATACTATATTCCTATATAATGAAAAATTGATTATACGCAAAGAATCGCATACTGCGCTAGTGTTGTAAATTACTTCCTTTGTGGCTTTTACAGCATTGCCTATGAACATAATTGAATGTCACTAGTTTATGTTTGCAAATACAATCCCAGTGACATTGCACCTGGGAGCATGTATGCACAATCATCTGTTATGGAGAAGGATCTAAACATATGGCCTGTTGATTGGGGTCTGGCCCCAAAGCTATCACAAAAGCACCAGCTTTCTGCCAGCCTAACCCATCACTGCGAGCGAGCTCCAGCACACAGGGGCACCCCCGCCACCACGGGGAGAGCACTCAGCACTCCAACAGCCCCTCCAGACCTAAGCATGAAATAGTTGAGAAAACAAAGGTCAGAGAAATACTTCTCACCAAAAGAAAGCTACACCAATCCTACATTTTTATACAACTTATTATACTGGCCCGGTAAGATGGTGGGTTTATTTTCTCCCTCAGTTTGCCAATATAAACCCGTCTGGAGCAAAGCTTTAGCAATGAGTTTATCTTGTGTGTGTATGAGGAGCATGTGTATGTTCAAAGGGAGGCTGGTGCTTTATGCAGAGCTGGACTTCGCATGCATGGTTCCCATCAGCCGTTAGCAGACAAATCCATTTTGGACAAGTCTTCTGTGACTCATAAATGCAACGCACATGCTATCACTTACACACCCAAAACGTGCTTATTTCCCTCTCTTCTGCATGTGTTTTTCTGAATAGAATAGTAATAAGAAAAAAAAAAAGCAGAAATTAAACTGTAAGTTTCTATTTGCGAAAATGAGCAAATGTTCTGGGGAATTCCAATAGGATAAGAAATTTAAACTTTAAATAAATACCTTTGCGAGAGTATTTTTCACCACTAAACATAGGAGTTTGATGTGTTTAAAATGAGATACAGCTTTTGACAACCTTACTTAAAGCTTACTGCAGGGTTCCAGACTTTAAAAATAAAGGTCTGCATGTACATTTTTGCAAGAAACAGCAATCAGACTATGAAGTGAGCACCTGTTGGCAATGCCAGAATCTATAAATTAGGGCAGTATCTGTTGGTGTCTCCGTTTTGAATTTGAAACATCTCTACCCAAGTAAATTGCAGCATTTGGGCTGCTTTCTTTGTCATACCTTACAGTAAAAGCTGCCTTAGTTTGATCCTGAAATGCTTTTAAATTGATAACCGCAAGTGAATGTGCGCAATGGCCATGCTCTTGCATTTTGACTTTGTATAAAATGAAATAGTCAAAACTTGGTCCTGTAAGTGATAGCCTGCTGGTAGAACATATTGAAAGGAGAAAGACACTCTTTCTAATGAACCCTTAAAGTGAAATGTTCTGGAGGACAAAAATATTCAAGTTACTACCTGACCTTTAGCGTCATATAGGAGAGGATGTGCATAATGCATTATTCTGTCGGATATGCATTACTTATTATAAAATAATAGAGGTTTTAGTACTTTACATGTGACCATTAGAAAGATCAGAACATAACCCAGCCTTCATAATATAATTGAGTGCTGCAAAAATATCTCTAATGATTAATACAGCAGACATTATACAATGCTCCTACAAGGTAATTTTGTCCTGACACAGAATGATGATGGTTACAGCTCTTGTGCAGCCTAAGACATGTTAGGCCTCCGGGCTCGCACAGCCAGTCGTACGCGGGGTCGCAAGCTTCCTCATTAGGAGCCGACTATCTGAAGCGTCTGTTTACATTAAGCCACCCAAAATGTTCAATACCTGCCTTCACATAACCACACATTTTCCATCAAAATCTGAAAACCAAAGATAGCAATTATTTGTGCAAAGGTGGGAGCTCCCAAAGGCAGGATGGGGCGAGGCAGAGCTGGGGGGAGGCATTGCTGAAACATACAGCAACACCAAACAGGAAAAAAAGAGTAAAGCCCTAAAAATGGGCCTGAGAACAGATACCCTCAGACAGCTCTGGGATGTGAGAAATTCCTGAAAGCAGAAAAGAGAAAACTAAAAGCTGAGATGCTATTTCTAATGGTAACAGAGCTTCACATGAAACAAATGTTCCAAATTAAAATTAAATTTCCCCATGAATCCCTTCATTCTTGAAGCCGCATATTTGCTTGACGACGTTTCTGTGCTCATCTTGATTCACAAAGTGGTAAAGACAAGACCAGTTAGCCTCACTTTTTCTAAAACTTAGAAACAACCTAAATGTTTTAATCCTCCCTCCCATACTTTTATATTAGCTAGCAGGCATGAGCAACCAAAAGTGTAATTTAAAGACTGCAATGGAGAACGTGTTCCATAAGACCACACAAACTTTGCTAGTAGGAGACACATTTAATAAGCACTTCTTTCTTTGTTGAAACAAACGATTGAAAATGTTGCTGTGGCAAAGTTAGAGACTTATCAAGATGCTGGCAATATGGGAAATATTATCAGAACCAAAACTTTTTCTAGCCATCTTCACTTTGGAAAAATTTACAAAATGCTTTGACTAAGGATCTTATTTTTATTTTTAAATTCAATGGGGTGGAAGAAATCCTTCACAACGAATGAACAAACATTTTTTTAATCTAAAACTTCTGTGCTCAGCCATCAGGGCCATATGGTATTCCCAACGCTCAGCCCAAGTAATCAGAAGCAGGGAGAGCGTGTAGCCCTCCTCAGCGCAGCGCTTTGTAGCTGATATTCCAATAGTTGGATTACATCTATAGCCCTAGAAACATTGCCTCTTGGGTATGCCTGCAAAACAGCATTAACAGGTTGTGAAATAAAGAGGAAGAATTTGCCCCTAAAAATGAAAAATGGAAAAAATATCACTACGATTTTATCACTCTGCTTCTGGAAAATGCTAGAAAGATACTGAATTAGTGCAGGTTGGACAAAAGATGGTCAAATAGTTCAGAAGAAGCTAACAGTACAGTTTGTTACAGTTAGCTACAATGTCTTGACGCCACTGGATCAAAAACTGAACTCGTTCCTTCCTTAGCTCTTCAGGAAGCCCTCTCTGATTTGCAATTTTACCAGTCTAAAGGAAATTCTTTCTACTAATATTGCAGAAGTGCCAGTCCAAGGAAAACACAATGATGCAGCATAAACTTCATGTAGTCAATTCCTGGCTAATAGGAGAATGGCTTTAGCAGAGGACAGTCCACTTAGGGGCATTTTAACATCATCTCTCTTGCTTGTTTTGTGCTTGGTTATTTTATTTACTTTTTTCCCTTTTCTTGGCATTGCTATATGGAGTCTTGCATCTCCATCCTCTCAAGGGCTTAAATCATCCAAATTGGCAGCAACATTGATATGGATAGAAGTGCAAAGAAAAATATGCAACGCTAGATTCGACAAAGATAAAAAAGCAAAAGAAAAACAAAATGAGGAGACTTCTCTTTTTCAGTAGCCACCAGTAGGAAGCAGAAATACCTTGTGGCTATTTTGCACAAGTTTGCTTTTATGTGCTTCTAATATGGACATTGATGGATGATATCACATTTGGCCTTTTCTTCTTTATCTATAATTCACAATGCCACGGTTGGTCATTTGGGGAAATTTATGAATAAAACAAGGATTAGAAACTGGCAAAATTTAGCATACTGATAACTGCAATTAAAGGCTAAAGGTGCAATTGAAAGCATTGTTTTCTAAGCATAACTAATTCAAAAGATGCTATTAGCTCTTGCTTTTCAAGGCGGCAGTTGTGACCACATAAACAGCAGCCGTAATGTGCTGCTTTCTTTCTTTAGTGGACTCGTATCACCCTTCCTGTGACAGAGCTGGGGCACCTCTGTTTCCTAAAGTAAATATTTTACGGTACAAAAGTCCTAAATTAATTTCCAACACTGGTTACAATTCAATACAACTCAAATACAAATCAACTATATTTGAGCTCTGTATGCAGAAAATAAAAATTAAAATGTCACAGTTAAAGAGTCAGAGAAAGTTTAAAACCGAGACATCATTTTCTACCATTTTGGCAACACTGCTTGCGCTGGAACATGCTGGTAACATGCAGCAGTTTTCAAAGAATTTTACTTTGCAACCTTTGCAAACCCATTTGCACAGACCTGTTGTCAGCACACACGTTACTAAAAATGCATGACCAGGAAACAACGTTACCTGAACACACGGAGAGAGGACGTAGGAACCAAGCATGTGGTCACACCTCTCCTGCATCTTGCAGAGCAGGGACACAGAGGAGGCCGGCCTTGGGGTCTGGGAGAGAACCACCAGGCTTCAGCTAGAGCACAGCAAGTGCAATCCTGGGATGTAGAGCCAGATGGAAAATACAGAAGCTCCCAAGCACTACTGAGTCATGCACCACCTTCTCCGAAAACGAGTGTCTGCGGTCCCATGTGTTTGTTTTCCCTTTGGAACTACACACTTCAGACCTTACGCCGTTTCAAAGTGTTTCTAGACTTCATAGTAAAACATGTGCCAGGGTGCTCTAAAGCAACTAGGGCTTGCCAAAAACCAAGACCTCTGCTTCTTTAAAAACGGGGAAATTTGGCAACTTTGGGAGCAGTCAGCAAGTATCTAAATCCTGAGAGAGAGCTGCATCACTCAACATTTTACTGGATTCAGTAAGGCAGCTTACCCCAAGGCTGCTGTTCGCTCTTTCTCCTTTTCTGGAAGAGAGAAATTCTCCTGGCTAAAACTTCAGGTAAACAAAGATATTTTACAATGATAAATTAAAATTTTGGTGAATCAGTGCTTTCAGTGGGAAAAAAAAAAGTTTCATCAGAAGCTCCCACCCAAGTCTGCTCTATTAAACACTTCCGGAGTTTGGACAGTGCTTTAGAGGAAAGATGATATAAAAGGCATTACTCTTGATGTCTTTTGCATCATTTCTATTACAAGGAAAAACTTTTAAATACATCAGAAAGATATTTAGGTGGTTCCCTGAACTATTCTCAACAGAGTTCCTTATTTATCTAGGCTAAACCTGATATTCCTAACGATTCATACATAGGTAAATGCTGAATATGAGCCAGAGTTCATTGCACTTTGGTTTTCACAAATTTAAATCAACAGAAGTCAAAAATATTTACTGTTTTGGTATTGTTTGGTGCCAAAACAACACACTGGATGCTTTGCACTCACTAATTTGCAGTCTCTGCCACAATGCAGGTGCTCAAGTCATCCTAGATGCACTCACAGGCACAAGAACCTTTACAACTGAGCTGCTACTTGGTACAGTTACCACAGAGGCTCCATGAATACGACGCTCTGCTGGTACAAAGAACTGAACTTTACTGAGCAGATGTTTGAGGATAGCAGGTAAGAGCAGTTACTTATGTTCTCATCAGAGAGATTGAGAAGGAAATAACAAAAATTCCATGTAAAGTCTGCTTCTATTGCTTTATTTCTTCAGGCATTACATGAGGTGGCAAACTCTACCAAGAGGATCCCATCCCATCTCAACAAATGTTAGCACATCAAAATAGACACTCTCATCTTGCTAAGTTAGCTACAACACTGCCAGAAGCATCACAGAAATGTGCTGTTAGCTACATATGTGATGATAAATAATGATATTACCTCTGTGGACCACACTGTCTGCTTTGGGTTACTCCGAGTTACTATACCTTAATTTCTTTTTACCTGCAGGCTGCTCAAATTTCCCAGCTCTTCATTGCAATCCATTCATCTCCTTACATGCACTGTTTTATTGTTGTTTTCTTTTTCTTTTTCTCCAAAACACTAGAATAACTTTGATTTTATTCAATGACACTGAGTCACAATGAATCCTCAGATGTTGTGACCACATAACACATCTGCTACCATATGTATCTCATGGATCCTACTGCCAAATCAGCAAATTAGGGAAGAAAGCTATGTTACCCACTGAGTTTAATGGAGATATAACAGCATATTCTGAGAATTTGTGAATAACAGGAATACAGACAGTGGTTTAGAAGTCTCATAACATTGTGTGTGTGTTTTTGCACAGTTTATTTCCAGGTTTTGGAGAAAATCATAGGAAAGAGGTTTAAAAAGGCAATGTATTTAAAACTTTCAACAATCATAAAATATCCTGGCATGGACAGAAAGCTATGTTGAGATTTTTAAGAGCTACCATAACTCTTAGTCTACTGCAAAAGGCATTTGTTCAGCCCTTTACAGAGCACCACGGACAATAGTCTAGAAAAGGCTGTAAGTGAAGCACAGACTTTGGGAAGCACATGGTGTTCAGGAATTCTGCTCTGCTGATGCCCCCATTGTACAGAGCTCAGTCGCATTTACTCCTTATGAAACTGGTCTGATGAATTAAATTACTGAAGGAAGTCTGTTTTTAATTCTGAGAACTGCTACTTCTTCCAATTTAAATTGATTAATAATAAAAGTTACAACATTTCAGAGGAACAGCATATAAATTAACTATAAACTGAAGCCCTAGCCCATGGCAATGAGATGCAAAGCTCTCCTTCATGTCAGTTTGGATGCAGCTTTCAAGCATATTCTAAAGGTACTTCTTCTGGGTAAATATTTTCATTTTATAGATATAAATTACAGTTTATTGCCAGCTGTTTAAAATATCTATGATTTGGTAAGATGAGTCTTGCTAACCCCCAGCTGTCTCCCATTTACTTGAATTGGAAAAACACAGGGTAAATCGCTGCCCATGGAGCACAAACAGAAGCAAGTCAAGTACCCATAATTTGTTGGAGTTTTAGATAATTTAAGTATTTTTGAAAGACATAATGTAATGTAGACAAAAGACATAATGTAAAGTTAATCATCATCTTGATAAATAGATGCAGCAGGAAGATAATGTAATTAGTAGATGGGGGGAAAAAAGTCTGTAGGCCATTTTACATCCCTGACACCCCCAATGCGTTTTAATTTGTTATTAAATGTTTTGTTCATAGAAATGCACATGGAAGGATGTATATTACCATAAATACTCTTTGTCACAGCCTTAATCTTCAATAGACTTTCTTATGCTGCAGAATGGATATTTATACAACTACAAAAATATAATTAAAGAAACTAGAGAATTTAACTAGAAATCATTTTACCTCCCTGTGCTGTTGGGTAAAGATATGAAAACAGCCTTCCTTGAGCTCTCAACAGGGCTGCTTAATGTCCTTCTTTGTACGTTTATCAAAATGTGAAATACAGAGGGTGATATAGTATAAAATCAAGACACATACTTGAGTTTATACGCCAAGGTAGCAACAATAATGAAACCCAAGAAAGGAGAATTGACAGTACAGCAATCTTACGCTATCTTATGCCTCAATAAGTCTGTAACAGCGTTCAATTATTAGTGCTATTTTTTGTGGTTCTTATTCCTATATGTTAAACAGAGACAACATATGGGGTGAATACTGCGTCATACTATACCATCTGTCAAAGGCATCTACAGACTGTTAGGTACTGTCACCACTAAGCAAAAAACGCAAGTTCAAGAATCAAGAAATATGTAGTTTTTCAATACACTGAAAAACTCAAGCGTTTTATATTTTTCTTCAAAAACACATCTTAATATTTCCTTTTGAAGGCTACTTATAACCACAAAAGCAATTTTGTCCTCTTGACTAGATAAAAGCTTAATCTCTGACTTTCTGGTTCAGAAGACAATTTTCACAGAACAATTTTTAACAGCTACAATCCCTTTCTATGACTCGTGGCTGGGGCTGAGGCTTCCTCTGTGTCTTACAGGCAGCAGTGGAGTCCGAATCAGGAAAGTGAGAGAAACAAAGAGGGAAGCAAGCAAGAAAGGAAGGAAGGAAAAATGCACAAGCAAAGGAGAAAGAACTGCAGAGGTAGAAGTGTGGCTGATAGCCCTGAGTCCCCTAGGACTGCAGTCAGCAATGAAGAGAATTACCTTGTGGAAAGGCCACAGCTGGCATGAAACATGTCAACCGCAGGAGGTAAAGAAAAAACGCAGGCAGGAGGAGAAGCTAGCGAGGCACTCTGTGGCAGGGGTGCCTTGGGAGTAACGCACGGTGGGCAAGATGGCCAGTGACGCACAAATGTGCAAGCAGCACAGATTCACACAACACTTGATTACCCCTATCAATCCTAAAAGGCTTCCTCCCCCGCCAGTCCGACGCCAGCAGAACAGGGAAATTGCTCTTTGCCCGCAGGCAAGTGCTATTCTAGAGCAAACACCTTCTCCCCCCACGCCCAAGGGTACTGCCAACCATTACCTCCCATTGTCCCGCTTTCCCTAGTGGGGCCGTCCCATGCGCGTGGCACGAGGAGCAGCTCCCTAGCAGGTCCACGCAAGCGGGAAGGAGCGCGCTTAGGCAGGCAGCAGCGGGGCCCAAGAGTGAGGCCACCTGCACCATCCTCCCACCCTGCCCCCAAAAGCAGCAGCATTTTCCAGTTTTCTCCTTCTTACCAAATTCCCAAGTAGCAAAGGAGCACTTATATTGTCTGGAAAGTTCTTAAACAGTATATAACTAAAGGGAAAAAGAAAAAAAAAGTAGTTTTTCACTCTTTTCCTCCATGGCCAGACAGCTAATAATGGAAGCCTATCCACAGCAATGCCATTACGAAAGGGAAGCAGAAGCAAACTAGAATCTTCATTCCCCTGGTATTCCTTTTCGTCTTTCCCCCAGAAAAAATATGCAATTCACTTTCATGCAGAAGGAGTAGTTGGATCTTTGTACAAATTAAATGCTCAGTACTGAAATCTATCTTCTATTTTGGATCACGACATGGGTCAAGCCCATTCATAACCCACAGGAGATAATAACTACAACCACATTTTCACTTGCCTCAGTTCCTGCTAGGATCAAGGCCAAGGCCATCAATCTTCATTTATTTTTAGATATTTAAAATATTTGCAATATCATTCTGTTTTGTCAAGCTGTTGGCACTGAGCAGCATCTGAAGCTGCCCCACTGTACTGAAGCATGGCAGTATTTTTTCACATCAGATACTAGCGTGGCAGTCCCCTTGATATCTAATTCTTTGACAGCAATTCAGTTTTAGATGGCTTATAATAAGCTCTGCCTGAATTCTGCCAGGATTGAATTGTTATTGATTGCTAGGAGGCAATGGTGTAGAAGGGTGCATTTCCACAGCTTGTATTTGGATGGGTCAGATCTTTTGACAGCTGATTTTGTTAGAAAACCTGGGGTTATTTTGGGCACTGATTATTACACACCCTAGCATTTTTTTCTATGCAAGCTCAGCTTCTTACTCTGTAAAAGACAGAAGTAAGCTATTTTCTTCCTAAGGTCTAAGTTTCTTCCTAAGATTCTTCCATACAAGGCACTAAAATCAGTCTTGATTAGTACATAACTGTGCTTCATACTGCCCTGGAACAGTACATTCGCACATTACTACGGAAACTACTGTTTCAATTTTTGATCATCTTGCCCTGTTTGGGCCAAATGTAGCCATCTGCGAATACAGTGGAAATAGTCGACATGAGTAGGAATCAGCCCTTGAATGCTCCACAGAAACCCCTATGTCTAAAAGATCAGGTCAAAAGCTCTAACAAAAGAATCTTACTCTGGAGACAACAGCTTCTTATAATTTTGGCTTCTTTTTGTCCCCAGTCTCAGAATTATTCTCATTTGTTTGAGGGACATATGGCTCTAACTAATCAAATTAGTGCTCCAAAATCTCCACTGATTGCACATCTCTCAGGTTTTCTGAACAAAACAAAACAAAAAAAAAACACACACACAAATGAAACATACATGGGCGGAAAAAAAAACCAAAAAACTCCAAACGCTATGATTTATCTAAAGAAATACTTCTAAAGTCAAGGCTGCCAGATGGGATTGAATATCACTGAGCTTGAACTCTGCTGTTGTCAGTCTTGTTGGTGTAGAAACACCACCAATTACCAAACCCAGGCTGAGTACATCAGCTAGGAGCTTTAATCACTCCACTGCAAGGGAGTTTAGGACAGAGCGACAGGTCGCAGGCAAGGGATGCTGAGCCCCAGACGCCCGGCTCGGAGCTGCTTAGCAGCCCACAGGAAGCTTGCCTAGAAACACACGTATTTTCCCCATCACTCCAGGCTCAGCTTCTCGCTCTGTGAAAGATGCTCTCCTTATCCTGCTGTGTATGTTGAACCCACTCAGCCTCCGTTTCTATACTTAGAAATGCCAAAATGAACCAAGTCAACACAAACGTATGTATTTGGCTTCAGAAGATGAAATGTAGCAATTAGTAACATTACACTTATTTTATTACCGTTGCTTTGATTTAAATTGTTAGTGGTTTAAACATCTTAATTTCAGAGTGAATTATATAATTGTTTTTGTAGCCTGTTTATCGATTTTTTGTATAATTAGGATAGAGTAATTTACTTTATATCTCTTTGGTTTAATTGAGTTAATAATGTCTGCTGGGAAACATGATGTCGCACTTCTCTCGAACTGGCTGGAAAACTGGGGGAATAACTTGCACTGGGTGTTGAGAATTCGAAGTTCAACTTTTCTTCCAGTCTGCAACTCTGCCAAAGTTACCTTTCTGTTGAAATGACACAGCTGTTTCTGTACTTCTATGCTTCTGTTATTGCTCTTGTGATAGATCATATTAAAAAATCTTTCTTGACATGTCACGGCTCTCCCTGATGACACCGTTACCACAAAGTATCATCCACTGCATCAATAACAGCAAATACGAGCAAGCACAGTCGGTATTGAAAAAGAAAACCTTAGTTTTCTGTTAGCATCCAATAACTGAAATTGTCTCCCTTGACCTCCACCCAAACCCCATTTGCTGCACTCCGATGGCCAAGAGATCACACAGGGCAATCGTGCCGTGGGGCCTGCCGCCATGAGAAGGATTTGACTGGCCTGGTATCAGTGGCACAACATTTTTATGGAAAATAAAATAAGTACAGGTATAAATTACCTGTATAGCAGCAAACCAGACTCCACACTAGGGGTTGTACCAGAGAAACTTCAGCTTAAAACTTCAGCCATCACAACTGAAATAGCTATACCCACTGGGAAGCCAAAATCTTGCCCTTCACTAGAGGTCAAATCCTAAAAGCAGAGATTAGCACTAACAGTTCCTTACTAATGGAGTCACTTACAGAAAAAGCAGCTTGTAGAATGAAAACTAAAAGTATTTGTTTTAAAAGGCCACATCTATTATTGGCTCCAAAGTAATGCTCAGTGTCAGGCTTTTCATCTCTAAACTGATGATAAATATTAACTGACTCATCTTTATATTTCCCAGAAAGACCAAGCTAGGTATTATGCAATCCCCATTTTCCAGCTGGAAAAATGGACATGCTAAAAATAGGACAAGGAAGGGCAATAAAATGACACTAGCCCAGCCATGAAGGACTGGATAAACCCATACACTTACTATGTTAGCCTGTAACAGAAAAGGAAGCATCACACAGTTAAAATACAGTATTATAATGTCAGTTGGGGAACGGATCACTAGAAGTGTTAATTTACTTATAGATAAACTCAGTAAATGAAAAGAAAAAAAAACTAAAAAAAGAAGCTGCACAAGGTCAAGAAACAGCTCATTCTCTGGAGCATAATTTCTGCCTTCTGCAGCAGAACGAGTCGGGCCGCACGTGGCCGCCAGCAGCACAGCCCGTCCACGCCGCCTGCACAGCCGGCGCTGCCGACCCCGACGCAGCAGCAGAGGTGACGCCCGAGCGCGGGGCTGCGGTGACACCTCGAGCTGCCTTGCGCAGGGCAGGGTCAGGCGACAGACACCGCGCGGCTGCTGCCAGGAGCTCCCACCCGCCCCGCAGAGGTGGTTAGGGCAGGTCTTACAGGGACGCACCGGCACGAGCACCTGCGGCTCCGCAGCAAACGCGGTGCCAGCGGAGCGACGTGCAGCGCGAGTGGGCGCAGGCACCAGGCGGAGGGAGGGGAACCGCCGGCGAAGAGAGCCAGCGGCATCTGCCGCCGGCCCTCCGTGCTTTCCTAGACCTCTGAGAGTATGTCAGACAAATCAGAATTAGACACTGTGCAAGTACAAATGGGATTCATGGAGGAATGGGACGAAAGAAGAAAAACGGCTTGTGATAACCTGCAAAGGAGGGTACTCAGGAGAGGGTAGCCTGAATCTAGCCCAGTCTGCAGTATAAAGGTATAAAGGGCCAAACACAATTTACCCCTGAAGCAGCTGCAGCTTTCAACACTCAGGATGGTCACAGCTGGAGACTGAGAATTAACCTTTAAACACAAGTGAATACCCAAGCTCTGTATTCTGGCCCACCATAACACTCATTTTGGAAGTTATCCCTGCAATTTAAGCTTTCAGTGCCATGGCCAGCAGCAAGACTGAACTAGCAAAAGTGATAAACAAGGACCTCATTAAATCTTCCTCTTCCCTTTCTTTACCTCTCTAATGAACCTCGCTGTTCTATAACTCCTCTCATTTCCCTAACTCTCTCTTTACCACCAATTTCTTTATCCTTTGATATGACGGAGTCTCCTGTCGTAAGTAATGACAGAGCCATTTTCCAGGGGGCAGAGTACGACAAGGACAGAAAGGCGTGTTGCTTCCAAAATCACGACCCAACGAGGCTGATGGCTCATTAATGAGTGAGTGCTGCCCTCTGAGCACTGCAGAACCCCACACTCACTCACCCAGAGGGGCCAGCCCGGGCCCAGGCTTCCTCTGCCCTCTGCCATACTACCTAGGTTCACTTTGCTGCAGAAGGGAAATAAGCATTTTTTTAGTAGACGACTCTTGATGCACTCCTTACAGCCTAACATCAGAAAATCTGAAACTCCAGAGCCCTTTGAGATCAGGAAGAAAAAAAAAAACTCGGTATCATGTTTCTTTGCAGACATCATTAACTCAATTAAACAAAAGAGAAATAAAGTAATTTACTGCTTGCTAATTACACAGAAAAAGTTTAACACTAGCAGGCAACAACAAAAAACTAATATAATTCACTCTGAAATTGAGTTTTTTTTTTAAATCACCCACGGCTTCTATCAAAGCAAAAGTAATAAAGTAAGTGTATTGTTACTAATTATAGCAGTTATCTCCTAAAGTCAAACACATACAGCTGTGATGACCTTATATATTTTGACAAATGAAACTTGAAAGAACAAACATAGCTCATCAGATCAGTTTCCTTAACGAGGAAACAAGCTCAAGGCTATAGGCATGTGGTTATCCCTGTTTTTCTGTCTTTAAAGAAGGTGTCAAAAGCCCACGGAGGAAGTCCTCATCAAACCTGACAAGCATGGATGATCCCAGGAAAGAGGTTCTTTCTTTTATTTATTTATTCTTACTGTCACTTGAAGAATGGAAATAACATTCTGACCTGCCATGCACTGTCACACTGGGACTCTGCCATTTGCTAATGGAAGGTCCACTGCTCCCTGCATTGCTGCCTGTGAGCTCTTTTCTAGACTACCTTTAAAGTAGGTTAACTGCTTCCATAATCTAAATGAACACTCGCTTACACTGCATTTCTTTTCCTTAAATGATGAGGTTTGCTTTGGCTTAGATGAGTAATGCCCTCCTGCCTCTGTACTCTGGTACTTTCTTCAACAGTGGTTAGGGTATTATGGCAAATCTACCTGTCCCTGAAACCTATGGAGAACAGTACTGAAGAAAGTGCAAGAAATTTGGTGATGGGAAAATAGGAAAGGATCCTCCTCTATCTGAAGTTACTCTCAATCCTTTGAGAAAATTGCCAGCAAGTACGAGTGTAAGCACAGGATCAACATCCCCAGACCCTCATGACTGATCACTGCTGTGTTTAGTAATGTAGAGATGGCATTAATTAGCATCATGCACCCCAGTTCATCCGTTAACATCTTTTAATAGCACTACTTTATGGATTTTGTGTATCCTTCACACTTTCAAGTCATCACACATTCAGACTTTTATACATTTGTTCTGAAGACAAATTCGTATTTTTGTCATCTTCAGCAATCAAGGCAGTTCAGTAAATGAAGCTTTCCTACTGCCTAGGAGATGAAGGGATCCTTGCTTATAGATTTCTGTGACTCTGAGGCCTTTAGTAATGGAAAGAATCACTCCAGTTTCTAAACTAACAAGAAATTCCTGAGTAGCTCCAAACAGAAAGGAAAATAAGGGATCAAGACATAAGGATGTCATTTCCTACCTTTGGATCTGATCTCAAGGGTAATGCCAGGGAACTCTTCAGTTTCTCAGAAGCTGTGAAGATATCCAGTGTCTCATACACAAAAAGGCTCTTTTTTTTTTTTTTTTTTTTTTTTTAAATCAGCTCAGTTTTATAAAAAAACAAATCCTTCCTGTCAACCTCTTGTAGCCCAGAACAGGAGTCAGACACACTGGTAGAACAGCAAGCAGGAAAAAGAGGAGAAAAATGGAAGTGAGGAGCTTTTCCTGCAAGGTCGTGTGGGTCCTGCAGACTGAGGATCCCTGCTGCGACTCCCCTTTCCAGCGGATTGTGTCTCCCAGCAGGAGCCCGCGGCAGCTCCAGCAGTAAGAAGGGTACTTAACAAAGCCGTTCCGCCAAGAAGGCAGAAGGCCTCTGCTGCTTGGTAAGACACTTAGGCGGATGATATATGCTTTGCACCCGTGTTAGATGTATGCACTGACTGCTATGGTTATAATCCCTGATGGACCAAAGCAGCAAAATTCCTGCTCATAGAGACCTACGCAGAACTCTTGCACAACAGGAGAACTTACCACCTTTTACTCTGAGGTAAGGGACAGATGACGTTTTTTCTCTGTATTAGTTTAGCTTTTGATGTTATAGTGTAATTAAATTTGAGCCCAATGTGCCCAGCTTCTACAATAAATGATATATATTTCTCTTTCTTCTCTTCGTGTGGAAAATATATGCTGGCTGACTGGAATCACTGTGGCAAGCTGTAAATGATGTATGAAATGAAAAATCCCTGCTCACCGCAACGAGAGAATACAGACAGAGCTCAGCAATTGCGGCTGTGCTATGCTATTTGCTGAAATGGTCAACTCAAATACAATCACACAAGCTTGCTAGCGCTGACACTGGGCAGCTAGTTGCACATATCAATTTTCATTCTTGTTCAGAATCAAATGACTAAGTGATAGGCAGCATGATAAGTTTGGAAAAAAACTGACAAAGATCCCAAATCTAAACCAACTTCAGTTGGTTTTGTATTTACTTCAGTGTCTTATGTTCAACTTGTCTTACTAATGCTCTAAACTCTTGCATCCCATAAAGTGACACAAAGAAGGGTTGGAGAGCTGGAGAAAAAAAAATAGGAAACAACAAATGGTTTGATGATTCTAGAATGATTTGTAGATAGCGATCAATATATGTGAACCTCTGCCATGCTTGTCTGGGTGTACTGCATGAGGAGGGTTCTTTGAACATCGCTGACAGAGGAAAAGGCTTCATGCCATTGAAATACATGGAAATACAACTGTGGAAAACAGTTTGCATTTCTGCAGCAGACTGTAGGTGCACGGGAGATATTTGTGTCCTGAGGTCAACATTACACCGGCCTTTGTGGTTCCCGGCAACCCCATCATTTGGTGTCATCCCATGGCTCATCATTTTCTCAGTTCTATCATGACAACTGAAACAGCCATGCTGTGATGTGAGTCAGAAAGAAAAAAAAAAGAAAAAAAAAGAAGAAAAAGAAATCAGGTGCAAAGAAGGGAAAGGCCTATGTTTGATTAGCCAGACAAGCTCTTTCTAAACGGAATTTGGAACAAGATGAAACATAAGAGCCTTTTAGCACAAGTGGATGACCCTGCAGAAGACAACGCAGGATAAGGCTGAGGCTGGTTCTGTCGGTAGAAGAATCCAGAAAGGAAACACAAACCGAACAGCAGTTTGGAAGAGCTGTCCATCGTGAACCTGAGGTGCAGCAGGAGGGAGTGGAAAGGCACCGAAGCTGAAAAGCGGGGCGGCTGTCCTTGCAGAAAATGTGTGGTTTCTGTCTCCCATAGCGATTGTGAGGCTGACTGACAAAATGCAGATCATGTAGCACCTATGGGGTTCTCTTTAAAGATTTTCATTCTTGAAGCCCTTCAAAGATCAGACAACAAGTTGAATTTGAGATCTCTCTCTGCCTCTGTGTTCTTTCTTCCCTCTCTTCGATTGAGCTGGCTGCAAAGGTTAGAAACTTGTCTCACCTCCCCTGAAGGCAATCAGCAAAAGATAACCTCAAAAAAAAAGGTTTAAAATCCACACACTTTAAAATGTATTAGCTCTTAAATTTGGTTTTGTTCAGACAATTTTTACATATACATTTTCATGCATTATGGAAGTTTGGAAGTATAGCTTAAAATACTTAACGTTTAAACTTCCAGGCATATTTTTGACTTCTTACCCCTCTAACTAGGTGTTAATTCAAATTAGTCAAGAGGGCGCGATCTTGAACAGATCTCTTTTCCAATGTTATTTTTTCCAGACCTTTCAAAGATAAGGTTAGATATATGTGTCTGATCCAAATGTGGTGCAAGCAGTTAATGGCCCTCAGAGCAGCAGTAGGGCACCTTGGGGCCAGAGTTGATGAACTGAAGGAGCAGGGAAATACAGATGTCTGTACAGAAGGGGCAAAGCAGTCCTACATCAGAGCTGGCTGTCCTAACCACAGAGCAGGGAACACAGGCACATACCAGGGAGTGACACTATTTTTAAACATAGACTTTCACAGGCAGAGAAGACTGCATGGTAAAATCTATACAGATCTATTGTACCCAAAGGGCTATGACCCCGAATGACAGAATATAAAGATGTTAGAAGCATCATCATGTTAATCATCTCTTGATCAGGGAAGGCACTCTGACTACACAAGCTATTTTATCTAAACTCTTTTTCCTCATGTGTTCAAATAATGACTCGTACAGTGACAGCATGGTCTGCAAATAAGGTTGCTGTGCATTACTGTAGTCTGAATATTTTTTTCTACACATTATTTATTCAGAGCACAGCTCTAACATCTACAATCCCTAGTCATGGGGCAGGACCCCACTGAGAAAACTGAGACTAATAAAACAGCAGTAACAGTCAGCTCCAGCCCTGTGTACATAAATTAGATAGATAGCTCAATGCTGTTACGGCTTGGAGATGAGCAGAGCTCTCTCTGTTCACAGCTTCTGCATTTCTGTGTGACCAGGGCTGAAAGCCTGAGCCCCCTTTTGCTGCCTTCATGCATCAGACAGGAAGGGACTGGTGGCGCTAAATCCAAAACTGAATTATTTTTGGCAGAAAGAGTTTGCAGGAAAAGAGGCCCCAGTGCCTGCATGGACCGGCGTGGATTCCCTTACCCCCAGAGACAAGAGCACCCTACGTTAGCAACCTCACTCTGATTAACCTTAGCAAAAATGAGGCAAACTTTATGGTTAAACAAATACATTTATTAGCTAGTCTCAAGATTAAACTTTTAGCTATACCAATGGATATAAAAGGTCACAAGTAAAACCCAATTTTAGTCTAATCTTGCTTGGATTAAAGATTTCTATTTACCAATGGAATACTTTTCTAATTGCTTCCTCTTTTACATGGGAGTTTGGGATGTATTCAACACATGAGAGAGAGAGGTTCAAGGTTCACAAACACAACCTGCCTACTTAATGCGATTGCCAGTAATGAGTAATTTTATCTTTCCCTATCCATGCTGATGTTCATTTTGAACTCTAGTCTGAGAGCTGTCCTAGATACCTTCTCCACTCTGGCCCATCTAGCAGGCAAAGGACACAAGGGCTCTGAAACTCCTGTTAATATCTTCTTCCTAAGCATCATAGGTGTGAAAGAGCTATTATTCCTTTAAACTGCCATTTTGCTGTTTATCCATAGTCTCATGTGTTCATGATACACGACCTGTTGATTCATTCACACCAGCTACCATGAGATTGGTCATACATACCTGTTCTGCTTGGTTTGTGACTTTTCACGGCTTTCTGTAGAGGCATAAAAGTCCCACATAACACAAGTTATTTCTAAAGTGTGGGACCAATGCATTATGTTCACAAACCAGTTCCACAGTTTTGGTCCTTATGCTCTTCCTAGGTTTTCTCCTAACAGGGTTTGGGATGATGTCTGTACCAGACACGTAGCTACAACGCAGTGAGCTGGACTTCTGCGTTGGGGAGTGGGAAAGTGCTCTTCAGAATTAGGCATATATGTGGTAGGTAACAGGAGGAAATGTGTATAAAGTGCAATAGCATGGAAGAGGCTAATCTTGCTACAATTTGATCCTAAAGGGAGCCTTGGAATGAGATAACTGAATACAGTTAAAAAGAAAAAGGTCATCACCCTAAAATTATCGACCACTGCTAGAATCTAGAGGAATTGTTAGTTTGTGTTCATCTTTCAGAAAGGTATAAGGGTGATACTGGAAACCACAGACTAGTAAGGTGCTCCAAAAAATATGCTGAAACTACTGCAAAAAAAAAAAAATTAATTACATGTCATTAGGGTCAAATGAGTGAGCACAAGTTCTACAAAGTAAGATGTCTCACTATCCTCTATTTAGTACTTTGGGGATAGTAAACAAAAGTGAATAAGGAAGAAGTAGCAAATACAATAAGGGAAGGGAAGGGAAGGGAAGGGAAGGGAAGGGAAGGGAAGGGAAGGGAAGGGAAGGGAAGGGAAG
>JAWLRI010001092.1:1530493-1578248 GCA_034781795.1 Crypturellus tataupa
GAAGGGAAGGGAAGGGAAGGGAAAGGAAGGGAAGGGAAAGGACGGGAAGGGAAGGGAAGGGAAGACTATTGAGGTCAAGCAATGTCAAAGATGACAAAAAAGTATCCATAAAAGAACAGTTTTCAGTTAGGGAACTACATGGACTTGAAATCTTCTGGTTCTTCTGGATAGAATATGTAAATGCCACGATTTCTCTCAACTTCTGCTTTCCCCACACAGTTACCTGTTTAGAATTTTCATATTTTATCTTGCAATTTCTTTAAATCGGGTATTTTTTTAGAATCACTGACCTATATGTACTGCAAAAGGAACTCAATCGTGACCAGACTTTCCGTACACCCAGATGTCTAGAATGTTGATAAGCTAACTTCAACCTAGGATTTTTTAGTTTGAGGATTTTTCAGCTGGGAGAAAGAAATATCTTTTAGCTATGAAAGCCACTTTCTTCTTTCTGAAAATACTGCAATAACCTTTTAAAAGTAAGCATATCCTTCCTGGAGAAGGCAAATGTACCGTCAGTCATGAACCTCGAGACCAGTGGAACAGGGGTTGTCACAGTCATCCTAAGTCCTGAACCTGAAGGAGAAAACAAGTGTCCAGGTAAGAACAACACTTGTCTGAAACAAGTTTTTGTGACCTTGTGACTTTCCTCTTCACAAAATCCTTCGACCAAAATATTGAAGGCATCTGCCTTGAACACAGTGTCCACAGGATTTTTGAAGAAGTCATGGATACTTTCACAAGGAAACTGCAGAAATAGAAACTCTCTTTCCTTGCTGCTGAAATCTTGCCCATTTTTGAATATGAGCCAGGATGGTGAAGTGACAAAAAGCTGAGTGCCAGTACGATGATCTGCAACACTACATTAAATCACTTAGACTAACAACATTTTGGTCCCTTCAGCTTTTCCAGCTATGAACTCATTTATAAAAACAACAGAAATTTAAACTTCCTAAAAAATATTCCAAGAAAATCATACTGAAATGTACGAAGTCACCATAAACTCTGTAACTGAGCCCTCTGTGCGCCAAGCAGAGCACACAAAATAGACTCACTGAACAGACGTGATAGGAGAAGTGAGCAGCAAAGAAACTGCAAAGACAAAGAGTAAACCTGCTCCCTCATAAAAGCAAGTGGAACTAGCTCTGAACTGAATGAAGCAGATAAACAACAGGGCTGCCTCCAGTGCTGTTACCAACAGCACAGCAAAGAGGAGGAGTTCTATCCTGAATCTTTCTACATGGAAGTATTTTATCAGCAGGTCTGAAATTTTCACATCAGCCAAAAAATGTGCTACACTTAGCAATAATGCTTTTCTATATAACAGAAGTTTAAAATAAGGAGTATATTTTGCATCACAAAAATATATACTGAGACAGAGTAAGTCCACACACCCATGACAGGCAATTTATGGACACATGACCAACTGTTGCCTGCACCAATATGTTGGCCTGCCTCAGCACTTGATACTAACCTTTGAAAACAAGCCAGACGTTCTTTACACCTTTTGTTTAACAGATCATATATCAGATCTTCATGACCAAATTAACATGAGGTCTATCCCCTCCCCAAAGGCCTTTTCCCTGGCTTTATTATTGCTGCTAATATTCTAAGTGTAGAGTGAAATGGCCAATTCACACATGTGCCATGTTTTGTACATTGCCTGAACCTGCTGGAACATGATTTTCGTGAGAATGATGAGCGTAATAAACATCTTCTGGCAGAGGTTTGCAAAATCTGCACACATTTTAGTCACTCAGTAATGAGCCATAAAACTCTTAGAGAACTGCAGGAGAAAAGCAATGTACATCTACAGGCATAAATTAAAAGAAGAAATGTGAACTCGATGGAACACTGCTCTTTTAGACATTTAGAAAAGGCGTCTGTAGCACTAGAAAACTGCATGTACTCAGTAGCGCTCACAATAGCCAGAGAAATCAGTGTGTGCTAGCTTTAAAAATAAAGGAACAGATCTTATGGGAGAGTTTATAGTGATCTATCTTGGCAGTTGCTTTAACTGCATCCTAGGTTCAAGTCCTTCATATTTGCTGTGGCAATGTAGCAACAGCAATTGTGGTGGCAACTCTTATGTAGGTATGCAGGCAGAAGAAAATCTTAAAATATAGCCTGCCACTGCACCATATGGATATGGCACAGGCCATTGCTCGTATTTCCATTGGATTATGAGCAGGGAGAATCCCCAGGACTGACTTTGCTGTACTCACCAGGACTCGACCTTATTGGAAGAGTTTTAGGTTTGTAATTCTTAGAGGAAGATAGAAATGATTTATACTTTTTGAAAGCCAGCCTGATACCAAAGCTTTCTAATTGGCTTTTCACTTGAACTGAAAACCAGCAAAAATGTTTGATACCACAACAGCGCTCTCTTCAATATATACTGCTGAATATTTTATGCACCAAGTGTGATGACAGCATGAAAAGCTCAATACCACAGTGCTTTCCATGTAGCCTGGGCCTCCTCATTTGACCTGCTTTTGAAAGAGCTGCTGCTAACCGCGCCTGTCCTTCCAGCAGTCCAGGAGATGAGAACTGCTGGGAACACATGCCTAACTTCCTAAGTTGAAGAGGCCAAAAATGCTTCTTCTCCTTTGGTATCAGACAGCAGTTCATTACGAACACTACTGGCCTTTTTCCAATATCCAAGCAAAGGGATAACAAAATTACTGCGTGTTTTCAAAAGCTGAGAGACCAGATTTAACTCTCATGCTAAAAGACTTCTACTAGTTGATCAGGAAAGTCTTTCTAACCATGCATAAACCACAAGCAAGAATGGGAACTTCGTAATTTTTATTTTAAATGAAAACTGCAAACACCTTTCTCTGTTCAATTACACTATCAGTGCAGCAGGCAAATTTTTGCTTACCAAGGAAACAAAATGAAGCCTGAAATTGTAAAGTAATTGGCAATCTTTTTGGTGAATAGTAAGGACCTTTATCTAGAAGGTGCCGCTGCTTCAAAGAGACTGGGAAGCTACATTTTGTGGTGCTACCAGCACATGTGGCAAGTATTTCCTACATGAGATGAGAAGTTCTGAATATCCAAGAACTGACTGGGCAAGGACTGAGATAACGTTTTGCCATGTGGTTATTGCAATCAAAGACTTAAATGCAGAGGAAAACAAGAATCCTTTGTTTTACTACTTAATACCAGAAAACTAACTTGGATTAAGAAAGCAACACACAAAGAGGATGAGTTCTGAACTAAAAACAGTAAAAACATGGGAGGAAAAGAAAAGGAGAAAAGCAAAATCTTTGGCATGGAAATGAGTGAAATCAATAGGGTTCGATCAAGCACCAACATACTCTCCATCCACCTGCTCTGTGTTGGGGCTGTGCCATGCAGGTACAACCTTCATTTATGACTGCTGAACAGCTTCCAAGCCTTCCTATCCCTGACAGGAATTTGCTTTGGAGACTTTAACTTCTAGTGATAAGCAACAGGTCAGCCAAGTGACTCCTTCTCAGGGAAGAAATAAATTGGAAACTTTTTCTTCAATGAAATGATGGGTAGGACACGCAAATTCTTAAACCACTATTGCTTTAAAGAGAAAAGTTGTTGAGTTTGGGTGAAGCTTGGCCTTTATAATATATTGAACCTACTTAATCTCCAATATTTTCCTAAGACATTTGAAGTCTATTGGACATGGATGTTAGACATCAGTCATTAGACATCAATCTATCTCTACCATCAGTGGCCTTCCAATTTACACACTTCTTTTTTCAGAGAATGAAAACATTTAAACTTTCACTGCTCTGTCTTTATATTTCAGTTTTCAATTATCAAATCTCATTCAAACACCTTGATTTACCTTCTGCTTTGCTATTTTCAGATGCTATCCCTTTCTGGACATTGCTCCTTCCTACTAATAAAAAAGAAGCAAACTGATTCAGTCCTAAAAATGGATAGCTCTTTTGCAGTAATTGAGAATTGCTGGAGATTTGTTTTTTCATAATTGATTATTAACTTAATAGCATTTGTGATGCTGGGAAATCTGTTGGTTCTACTTGTATGCAGGTTTGATGAATGTCAACTACAGGAATCAGTGTCTAAGCTGTCAACTATCAGCAAAATCTAGATCTTTCATTTCACGTTTGCCGCGGCATGCCATGTCTGGTTTTTATTTACTTATATGCCCTTTCTCTTGTAATAAAGCTGAGGGCCATGCCAAACAGCAGAGGTGACAGCAGAATGCATTCCTTTTTGACACTCCCATGATGCTGAAACATGGGCTCTTGTATGTTCATATGAAGTCCTGAGTATATCTTTTATTCTCTTTTACATACCACAGTATTTTAAGAAGTTAAGCTAGGATAATAATTGTGAAATATATTATTCAAATCCACAAAATTTATGGGTACATTTTTTCTTTGAGGGCTCATTTCAGTATTATTCTTACAGTGAAAACTCAATTAACATATCTTTTTCTCATCTGAAGTCCATCTTTCATTACTGACTCCTGAATGGCTTGTCTTATTTAGCTCAAGATGACACTGCAAAAAGAATAATTATAATTGAAAGAATTGCAACACCTTAGCAATTGCTCCAACAATTTGGATCAACTTTTTCTTTGATACTCTGACCAACATAGACAGTTTTTCATTATTCCAATAATTTCTACCAGTCTTCTTCTTTACTGAGATGTCCTGGGAGCTTATCAATGATAAAATTGTCTCAGACAGTCAACATTTTCCCAGTTATCAGGATTCCTTGTACTTTTTCAAAGTTTTATCTTTTTATTGCATTTAAAAAAAAAAAAAAAAGACTATTAGAAACCAATATCAGTTGGAAAGTAGAAATGTTGGCAACAGTTCCCCAGAGATCCTAGCTTTTTTTCTATGGGACAGAACATATCGGCAGTTTATGAGTTTTGCTGGTTCAGAGAAGATTTCCCAAATAGCTTCAGTACCCTGCCCAGCTGAACAGCCTGCTTCTGGGGGTACTGGAACGGCTTTCTGAGAATATATATTATCAAGTTAACTAATGGGAAACAAACAAACAAACAAACAGTCTGTGATTTAAAAGAATTAGTGTGATATGAATAAAAAGCTACCTGGCATTAAGTTTAGTGAATCTTTTCACTTATTTTTTCATATTCTTTTAATTGAGTTTAATATAGTTAATATAGTTTATAGCATACAGGGAAAGTGCCCTGAATTTAGGGAAAGTGTCTTTTGGGATCTCATGCTCTGAGTTCCTTAATTTCTTTTTCTTCCCACTCTAATGTACTTTGCATTTGAATCTCAAACTCCATTTTGTAGCACGTGAAGAAACTAAGTTCCATGTTATGGAATTTCCAAAAAAAAAAAAAAAAAAAAAAAAGAAAAGAAAAGAGATATGTCATTTACATCTGCAATTTCCATAATTTCCATATGGAAATACTTTTTTCAGTATATTATTTTTCTTCAATATTTTCAGTGTAAAGTTTCATGAATAAACCTATAGCATCGAAAGGACCCCTACAAGAAAGCAAGAAGTCTTTTTTTCCATATTAACTAACTGTTAGGCATATTTAGTAAAAAATAAATAAATAAATAAATAAATAAAGGAACAAGAAAAGAAAAATGAAAAGAAAGAAAGGAAAAGAGAGAAAGAAAAGGCCCACAGGAATGCTTTTTGTTGTGGCACTCACTGAGAACAAAGGCCCAGGCCAGGCTCTGTGGCAGCCCTTTTTGACAGATTTGAATCCCATGCAGTTTTGTTAACCCTGGCGCTTGTGATTTTACCCGTTGCAGTGATACATAGTGTGGTTAAAGGCGATCCAACAAAACGATGATATGTTTAAAACAGGGTTAGAATTCCTCTAGGTTAAGAGGTTGTTCTATATTGAAAAGTGTTCCAAAGTATGAAGTGAGAAGTACTGCTGCAAATAGTACGTTTGCTCTAAAGTGCTTTTAAATATACACTTTAATTGTTACCAGCTACTCCTGCTTTATCTAATCATCATCAGAATTACTGAATCTCAAAACATTTGATAACACAAAGAAGCCTTGTTTAATGAACACAGATAATGTTTTGTCTGAGTTGTAAAACTCGCAAAGGGGCAGTATACTTGCCATTTAATTTAACTATGGGGCCATCCAGAATATTTCTGCATTTCTGAAACAAGCACAAGGAAAGGCCATTCAGATATGCAATGACTGAACTATTCCTTAAACTGCCAAGTAAAAGTGTCATTAAGTTCTGTACAGGTACTGAAATAAAAATGCTTTGAGTTCACCTTGATGAATGTGTAAAATAAACTGCTTCACTGTTCAGCTTCTCACAGACTATCGGAAACCATAGGTTACAACTCCATAGCATACATCAAGGTAGCGAGAGCAGCACTGTGTAAGACACCCCACTATTGCTGTGCTCAGCAGCAGGCCAGCTGCACTGAAAATCTTTGACTGACATAAACTATGTGACATGACCAAGGTTATACTGTTGGCTAGGTAGGAGCAAGCTCTTAATACTGTAAATTGGTAATTCTATCTTCCAAAAAAGAAATACTGCCTCTTGGAGTTGTACCAAAGAGGAATATTGGGTCTCCCTTATGCAGATAATATACTTAAGCCTGTGTTTGCATGGCCTACATTCCTTTCAAGTCATTGTGGCTACAATTTCCTATGAGCTCAGCACCTTTTAAGGTCTAGATAACAGCCAATAGGTAACTTAAGGCACAAGGACATAAGTGAAATTTAAACTGTGTGAACGCACAGACCACTTAAAAAAGGTGATACTAATATCGCCTTCCCACCTGCCTGCTAGAAACATTTTCAAAGCTTGTTGTTTGACATTAATGGATAACATGTAGGAGAGAGCCCCTTCCATCTGTTTGAGAGTTTTCTGATTATTTATCCCAGAAGTAAGAACTGAAAGCTGCAGCATTTACTCATCGTGTTTTTAGTGACTGAAACACACAAAAATTTAAAATACAGATTCAAGAACAAACTCCTGATAAAGAGATATACTGAATCCAAAATACAATGTGACCTAATTCTAATACTCTTGAGTAAAAGATTCTTCTTACCATGAGACAAATAAACAAAATGATATACAGGAACAAAAGCAGATCATTCTGAAACATATGTTAAGTATTTTCTTAGGCTTCCATACCCTATAAATTTCAAAATATGCCTGAGGAAAAATAAAATTTACCATACATAATTTTTTTCAGAGTAAATTTGTAAGCCATAATTTTTTATAAATTGAGATGCTTTTCCTCAGAAGAAAATTGCTTAAATTTTATGCCTGTATACCCATGTATTGAGAGATTTAAGAAAGACTTTCCAAAGTTCTTTTGGAAAGGACCACTCAGGGCCATTAAGGCTAGACATTTATAGGAAATACTCACTACATATAAGTACCATGTTTACTTTTCTTGTCTCTCTCAGAAAACATTAGTGAACAGTGTTGCTTGTTTCAACAAAAATATTAATATTTTAAAAACATTTGCTGAATAAAAAACAAAAAACACAGACCTCTGACTATACTAGTGAAGTATTGCTTCAGTACTTGCTCCTAATTATTCCTATCTACCTGGACAAACTTTCCAAGCAGAAAACAAAGACACACCCTGAAAAACCTGGATGTTTGGTAGCTTCCTTTTCCTCAGAAGCCAACCTGAAGAACAAAAGAAGTTACACAAGAAGTAATAGAAGATTTTCTATCTATCTGCTGCTTAAATACTATACTGTATGAAAGTTTGGATTCAAATGAAGTATGATATAGTCGTGGCAGAAGACCACACTTAAACCTCTGGAGAAGAGCATTTGAGTGAGACTGGAAGGCTGCAGAGTTCATAAGCAACTTTATGGCACTACTGTTTGTATAAGCAAAAAGCAATTTGAATTAGACCAGGAATATAATTAAAATATAATCACAAAAAAAAAAAAAAAAACACTTTAATGAATATCTGAGTGTTTGATCAAATCTCATAAAAATGAAATGGCAGCAGGTGCCACTTTCTCACTGGCAAATTACTTAATGTGAGGACAACAACCTGAAGAAGCGTTAAAAACCAGAGTCATATTGGCAAATCACAAACCTACTACCCTAACTTATTAGGCATAACACCTTCCAATTTGAAACAGAAAATGCACAGTTCTCCAAAAGGAGGAGTATCTAACTCATTAAAGTTCTTTTTGAAAAAGAGTCCCTCGCCTGCACTGGAGCTATTAAAAATCTTTCATTGTCTGCTCTGCCTCTCATGCTTATGTCACATTTTCTTAACATGTCAGCTTCATTTTATGTTAAACAACACCTTTATGATAGCAGGTATGACTAAATTGTGGCAGAGCTGGTTAGAGCATTAGCAGGTGACTGATTCCCATCACTGGGGGACTCACTCGAAATACACTTGATATTTAAACAGCAACCAGCCATTGACTCTGTAAGCTCTGGGTGGTGCCCGTCCTGTGAAAAGGTAAGAAAAAGAAGGCAGGAGTAGTATTTGTCCAGACCCCTCCAGGATCTCTGCGATCTCCAGGAATGCAAATGCCTCCAAGCTGGCCCCTGTGGGAATAGAACCGTGCCCATCCCCAGAGGGGGATCTTGGAAAGGACATTTCCCTTCACGCTAGGGCACAGACTCAGCTGCTCCCCACAGGCGCCGGCTGCCCAAGCGACTGTGGGCACCGACCGGAGGGGCAGAAACCTACTGCAACGCGGCTGCTCTCAGACCAGGGCTCTGTCTGCCAGGGATGGAGTGAAATAACAGAGCGGACGTAGGTGTGCTCAGGTGAAGGTCAGTGCGGGGCAGAGCCTCACGGCCATCAGCGGCACCGCTCTTCCCCGTCCCTGTCCCTGCCACACGGTGCCCAGGGCTGCACCGGGGGCCAGGCTGGCGCTCACACCAGGTCTGCAGCCGGGTGCCTGCGCTGCTCTGCCCTCCGGGGACGCCTTCTCGTCCTTCCCTGCACAAAACCATCGACTGCTGCGTAAAGGCCTCCACGAGCGTGTTCATTTACTCACACAGCTGGACCGTTTTAGCAATGCAACCAGTTTATGTAAGCAAGGCCTTATGGATAATTTTATAACAATAATGAAATCTTATTAAACTAAATGCTCTACTAAGATGTCAAACGCTAGCTGATGAAAAGCAGAAAAAGTCAGGCATGTCAAGGCACATCAAGTCACGCACCGAGTACCTCGCCAGCGCCCGCTGCGTGGAGAGAGCCCGTCCTGGCTCTCTCAACCTTACCCCGTCCTAAAGCAGCACATCCTCCGCCTGGGAATGCCGCCGAACCGGAGCCTCGAGGCCAGCTCATTCCCAGCTCCTGACTCTGTGGACACCCAGTCCAAGGGAGACAGGGCTGCCTCGGCGCACAGCGCCGCTCGGCAGGTCCCGCGCGCTGGGCTGGAGCTCCCGCTGCCTCCAGTCCCAGACCCAGCCCTGCTCATTGCTCCTCCTCAGAGGCCTTGGGCTTTGGCCCTCTCCCAGACCCTCTCCAAGTTTAATCCTGCCCCTCGCCAGGTTCCAGCGCTGTCTCTGGCCGCTGGCAAGGCCCCAGGCAGAGCAAAGGCGAAAGGAACGGTGCTGGCCGCCCGGCTTTGCCTCATCCATCCCCTCCTCATCCCCACATCTCCTTCCCTGCTCCCCAGCTTGGCGCCCGCAGGGTGTTACGGAAAGCTCACGGTCTTCAGTCCCGCGCCGGGGCACACGCAGAGCTGGATCAGACCTTCCACAGGCTGAACCGGCGCCCTGGGCCTGTCCACCACTGCTCGAGGCAACAAGTAAGAGCTGCCGACCCCAACAACCCGCGGGAGGTATTTCTGACGGCGCCTGGCAGGACACACCGCGAGCTGTCACACTGCGCATGATTTAAGAAATTAGCACTTTTTTTCCTTTTGTTTTTTTTCCAGTTAAGGGGAAAAGAGGCACTCATCCCTAATAAATTCTTATTTAAATAATTTTTTGTTTAAGGATTTAAGTAAAATAGGCAAAGATTACACTGAAAAAGCACATGGCGCAACAGACTATCCCCATGTGTTAAATAAGAGCAACCATACTTGGTTTCAATCCTGTAAACACTTACAAAAGTACTTACATTTTATACATAAAAATTTAAAGGAAAAAAATGCTTACTTGTTAAATCTGCAAATATACAGAGCTAATAATGACTTTCATGACCATTTGATATTTGTTTCTTATTAAGAACCATATCAATATCTGCCTTGAATTATCACTATTTAGCAAAATTCCTTCTTACTTCCCTACAGAACAGAAAGGCTGATGAGAAATTACTTAAAAGACCATCTCCCTCAGTAACCGGTTCCAGACAGCGTGTATGACATTTCCTTGGGAATGCAGAGGAAAAACTGAAAAAGAGAGTAAATTCACTTGGGGCCTCTCCTCCAAACTGTGACTGAATCTTTGTTTGCGGTTCTGCTTGGAGGCTCAGGATACGGTAAAGTTGTGGGATAGCAGAAATCAGACATTGCTGTCTCAGAAATGGAAACTTCACTTAGTGTATGCAGAAGCAGCAGCAACTAGCAGGAAAAGTTTTGAAAAATACCATTCTGTAAATGAAGTCTGCCTGGTATACATCTATATGCAGTTCTGGCCATTTTCAAACACTGTTAGCATTGGTATTTATGATGAGGACATCTGCATAAGATTATGCATAGAGAGAGCATCTTTCTTAACCAAAAAACTGTTATTATGGTTCTTATATTTTTATTCTGCTTTGAAGGAATGCAACAAAATACTAGTGAAAGCTCAATAAATATGCATATTTTTGATGCAAAAGTAAAACCTTCACTATATGAATTAGTAGAGTAACATAAGACTGCAGAAAAAAAATATAGCTTTGGAGACTGTTTTTTGAACCTCCAGAAAGTTTTGTTAATACCACATACAGCACAATACTCAATGGCATGAATGACACTACAGAGAACGCAGCGGCATAAAAAGCCAGCATTTACCAATTAGTTGCTCTACATAAAAGCATACACTGTGATACAGCAATTACAGAAGAAGTACTCACTACAAGGTATGTAGAGGGATAAAACCAAATGAAAATGCAGTGCTAGAGGGATATGAGAGAGAAACATTTTAATATATATGATACAGAGAGCAAAATATACACCAGAATTCCAAAATCAAACATTGTACGTTTAAGACAGCATGCTGAACAGATGAAAGATGAAGAAAACCAGGAACTAGTATAAATAATCTGACTACATAATAAACATAATAACTAGTGTATTTGCGATTTGCTGTTATTACCTCTAATTTGCTAACCAAACTGTCCTTTCTCTGCCATGTTCAGTATGTGACACCAGCCTGGAAGTCTGCATTATTCAGAATCCTTTAAACAGACTTTTTGGAAGTTTCTTAGAAAATCAGTACTGGAAACTGGAACTGGATTTTAATTAGGATAGGGTAGGTGACATATCTCTCCCACCGCTTCAGGCACTAGAAGGAAATTCAAGAACAATTTGAGAAGTTGGATTTTTTTCAGTTCAAGCTCTGTACCACTGAAAATATTTGCGTCACAGATATCTTTTTTTTCTGGATAACAGAATTTCATTAAAAGAAATTAGTCTTTAGAATCTTTTCAACCATTTGCAGCTAAGAGAAAACATATTTTAGCCATGGCTTTCAGCAAGCTCAGCCTTTTTGAATTCTGCAGGCTTGATATGTCATTGCAAAGACAGATTACATTTGATTATGTTGTCATGTTGCATCCCTCAGCAGTTCATTGACAGACTGCAGGCTCTTGATCCAGCTTTCGTGCTTCTTTGTAGGTTCCTCTCTGTAAGCTCCAGGGCCAAACAACTGTGGATACTGACAGCATTTATTTTCATGTGAACAAGCCCTTTTCTGCTGCACTGCCTTGTGGACCCTCGTTGGTAGAAGACACTGGACAAAGAGTGAGCCCATCCAGGCCACACAGTGCTCTGTTATTCACTTCTGCCAGTATCTGATTACATCAAGTCTGGACACACAAAGTCCGGCATTATGAAATGTTGAAGGGGAACTTCACTTGCACCAATGGCATAAGAAGTTCCTTAAATAGAGATTTTTAATTCTATTTAAAGCTTACTTTAAATCAGGCTTAAGACAGCATCTACAGAAATCTTCACTATGCCCTCCTTCTGAGGTTGCAGCCAGCCTACGGACCCTTCATTTTCACACACCTCCCGAGGAAGCCGGTACAGACAACTGCAAGCACCACCCTGGTCTCTGCCCGAGAGACATCCCCCTTTGTGTCCCATGATCACGTAGGTTTGGGTACCCTCTACCATCTGAGTGATATGAAATAACATAAAGCAACCCATCGAGGTTCCAAAATGAGTTTTGAAAGAGTCAAGACACAGCCAGAGCCACCACACAGATAAGACTGTCCTTTAGCCAGGCGCAAAAACAAACCTACCACATTTTTAAGACACAATTTACCCTTAGCTAATGTCTCAGTGGTTATTCAGAACAAATCACAGATTGATATATTCCATATGTTTCTTTTTCTTTCTTTTTTTTTTTTTTTCTGGGGGATATAGCTGATGCAAGTACCTCTAGATTACCAGGAAAATGAGCTCTGCACCCCCTTCCCTACGATCTCTTGCTCACAACTGCAGCAACAGAGGGCAAATGTCTGTAGCTCTTCCTGAGATTTTGTAGCCATTATGTAAGCATTGGGTCCTCATCCAAACTTCCTCTCTTGATTAGTAACAGTTCCAAGGGAGATTTCCCTTCAAAGGCACTTTTGGTTTTTCTGCTGTGCCTGAGGTTTAATCTAAGAGTATGAAGGCAGCTATTAATCCGCTGCAGTGGGGAGGGCGTCTAACCAACCTTGTCACACTAATGGGAGCTCTTGCACTCATGTAAAAGTGCAAAAAGGAGGAGACAGCCTTAGTCATACACTTGCTAATAAAGCCATTTGCCTTTTTAAAAAGTTTGCCAAAATTAAGTTTAAATTACATTTTTTAAAGTGTTTAGAGGTGCTCACAGTTCCCTTGTTCTTCTACAGGCAATGTAGTCAACCATGTTTTCTGCAATTGAAAGAAGATTTCAAGGTAAACAAATCTGTCACACTCAATCCCAAGTCACAAAGTTTTAAAAGCTACTGATTTTTTGAGATGGAGAAAGGCATGATCACGAAGTCATGTAACAACGATGGGAAACAAAGGAAAGGCACTTGTGGCCAAAAAACGTAACTGAACTAAATTCATCACTATCATCAAAATGAGCCCAATGGAAAGATGTCATTCAGCTACTATATGACTGTTGTTCTCATTGAATTCAAATGATTAGAAAAAAATCCTATATAAATCTCTTCTGGTAATGGTAGGTTTTATAGAGCTGGGATGTTGCCTTATCTGACCTGTGTCTTTAACATCCTTGTGTAACCAACATGGTCTGCTTGCTCTCCTCTTATCCTCTTAGCCATACTTCTTTTTCTTTATCCTTGCACTCAGCATTTGTTTAAAAAAAAAAAAAAGCCTATTCCTGCCTATTTCTGTTTCCCTGCTGCCATATCATCTAATCTCTTGGAAAAAAAAATCCATCTCTTGTTCCTTCTTGAAAGCACAGATTTTTTCTCATTAGTGCAATTCCTTATAAATTTCATCCACCTCCTAACCTCTGTTCTACAATACTTTTTAACTGCTCATCGACACAAAATAAAGGCAACTCCAAAAAGACCCAAAATATATTTTTCCAAACTTAAAAATGCTTAGAGTTAACTTCCAACATATATTACTTGTGTCTTCCCATGCTCACTTTATGTGTGTTGCAATCTGTTTTTTTCCCTAAATATTTTAGAAGTTAAGTAGCAATTTCTGATCTTAAGGTGCAAATACAAATGTTCAAGAAAGGCATCAAACACAACCATTTGGAGAACCAGATCATTCCCCATGAAGCTTTTTATTTGTGCAGAATCCTTTTTTAAATTATTTTCAAGCAGAGGATAATTTGTTCAACAATTCAACACTGATTTCCCGAACTGACAACCTTGACAACTTGAAGCTAACTTAAATTTTGAGTATTCAAGGTCAGGTCCTACCCTGAATTGTGCCTATGTAGCTCCCAAGAATAAACAATATGAACTCATGTAACTGAGATAGAATTAGATACAGTCTCTTCTATATCTCCTTTAACTCTTTCCTGTACAAACTTTGACTTTGAATATATTTGGATTCATATCAAACAAAATTGCTTGTAATTGTTATTTGTTTGGGTAAATCATGTTTCTTTCTTAGTTACAATGCTATTTCCATCCCTAAATATTTTACAGTACCTGCACATAATCTGGGCTTTTCCTTCTGGTTGCCATATGTTGCAACAATATAAAAGAAAACAAGTACTATTCATGATTTTTAAAGTTAAAATGTGCAGTGTCAACTGCTGGGAATGAAATTAACCTTGGAAATCATTCTATATGTACATAAGTATGTATGTATACACACACTTATGTATATTCTATAATACAGATAATAGATATAATGTATAGACAGAATAAATAAAATAAATAAATGATTAATGGATTTTACATATGAATATGAGGAGGGCGGGTGTATGCACACGTACAGGCACACTGATGTATCCTACCGGGCATAAATAGGCGGTAGGTCCCAAGTCTCAAATCCCCTGTCCTTTACACAACATAATGACAGTAACTGAAATACTTAGTGCTTTGCAAGCCCTGACAAATAACAAGGAAGCCTGTTTTCTTCCTGCTTCATTAGAGACACTAGTAGTTAATGTTTATAGAATATCAATAATGCAGTTTGCAGTTCTGCATAATTAAAGACACCCTACGTTAATAAAATAACTTGAAAAGAGAATGCAAAACACTAGACATAAATCCTCTGATGCCTTTGGCCTAATCTTAGACAAGTTTAATTACAATGATATTGCTATATTATACCGTACAAAAACACTTTTGTCACTTAAACTTATCAAAGCATATGCCCATTTGTGACATTTGTGAGGAAGAGCAAACAATATAATGTTCCACAAGTGGATACTTAGAGTTTATATATTACTAGAATACACATTTGCAATAGAAGCTCATGTAAATGGAGGAAGCTTTCTGACACAAAGAGCTACAGTTCCTTATTTTAAGGATATTCCGCTTAATGAAGGAAGCCAGGAAATCCAGAGACAGAAGTAAAACTCCATCTATATGATGCCTTAGACTCTGATGCCTATATAGAGAGGTAACTTACTGTGACTTCTAAATACAACTTTATGCTATTCTCAGAAGGATAATTTGTGTTCAACAGTGACTGGATCTTCCCACAGAAAATAAAATAAGCCTGATTTCTGAGATTCCCTAGTAATGACTCCATAATCTGCAATACCTCATACCTGGTATGATGCTTTTTCATTTATCCGCTTCAGTACTATTTTATTATAGTACACTCTCACTGTGGACAATAGTTTAATGTCATTTTTTGGATCATTAATTTAAATGTTCAGAGATTTTTTTGAGAAATGGGTAAAAGCAGGAGAGCAGAAATAGTTTGTGCTCGGACCTTCTTTCCACCTTTGCATAAAGGAAGAAAACAAAATCCCAACAAATAGTTCACCTGAAAGTCAGCACTTGTGCACTCCATCTTTTCCTTGCAGAGCTCAATCTGCTGCCCTCGTAAGTCACTTGAAATAATCAAATTTCACTGAGAAAGTGTCCCAGCTCCAAGCCACACAAAGAAACTTGATGATGATAATAAACAACTGCAAATATTGTAATAATGTCATAATCTTTCTCATACATCACTGTCAAAGAGATAAATAATAGAAAATGTCAGTATAAAGAAAAGTGATAGAAAAGAAGTTAGGATGCAGAGGAGGGAGGAAGTATTAGAAAAGAATTCCTGAAAGAAGAATAAGTGGCTCTTTTTTACTCATGAGCAGGGGAAGGAAATTGACCGAAGGAGTAAAGGGAAGCTGCCCTTGGATTTAAAACCAACCTTGCATAAGCAAGCAGGACACAGAAGTGAGGAAGAAGGGGGAACACACTGACAAAATGAACAATTCACAGATGAGAAATATTTACCAAACACAACTCTTTTCTACCACAAGCTTTTTGACAACGGCCTTAGTTCTCTTTATTGCAGTGAGCAGATCTATGAGATTAACAGAATTTTAGTATTTTGGTTAACATAGAAACAGAAGAGAGAAGAAAGGATTTGTTTCAGGTCATAATGAATCTGAGTTTTGAATCAGTTCAACTTTCTACCTAATTTGAAACAACTGGAGATTAGCACTGATGCTTCGTATCAGATTATTTAAATTACAGGACTTTTTTTTCTAAATTTAAATCTATTTGAAAAAATATTTTTGAAAGAAAAATTTATATATATAATTTGAAATTTTATTTTAATCTGTATGTTTGATTTGAAAATATTAAGACCTTTTGCCAATTCCCCCATTTGTGATTTCTTGAAATTTTACATTTGTTGCCTCACAGGCATAAAAGAAATATTTTTAGACCTGCTTAAAATATAAAAGAAACATGGCAAGCCCCTACATATATAAATAAGGTCTGAGCCACTCTTCTTCTCTCCCCGCATTACGTCCTTTAACAGGTATGTCAGCAAATTCCCAATTCATGAAACCCTTGCACATTCAGAGTTCTCACACTACTTTTCTCCATGCCCCCAAATATAAAAAGATTGATATTGTTTTTTTCTAGGACTTCATATCATAATGTTTATCTCTGATATTCTCATTTCATATTAATGTGCATTTCTGAAATTACCAGAGTATTATGGTATACTTGGAGGCACAAAAATTGCTGTGGGAGAGTTTCCCTTCTTAGGATTTGATCTATTACCTTGGATAACTTCAAACATCCACAACATGAATAACACTCTGTACTTATTTATGTATTTTTCATGTCTTCACCTGCCCTGTTCTGAAGAGCCTCTGTGCCGGAACATGGAGTCACTAGCGCCCTGTAGGACATTAGCAAACCATACTTCAAACTGCAGCTGAATATTTTATGCTTACGCACAGAACAGTTTCCTAGCCTAATATAAGAAAACTCCATCCTCGCATGATGATTCTCACAAGAAAACACATCCTCACAACACTCTGCACCTCACCTTCAATTCATGGCGTATATTTAAATTCTCACCTTCATCAGTAGTGATGTATTCTCTTGGCCAGTTTTCATATGAAGGATGCTCGGGAAGCAAAGCAAAAAAACAACTTCCAGTGCTTGGAACAAGCTGCAATAAAAAAAGTTGCAACTGAAAATACGCTAAGTTAGCACTGAAGAACTCTATTAAATTTTGAGGTGGGCTAAGAAAATGGGAGAATAACAGAATTAAAGCATTTTAACGATCAAATAAATAGATAAGTATACCCTACAATTAGCATGAAACCTATACACTTCACTTGCTAGAAAAATAAAGCATACGGCTATTTCCTTTATTCACATCTGTCAATCCCCCTGGAAAGTCAGTAAGATGCTTGGTGATCTGTCGTGCAAGCAACACAGAATATATCTATAAAACAGAAGTTAACTTGTTTATTGTTATTCTTTGTTTTCCAAGCTTTCTCTGAATGAATATGGGCAAGCAGTTGTTTTTATGCCAATGTTTTCTTGTTTTTCTCTTACAACATAATCTCCTATCAAATACAAATCACGACAATGCCCATTAGCACAGCAAGGAATTTTCAAGGATGACTCTAAGGCGTTTTGATCAGTTACTGGAAAACAAAAAATAAAAATACCATCATGCAAGTCTTTTGGGCTATTTACTTGAAAATAAGACTTATGTGAAAGAATTAAGTTCACAAACAGATGATAATGAGCATCAGAAAGTAGATTTCTTTTGCTGGAAAAATGGATATGTGCCCCCATTAACATGCACTTATATTACAAAACTTAGTTATTTTATATGCTTCTAGGAGAGCACATATGTTCACAGTACAGTATACAAGAACTTAGTGGTAAATGTGCTTCTGCAACATTTTTTTTGTACTCTTTTTATATTTTTGTTCTTGAAATGTTTGAGAAAAATAGTATTTTGAGTTAAATACCCATAGGAAAAAATCTTTGCCCAAAGAACTAGGGTGGTGTTACAATAAAAGCCCAAATTTATTCGGTGTTTGAACTTAAATGATGGAAGAAAAACTAATCAGAGGCTGAAGGGCTTTATGAAATGTTTCAAGCTTCTCTTTCACAAATGAAGAAACCCCAATAACTACTATATTGATTCAAATTGCATATTTTTCTTTAGCAAAGTTTTCATTAATCAGTAATCATGATGGACTTCACCATTCATATTCACTCCTTGAACAATTTGATGCATTTTAAAAGAACATTTAGATAGATTGCTGGGAAAAGGAAAAGAGATAATGTGGCTGATAAATAGGAAAACAGTGAAGAACAGCCCTTTGGTAAGTCACTTAATCCCACCTAATTTTCCAGTCTGAAAATTATTATTTTTTACCTTTTCCATTGTTTGAGAGCTTATAAAGTGTTGTAACAACATAATATATTTTAAAATATAACACAAGTGCTAACAAAATTATATCTATCATAGAAAAGTTTACATACTTTTCAGTTTCCAAAACATTTACTCTTTACTGCTGGAAAGCAACATTTATCATACTTCAGAGAGAGATAAGAGGAAAGAAGTGAGAACTGCTGGAGTTCATTCACCAAAGCAAAACATATCAAAGCCTCAGAAGAATGTGCTGCACAGTGCAGTCTGATCTAGCAAACTGCAGAGCACTGCATGTTTTATGGGGGTCAAAGATAATCCAAAAAAGTCTGAAGGCACCTTAGCGAGGTACACAAGAAATCACGCGTCAGCAGGGTAGTACGGGTTTAGATATGGCACAAGCCAGTCAGCAATAACTACCAGAGCAAGCTTACCAACTCTGCCCCTCTCCTTCTTTGCTTGCCTTTTCTCTGTACTCCTTTCATCTCCCTACTTCAGCCTCACAGCAGTTCCCACATGCCTCCCAAATATAGGTTTCTTACAGAAATGATGTGCGTCTTTAGCAAAAGCATTTGTGAAGAGCTTTATGGTCACAAATGTCAAAGCACTTATTGAAGGAAAGCCAGTATCGTTACTCCTTTGGCCATGCAGAGGAAGGAAAATGAAGCAAGCAAAGGTTAACTAAGTCAAAGCTGCACGGGCAGCCAATTTCACTACCAGGAACAGAGTGACAGCATCGCGCCACCTCGGACAGCTGCCCTTTTCTTAATCATCTACAGTCTCCTTTCCACATCGCTCACGCTACCTGACAACTTTCACACCACCAAGGCAGCCAGACACAGTCCCCTATGATGCACTTCCACAGCAGACACCTACACGGCACCATCTTCAGCTTTGCAAAAGGTAAAAGCCAACAGAACAAAGCCAGGGTTAATGACCCTTAGTGTCTAACCAGCACGCACAGTGTTTGTCTAAGCGCTTCCCAGTTCGCACACTTACACAGAAAAATGCAACTTCCCCAAAGTTTGTCTTAACTTGAGGTTTTCACCAAGTGAAATGATACCATGCTGTGGAATATATATTAAAGGGAGCCACATTTACTGCTTTGTGATCTTATCTCTGTTATATCTCTCAGTCTTTTTTCCACAGTGATTTACATTCTTTTGGTGATTAAATGAAACATATTGTGTTCAGGAATGCTTCTTTTGCAGATATTAGAAATACTAGTAGCAATAGTGCTAAAACAGAAATTAAGAACTGAACTGTTGACAGACAGGAGAAGGGAGCTTTGAATGTCTGTGCAGCTTTATTTTTGCTTTTTTATTTTTCAACAAAGCAAACAATTAAGCTACATTTCTCAAATTGATAAAAACACAGTCTAAAGTAGGATACACTGATACTAAGCTATTCTATCAGCTATTTCCTCCTATTGAAGGAAAATTTCAAGTTTAGCTCAATTGAACTGGGTACATGGCAAGGCAGAGAATGCTGCACTGCTCAGTAAGCACCGCCATGTCCTGTAAGAGTCCGTGGGAATCTCTCTATTATTGTGGTGGTCTTTGTATCTGTCCCATAAATTATCATGCAGCCAATACAACCCTCTCTCCTATGCCTGTCAGGATAAAAATGAAGACTTAGCATCCTGTTGGGATTTCCAAAGTCTGAATCTCCCTTTTCATTTAAGCACTACATTACCTGAAAGCTTAGCCCTATGCTGATAAACAATCAACGTTGTGTTGTTTGTCATTCTGTCACAACTCTGTAAGATTCCTTGCCAATTCTTGTTTTTTTCCATGCATGGTATGTCAGGTCTACGAAGGAAAGCGCGTATACTGGGAAAAGACTTTAATTAATAGCAAGATTAAAGTATTGTCATGAAACAGATGAATTGTTCTCGTGAGTCCTCACCAGGCTTCCAAAGCAGCAGTGTCAAACAGAAGCTTTCGTATCTTCAGACCTCTATTAAATTTCAGAGCAAATGCTACCCTAGCAGTGCAGTATGGCTGTACTGTTGCTAGTGAAGATTCTGGTCCTTTTCCTACACGCATTACTGTTAAGCAACGATACAACACTTTCCATTTTTTAAGAGACATAGATCTGGTTACAAATATTACCCAGACATACTGCAATACAGTAAACTTACTCGAGTTCCTTTGTAATTATTTCTAGAATATATTTTTGATTTCACACTTCTGCTGGATATATCCCCTCCTCTTTAATATATGTATCTTGGCCATTTTTTTAATATCCACCTATTGCAAGGGTTTTACTACTGGATGCATAACTCAACTGGATGGCAAGAAGTGACAGAACATTTATTCTGAAGAAACTGAAATCAATTACATCAATTGTGTGACAGAAGATACTGATGAGAAGAAAGGAGTTTTGGCAGCTAGATGTGAAATAGTGGAGCTGGTAGGCACTAGGGAGGGCACTGATCCCCCTGTTATTTTTGGCATATTCACTACTAGATATTTTTGTCAGGGGGGTAGGAAAGGCTGTACCAGCTCCTTTCTGCAATATTCTGAGCACGAGAAGAGTGATTTTAAATTTGTAGCAAAGAAATGAGTTCATTATTTCTTTCCCACCACAGAGAACCTTAACAGAAACCAATGGTACCAGCGGAATCTGTATTTCATCTTCTTTAATACTTCTAAAAGGGAGAGAGAAGTTCTTCAGCCGGCTGTCTGTGCTCGGCCTACGAGCCATAAAATACTTAAGGGCCCTGTTTGTGCTGGGCGTCCTTCGGAGGCAGCACCGCAGGGTGGGCAGGGCAGCCCCGTGTCATTTCCTTCGAGCTACTGTTTCAAGCTTTCTGCAGATGCAGACAGACATCGACGCATCTGCTTACATTCATTTGACATTTTGAAGGTTATCTTTGTAACCATAAGGGCTACAGGCTTAATTACTTTTTCACAATGAAAGCTTAGATTCTGAAGCACTATTATGTGGCAAATTCCAAACGAACTACAATTATATAGCAATTTACACAGCCACATAATCACATTATACATAGGTCCTTTACAAGATGCTAAATGTGGATCTGAGCTTGTAGGAAAAAAATGGGTGATCTCCTCCTGTATACGCGCACACACACCCACACATTAAAAACTGCACAAGACCATATACATAAAGACTGAGTTTGGCAATTCATACCCACAAGTAGGCAGAAGTAAACCTGCAGATTATGACATCTCCTGTGTTTTAAAGTAAAACCTGAACTTTCTATGATCACAGCATTTCCTGTTTTTAATAGAAACTGCTTCTCAAACCAGTTCTTCGCAAACCTTCCTCAGGGAAATGTTAACTGTTTCATGACAATACCATAACCATGCAATTAATTAAAATTAAATTAATTAAAATTCTCTCAAAATAAAAGTTATTCAGCTTGTTTCCCAGCTGCTGAGCTTCCAAAGTACATCAAAAGACTTTGCCCAGTTTCTATGCTGCACAACTCAGAGAACTTCTCTCATCTCCTCTTATGAAGATCTTTAGGGGCTGAGCAACCATTTAAGCTCAGCCAAACACTAAAGAATTTAAATCACACTTAGATCACCTATGCACGTACTCCCTACAATCCTCCTCCAGTATCAGCGACGCTCAGAAGACTCTACTTCTGTGACATACCAACACCACAGGAGCTTCTGTACAATGTGACATCCAACTGTGATACCAACTACAGTTTTCCACAGTCCTCAAGTGTCCCTGAAATTTGTAGGAACATCTCTGAGTGACTGCTGCAATAGAAAACGTCATCAGAAAGTACACTGTTAACTTCCTTAGATCTTTTCTTTACAAAACCCAACGCCAAATGTACCATATGTGTTGTGTGTGTGACACACTCAGAATGATGCACTCTGCCCTTACCGCGTGCTGAATTTTTAGAAAACATTTTTCTTTCCTCTGCTATCTTGTCCTTTCTTCTCTACTAGACAGCATATGGGGATATTCAGGAAATTTTCTTTGAAAATACCTCTTATCCAAACTGAAATGCTAATGTAGATGCACTCATTTAGATGCTAAGCTGTCTGGGGCCAGCTTGAGGTCCTAGGCCTACATAGTGTTTAGCACAGAGTATTTCTCCAGACTGCAACAGTACAAGTAATATAATATCAATAAGAGGAACAGATCAGACCAAGTTTAGTTCAGCATAAAGTCAGGCTGTTTCCCAATCAGTGATGGGTACAGTTTACTAAAAATTGCAGTCTTTAACTTCTGCAATAGAAATTTTGTTTATAATTTTAAGAATTTTCCCTATAATTTGTAGGATCTAACATACATGAATTGTGCTTATGAACACACTTAAAATTTTAAAGTGAAAATCTGAATAGTTTATATTCAAGTGAAGACAGATATGGAACGGAAACCATCATGCAGCCCTATTCAGAGCAATCTCTAATGATGTGAGTAAAAATAAGAGGAAACACTATTGCTCTGAAAAATACCATCCCATATTCCCTTAGGGTGACTCTAAATGTTCCATAAGGAATTAGGTCTGGTGTTAATAAGCCTCACTTCCAGAGAGTGTTAAAAGGATTACTGGGATCAGCCACATACTTCTCATCCAAGGTCATGATCTTTTCCAGTTTATTTTTATGTTAAGGTCCTTTTTTTCTAACGTGAATTCCTCTCACTAAATCCCATGATGTTTCCAAAAATCCTGAAAGATTTTGTCTTAAATTAAAATACAAAAAAAAAAACACTGGGGAAGGGAGGCTCGCTCCTTCAATCATTATACCCATTACTTTGTTCTAAACAAACAATATTCAGGTCGACATTTTTAAAAAGCAGTGATAAAATTACTATGTCTATATACAGTACTCTACTAACAAGTGATTTTCATTCTATTTCTTAATTAACTGAATGATATATGACACCACATTTAACGGCTACTTTCTTGTACTGGAGAGCTATCTCTTTCTTAAATTGGATGTACTTTATATCTTCAACTTTTCATTTAATCATAAAAAAAGAGAGATAGTCATGTCAACTGTTCTTTACACAAAAGCTACGTAAGAGACTTTGATTCTCTTAAGTCATACCAGTTGTTTAGCTTAATACTGCTTACTACAATATGCTGTACTGACGTAAATAAAATTATGCTTATCCTTTTTTTTTTTTTTTTTGCAATTTGTCACCTTTTGGCTGATCCTTTCTTTCCACTACAATATTAGCAGAACAATTATAATAGCATAAAAAAGATGTGTAAATCATTGAGAGGAAGAAGATCAGAGAAGCCTCGGATGTAGGAAAATATGGAAGGCTTCTAAACTTTTGTGTGCTCTGATTATTCACTAGTATTCATAAGTCTTTTAGCTTTTAGCTTTTTCAGCTCTTCTAGACTTTGTGTATGCAACTATTTTCAACAAAATGTGTTCCAAACATTTCTCAGGCATTGGGATAGTGCAGGAATCCTGAGCTTGAAGCATCTTCAGGAAGATGAACCTGCTGCCCAGGGCACTCAGCAGGTAGCAGATGAAGAACTGCCTCTTTAGGAAGCCATGAGAATACTGTACTTGATCCTCAGCCTTGTCCTTTAGCAGGATACAGAAATTAAATGGAAATATTTTACATTCTAGAGAATTCTTGAGCTTCTGCAGGTCTTTACAGACCAACAGGAGGCCAAAACACATATTAACTGTTTCCAATACTAGTATTATTTAATGCCATTACACATAATAGCCCTTTCCAGGCATTTGCTCTGTGATTTTGCACTCAGTGCACACTTTCCTTCGACCTTCAGTTTTAGAGAGTTTTAACTTCCTGCTGAGTCTGGGGCTCAAATTTCCATTATTTCTGTTCATTCTTACTGCATTAAATCTGCCCATCAGCTTCCCTGTCAGCAGTTTCATAGCCTATAATCAAGAACAAAGTTTGTCTGAACATCTATGCTTAATCAGAAATCAGGTTACTCAAAATTTCATATTGATATTCCAGTAAGTGAAGTTATACCCACAGTATTTCTAGAACTGTGCACAATTCCCAAGTAACATTAGCCATGCCCTACAATAGACTTTGCCCCTGCTATCGTTCTGTGAGACATTGTGCCGCCTGTGAGATACTGGGTGTTGCACCATGTTTTGAGGACGAAGTTGTCTATTATTCATGGGATCAGTGCTGAACATTTTTTGTAGCCTAAATACTTCAGTCATTAAAAAGAAACACAACCTTCCTTGGGAAGAAAACTTCCAAAATCTTTTACATAAATAATTAGTCCTAGATGACACTATGAATAGGATAGAATTATTTTTCCTCATCGAATAAGACAAGTATTGGCCATTTCTCACAGTTCACAGAATCTACCACAATTGCTTCTTAAACCGTAGTTCATCACCAGCTAGAGGTCAAGGGAGGATGGAAAGGGGATCACTTTTTCAAGGTGAGAGAGTTAAAAAGGTATCAATTAGCCTTCAATGGGAAAGGAATATGTAAGCATTAAGTATAGACTGGATGAAAGCCCTTAAAAAAGGAGAGAACAGTCCAACAAAACCAGGATCTGTGCAGTAATAGAATTGATGTTGCTTTTACAAGGTTATAGTCTTTTCCATTTTGCAGTGCAGGCTTCTATCCGCACTAAGTGTTCTGAACACTTGAAAAACAGGACCACTTCTGATATCCATCTGGAACATGAGAGGACAGAAAGCTACCTTTGGATGTAAGATGATCTCCTCATCCTAGGGTATCCGCTAGCAGTTACAGCCTTGGAAAGGTACATCGTTAAGAGCATTAAGTCCTGGTACTGAAACTGTTTTGGCCGGGAAGAAGCTATCATGATAACCTTGGCAACATCTTGTCTGGTCCTCACTTCTCACTAACCTGGAAATTGAAGGAACTGATATGAGTAAGTTAGAGCCAAGGACCAGTGAATAAAGAATACTTCTGCCAGAACGCTTCCAGCGATTCTGCAACTTGAAGCAAAATTCAAAACAGTAAATACATACGGAAAAAGACATGGTACAAGGCAGGGTCAAATATAGGACCTCCCACTTTTTCCATGAATTCTGTTGGTTGCTGTCCTTTCATACAGGAACTTTTCTCTGATGATGTTAAGGTTGAAGGGAAAGAAAAGTTGAAGAACACAATGGATGCCCAAACTGCTACAGTATCTTTCCCTAGGAAGCTGCTTAAGCCAGGCTGAATAACCTGCTATTGTTGCTGTTCTGTATTGCTGAACAACTTCAGGACCACAAAAGGATCAAGTGGTAGAAACCCATATTATCTGTAGTAATTCATGAATAAAATAATCACATTCATTGCAAATATCAGTTACACAGAACTACTCTTGCAGAAGGATCAAGTACCATTTTTAAAAACATTGTCCAAAACTAAATTTACAGTCAAAGTAATAGAGTTCAAATATTTTCTCAATAATGTCTAATTCCCTGAAAAATTAGGACTGTAATTTTAACTGGTTCCTTAGAAGTTCCATTTTTGAAAAATTCTATATCATGCAGTCTGTGCAGAATGTCAGCAACTAAAACACATCATTATTTGGAAATAATGCTCGAGGGCTTCACCTGAATTTGATTCATCTAAAACCTTGTTCTGCATTACCATGCCTAAATTCCTTGTGCAAATTAAAAGATGAGCAAACACATAGGCTCTTGCTCTTAGTGACCCTGGGCTCCAGAAAACAAACAGACCTTGCCATGAGGATAGAGAATCGACTTGTGAGGAGTCTCGTTTACCACTGGTCGGTGAACCCAAAAGGTTGGTTTGTCACCTGATGGATACGGGCAACTTTGCAAACGCCAGGGATGATGTAGCCCACCCTTGCAGCGCGTGACTCCCTCGCAGCCGCCTGTGTCAGCGCAGCCTTTGCTCCCCTCGGTGAGCTGTAAATCATGTCATTAAACGAGCGCTTCCAAAGCACAGCCATCCGTCAGGATCCCGCCAAGATACCGGCTATAATGTGGGCACTTAATCTGTCAGGCTTGTGGTGAGCATCCCACAGCTAGGATTGCCATGTTTTGCTGCCTTTAAGTATTAAATGGCAGAAGTCAAATGATAATGTGAATTAACTCCTTAATCATGTGCATATATATGACTAGTGCAAGGTTTATACTGCAAAATAGAGGGGTTTATTGGAGCTTACTTTCCTCCTTCATCATAAGACTATTGAATTTCTGTTTAAAATAAAATTCCAACATTCCATATGTCCAGATTAGACTAGGTACATTTATCACAGCAAAAAATATAAATAGAATCCTTGTGAAAATATTATTTCTGTATTTATTTTTGTAAATATATTTATGTATATTTATTATATGCAAGCTTGCAGCTGCTAAGCAACTGATGGATGAGCTAGCTATTTTTTGCATATTTTTTGCACTGGACAATTACCTCAAAATAAAGAAAACTGTAATAGCATATTCTTCCACAGACTTTTGTTACAATTTCCTATTCCTGCTTCTAGTGCCTCTCAGGTCCTGATGTGGAGGGGAAGGAAACATGCCAAAAGTATCTGTTCAGCTGGAGCTCCCACTTAGCCATACGGGGAATAGGTTGTGAAAGAAGATAAGGCATCACGGCCTCCCGGATTCTTGTCTCCTCCTACCTCATTAACCTGAGCTTTGTCAGGCTGAGCCACTTCAGGAAAGAAAGAAGGAAAGAAGGGAGGAAAGAAGGGAGGAAAGAAGGGAGGAAAGAAGGGAGGAAAGAAGGGAGGAAAGAAGGGAGGAAAGAAGGGAGGAAGGAAAGAAAACAAGTTAACCTACTTTTAATGTATCACATCTGCTCTTCTGCAGCACGATTTAATAAACCATAATAATATAAAGTAATGTTAAGGTGCAGTATGTCAAAAAATACCAATTCTACTAATGTTCTGCTCTCAACACATACATGGAGCTCTGCTCTGAAACAAGTAAAGTTGCTTTTTATCCCATTAAAAGATAACTTACAGTATTTGAGTTTATAACTAATAATATACACACTTTGAAATAAAGGGACTTAAAAGTTGTTTCCATTTAAATTACATTTAGTTTAATGCTTAATTCTGTACAACAAGCAACTTAAAAGGCATAAGTAAATATATATATCAACTATAATAGGAAATAAGGATCATAGGGGGTGTGAGCAATATTTAATGGCATTAAATTAATTTGGTTTCAGAATTCTGGACCTATAAAACTTATACTGTGGAATTAAGTTGCAAGGATAACATAGGTGTTATAGACAAGGTGTTCTAGCTAGTTTTGAACAATGGAGCATTTGCTCCCAATAGTACTATAAAAATTAACATCAAAATGATTATTAAAGTAATTTTAAATAACAGTAATTCCTAATAAACCAAAGGAAAAACAAGCATTTCAGACAGATGTCTGAATGCTTCACTCATTAAAACTGTGCATTACTGGAGACTCCATTTTGCTACGCAGAAAAATTGCACCATGTTTTTTAAATAACAAGTTCTCATATTCAGAGGTGCACTAAATTAGTGCTATAGAGACACTGAAGAACTAACCTTTTCAGACATTCCTCTGGCAAAGGATGAATGCACATTTTTGATGTTTGCAGTTGGAAGTTCTCATTAAATTCATTCTGGGAAAGGATATGACCCCTATAAAATCAGGATTATACTTCATCACAAACTTCCTGTAAATTCTTCATAAAGTCAGTTGCACTGCAATTACCAGAGACTGCCAAAATTGATCTCAGAGAGGGGAATCATCTTCCTCTCTCCCTTGACCCTAGCACATGCCCAGGTGACCTGCTTACATCCACTGCTTGCTTATAGATCACCGAGCACAAGTAAAGCGAATCCAGCCCTGAGCAACTGAATCCAACCCGCTGGGGATGGCACTGGAGGCTGGAAAGGTAACTGGGAGTAAAAAGGCGAGTTCAAAGCAGTTGGCATCCTCCTGCCCCTTGGATAAAGTTTCTGCATTTTCCATTCGGCCCATCCACAATTCAAAAGTTATAATGCATTTTAAAACATTTTAATAAATATTTCCAAGGTTGCATGGTTCTTATTATATGGAATCAAAGACACTTCACCATTAGAACAGTTCAGCTACATTGTAATTGCCCTGGCCATGGATTTCTTTTCAACAAACAGGCCTTTGCCTTGTGTGAATCATTGGCACGGTGTACTTGAAATCTGCAACAAGCTGTTGCAGATCAACACATGCTGTTGATTTAGATAAAAGAAACCCACTGGCACAATTTGGATGACTGCTAAGCAGAAAGTACCTCACGTGATGCCTTTTAATAAAAAGAGCGCTCCGTGCCGCATACACACGGAGCAGGTACAAAATTAGAGACAGACCGAGCCTAAAAGGTTGGGCCGTAACCCAGGCTCACACGGTCCAGGCCTCAAGCCCTGGCTTGGGACTCCCCAGTCTTCCCCACTGCTGCATGCAGACACCTGCCCTTCAGGTCATACTCCAGTCTAAGGAAAGCGCAAGGATTTTACACATATTTTCACATCTGTCAGTAAATAGTGCATTTAAACAAATGTGTGCTTTGTGATTCTCCCGGTTCCTAATTTTTTAGTTTTCTAGGCAAACTATTTTTACTTGGGTAATTCCACATTTACCACATCTAAGAAGTCTTATGAAAGAACTGGTACTGTGAGTCACTAAATTGTCCACATTCAGACAATTTAGTGTCTCACAAGGAAATGTATAGACCTGGTCGGAATACAGCATTCCCGTAATTCCTAACCTTTGGATTTTTTAACTCAGGAGTTTCATGGCTCCTGCAGGAACACCAAGAAACCCAGGTACCAGGACTGACAGAGGAGATTCATGCGGAGGAACCCCCAAACTTACTTTTGCTTCAATTTTTGCTTCAATTGGGTTACAGATATGCTGGTTGGAAGGTAGATTACATAACTCACCTTCTACTTGCATTAGTTGTAGTGTAAGACTAGATTAACATCTGCAGATTAAGGAATGAGTATTTGCAGCAAACTGCAAAAGGTCTTTGTCATCAGCCACCAAGGGGGCTTCAGTTTTTCCCATTTGACCCATTATGATTCCCTCTGCCCTAGAAGGGTGAAAAGACAAAATAACCGATCAGAGGGGCCGCAGAAAAAGCGTTCATTAGCCACCACTGCCATGCCCGGGGCTGCTCGTAAGTAAGATCTCATGAAATCAAAGTGTCCACAAGGAATATTTCTGCATATGACGACTACATCTAATTAACAAAGGGAGGAAATTCTTGTTTTGTTACTTAAAACAGTTGAGAAACATAAAAGTGAAATTGGAAAGGATACTGTTGTTAGGGCTTTTGTTCTGTTTGAAAGTTATTTTCAAAGTGAAGTTTTAGAGAAAAATCTGCCCTTCATTTCTTCCAGATGCAACTGTTGCTCCTTGGGTTGCTACTGTCATTTTTTCCTGCCTCTGCCTTTCAGTTGCCTATTAGAGTCTATCAAATTCTCCAATTATGAAATAGTCTTAGAGTATTTCCCTGCATGCCTCAGGTTTGCCAAACACATTTCCAAACTGTTCAGTATACCCTGTATTTGTCTCAATCCTCAAATAGTCCAAATGGTTGTCTTGCCACTGCCACACACGCTGTCTTACACCTGTGTTGCTCATTTTCAGCATCCATCAGTGTACTGACTCAGGGCTCATCCTGCTGCCAGTAAAAGGCTACATCTTCTACAAGTATTTCTCTCTCTTACCTGCAATATCACAGGCTCATTTCATTCAGGCTGCTTTTACTTTGAATAACTTGGGATTTTGGTAGTTTCTTCTCTGTTCATCAGCTCTTATTTTGCAATTGAATTTTTAGTCCTGTACCTCACTGCGAGGCAGTACTTTTTTTTTTTTTTTCCTAGTCTTTTTCTTCACTTTTCTTCCACAGCATTTTCTTTTTCCTTTGGGACTTCTTTCCTTTCTCATTCCATTCTTGAGTTTAGTTTTATTGTGGTCCTTTCAATTTAGCTCCCCTTACTTCTTTCCCAATTAATTCATAACCACAAAAAAAAAATCAGAAAGTTCTAACTATACAGTTTCTGCTCTTAATTCAGAATGTCAGACTAACTGTGGGGAAATGACACCAAGAACAGTATATTCTTATTAAACGCTATGCTCACATAGCTTCATGTTCCACTTGAGGACCATACAGCAGTGGCTGCTTAGCTGAGTTTTCTTCAAAAACCTTTTCGTTTGAGCAGTTTGAAACCCATATGCTGGGACAGAGGATTATATTCCCAAGTTAAAGCAAGGATCACAAAATTATATAGGAACTAATCTGATCCCCACCTGCGGATAGAAGTTTCTCCCTCAGATAATGCGCTTGTCCATTAGCAAGCTTCTTCCTTCATGCACATGTGAACACACTTAAATGGCCTTCTTTCAAAATGTCCTTTTCTCAATGTGTTGTACATCATCTGATTTGTAGATTTCTTTGGCATACAAAAGACTGCTAGAAACTCAACCATTCTTTGTAAATGTGGCCTTCCTGTGGCTTTGGTTTTGTATTTACTGAGAACATGGCTGCAGTCTAAAGGCTGGCAGAGTAGAGCTCTCTTTTCTGCTCACACTCCCAGAGCTGGGCACCTGGGGGCTTTTTAGTGTCCTTGCAGCAATAGTTTTGATGGTAGCAAGGACCTTTGATGTACCTCTCATCAGTAGAAAATCTAGTGACTATCATTACTTTGCCAGAGTCAACCAGCCTCTAAATTATCTACTTTATGTGTTTTCCTCCTACCTTTTAAACCCTGACATAATCTAACTCTTTTTCAACTTAGACAGGATTGTCTAGGGTAAACTCTAATTACTGACATCATTTCGGTTATTTGCAAAGCAAACCTTAAGAGGCTCAGCTACTACTAATGGTAAGACAAACAACGTGACCTTGGTAATATTTTTTGTCACAAGAGCCTTGAAGGTCACTGAATATCCAAACGATTCTGATGAGTTTCTCCAACATTTATTCCTATTTCAGATTGCTGATACAAATGGGACATCCAAGTTTGTTATTCTGTCTTTTTATCTCTTACATGAATAAATTACAGGGTTCTGCTTCTTATCACAGAAAACATTCCACCGATCATCTGGGGAGCACAAAATATTTTTTTCAGTCTATAAATTATTCTTAAAAGAAACTCTGAGTACTAGTGAGACAGTGGGTTGGTTTTGTTTGGGGTTCTGTGTGTGCCTTTTTGACAGCATTTGTCTAGAATAATCACATGTGGTCTATCAACTTTTAGGTTTGTCATCATAGCTGTCAGTCTTTCATAAAACATAATTTTAAAAACATATGCACACATACAATAAACCCTTTGCAGTGTCTTGGCCAATGAGTGTGAATGACAAATATACCTGGCTGTTCTCCTATTGTGTTTTCTTACTGTTTATTGGCAGAGAAAGTGATTTCATGGTAGAAGGTTGGAAAATGACCTCTTGTAATGACAAAATTTGCATAAATAAATGCTGATTGCACAGAACGAATAATGTGCAGTGAGTATCATTACAATAAGTTGTCTCCTACTGACACAGAGTCTAAGTTAGAAGCGTACAATTATGCAAATCAAAATAATGCCAGTTTCTCATTACTGTCATGGTGGTAGAGGCAAACACATATCCTCCACAGACAGCTTGATGCTGGGACACAAGCCAAAATGTTTGGTTTTGCTGACATAGGAACTGAGTCAACAAAAATAGGATATAATAGTAATACATCAGAGGAATCCATATCAGGGCAGACCTGAAACTTAATGGACTGTGAATCTTTTGTCTGCAGAGGGGCCTTTCACTGGTATTGACCCATAGTACGTCTGCTTCCACTTTTGCCAATTTTATAGAAATAGATTACAGAAGCAATTTCTTTTTGGAGCTGAAATGTCTGAAGAACAGTCTATTAGCTTTCCTTATAACAGATGATATGGCATTTATAAATACTTAAATAATGTCATATATCCCACATTTTAAAACTTCCCAGAATAATTCATACTGCTTTTTGTTGCTTGATCTAATGTTTATGTGAAGTCTCATTACGATACCACTGGGATTTTCAAACAGTGCCACTTTTCTTTTGCCATCTTAAAAATATTCCGACAAAACATATTTTATTTTTTTCCTAAAAACAAAACAAACTGAACAAGAAAAAAAAAAACAGCAGCAATTCCCATTAACATGAAGTACTCTATATAAAAAAGGTATCGATGGCTCCACTGTGCCTACTGCTAACCCCCTTTGGAATCAGTCCAAAGACACAGGTACCGTGAGTCACTACAGAACGGCCTAGTGCTCTGCTCTATCACTTCAATTTCTCAGACAAGTAACTACTACTTGACTGCCCTTGTTTGTACACTTAGTCGTACTGCTTTAGACCCACATATACACAATAGCATGTGATGCAGAAATACCAAAGTACATTCAGCTTATAGCTTGAAATTAATACCATCTTTCCAGAACACCCAGCGCAGTTTCAGTGGAGGAGCAGGTGCTTCCAACAAAACTTTGCATAAAGGGTCACTTCATAAATATGACTGTAGATCCTGTTGAATATATCTGAATGTCCTTCATTTGCCCTAAAAGAACAAATAGAGCATCTTCTAAAGCAGCAATATCCACTGCCAAATAAAATAGGTCGAACTGTACAAGAGCAAGCTCCATGAGCTTTAAGACTCCTGGAAATCACTCCAAACCACCTTGAAAACATAGAAAACTACCCAACACATTTTATCAACAAACTGGGATAGTGCTCTTTCCAGCACCAGCAGGAACTGGGAGCGCAAACACTTCTCAAAGTCTTGTTGGGGTAAGCCTTCCGCACTGCCCTCACCACTAGAGTTGCACTCCCAGCAGCTCTCATTGAGAAAAACTTTGCTACAGATGGAATCTCTCCCACGCTATTTCAGGACCAAGGTCAAAAAAGAAGCCTGTCTCCTTGCAGCTCTGCATCCTTCCAATCCACTCTCCTCTCTGCACCACTGAGAAGCAGAAGTGACCCCCGTTTCATACCTGCCTCTTGATGGACATTGCTGCTGGAAGGAAGCACATGGCAAGCAGAGCTGGAGAAGGAAGACAGGAGCATCCCTGCAGAGCTGCCTTGGTCTGTGACAAACCAATTTCTAAGAAATTCATCAAAAGACAGGAGAATGGGGTTGATGGAGTTGGTCCCTGTTGATTTAGTTTGGTCCCTTCTGAGACACTGCTTAAAACATAAGGATGACAAGTAACACTGACTTTTACAGAATCACAAAATGGTTGAGGTTGGAAGGGACCTCTAGAGATCATCTAGTCCAACTCCCCTGCTCCAGCAGGGACACTGGGAGCACGGGGCATAGGCTGGCAACTAGGCATGTTTTGAACATCTCCAGAGAAGGAGACTCCACAGCCTCTCTGGGCAGCCTGTGCCAGGGCTCTGTCACTCTCACAAGAAAGTTCTTCCTCATATGGAGGTGGAACTTCCTATGTTTCAACTTGCACCTGTTACCCCTTGTCCTGTCACCAGCCACCACTGAGAAGAGCCTGGCCCCATCCTCCCTACGATCACCTCTCAGGTACTTGAATATGTTGATCAAGTCTCCTCTCAACCTTCTTCTCTCCAGACTAAACAGGCCCAGCTCACTTAGTCTTTCCTCATATGACAAATGCTCCAATCCCTTAATCATCTTTGTGGCTCTCCGCTGGACCCTCTCTAGAAGCTCCACGTCCTTCTTGTCCTGGGGAGCCCAGAACTGCACCCAGTACTCCAGGTGCAGCCTCACCAGAGCTGAGCAGAGGGGCAGGATCCCCTCCCTCGACCTGCTGGCAACGCTCCTGCTGATGCAGCCGGGATCCCATTGGCCTTCTTGGCGACGAGGTCACACTGCTGTCTCATGGTTAACCTACTGTCAACCAGGACTCCCAAATCTCTCTCTGCAGGGCTGTTTTCCAGCAGGTCAGCACCTAATCTGTCCTGGTGCCTAGGGTTGTATCTCCCAATGTGCAGGACCCTGCAATTGTCCTTGTTGAAACTCGTAAAGTCCTTCTCTACCCAACTCTCCATCCTGTCTATGTCCCTCTGAAGGACAGCACAGCCCTCGTGAGTGTCAGCCACTCCTCCCAGTTTGGTGTCACCCGCAGACTTGCTGAGGGTGCACTCTGTGCCCTCATCTAAGTCATTGATGAACAAGTTGAAGAGCACTAGGCCCAGTACTGACCCTTGCGGGACACCACTGGCCACAGGCCTCCAACCAGGATTAATTATTTAAAAATACCGTTGCTTTGCTTCAGGAATATATTAGACTGCACTTAGTGACGAGTGTTTAATTAAAAGAACTCTTAGGAGAGGAAGGCACCTCAGAAAACCAAAAAGAATTTCAATCTCTTTTAAGGTGTAATCTTCCTTTTAAATAACTCAGAATGAGCACTGTGCTACTTTATCCAACATGGTACTAAGTGTACTTTTCCAGAGCAATTTTTTTTTTCCTGGAGGAAAATTCAGCAGACATTTATTGCTCTATAACTGATGCCTTTTTCCATGGTTACAGCTACAAGGAAACACAGGCTATAAACAAAAAAAATACACAAATATCCAGGTCCTCACCCTTTGCTCAGCTGCAAGCTCATGTAGCTCACATATGGTAATGGGTTTTTATCACAAACCAAGACTTAATATACGAGGAAAAAAGTCTCAGTTAAAAGTTGCTGACTAATCTGAGCAGAACTGGAAACTTTCTTTGATGAGGGCTAATATCACATATAGCAGCACAACAGTTTTATGACCGCAGGTCATCTGTGCTCCCTGCTAATCATTTCTCTGACTGTTGCCAATTCCCAGCATTTTGACAGAGCGCAGTCTCTGAGGTGACTTTTTGCATAGGGAGCGAGGTTTTTGAGCACAGGAAGTAGTCCTGCGAAAGAGCTGACACTGCCGAAACCCTTCCCATACACCCAAATTCCAGGAAAAACTCAGAGCTACAATTTATTTGATTGTGATAATCACAATGGGCAGGAAAGGGTCATGGGCTTGCAGGATGAGTGTCCCAGCCCTTCTCTGCCAGCACCCAGCACGGGGTCTCCCAGACCCAGCAGCTCCCCAGCTGGCACCATCCGACAGGACCCAAATATCCCCAGGTCGTTTCTTTACTGTGCCCGGCAGCCTCCTTCCAGAGAGGCATCTAGGATGGCAATTCTCACCCGTCCTTCGAGGTTTCGAGGGCTGGAGCCCTCAGCTCCGTTTTCAGGCCGTCAGTTCAAGCCTGGTGAGTTTCAGCCCAGTCTGCAGCAGGGTTCATGCCAGGCTGGGCCGCATGGCCCTCTCCTGCTCCTGCCCTGCGGCTCCTTCCGCCCGTCGCATCAGCTTTCCCCAATTCAATGCTGTTCAACGGCCAGGAAGGTGTCAAAACAGGATGGTGTTCACACGCTGACTGACTGAATGGAAACTAAAAGAAAACTATCGGTATACATAACAGGAAAGTAGCAATATGGGGCTGCTGGTGAGGCATACCCTTCCTGTCCTGCAAAAACACTTTCTGAGGTTTCAAGCTCCTAATAGACATGTGCAGCTAACTGACTTTTATCTTGCTTCTGTCATATTGATCTATCAGTGAATCCATAATAGAGGATGGGAGTCTGGAACAGTAAAAGTAATAGCCATTGAGATGGATAGCCACAGCAAAAATGTACTTTCATCGGGACACTTAGCGCCAAGAACTGTGGATTCGGGTCAGGTGGAGGAGGGCATAAGTATCCCCTTCAAAGCTGATGGCTACAAACACCCCGTGCTCCGATGACTTGCCTTCAGAATGTATGTGGCTATATTGATTTTCAGAGTTTCAAAACAACAGGAAAAGCCAAGTGAAAGTTTCTTTGGAGAACGCTAAAAGTGATTTACCTCTGTCTTTTGATTCCATCTCTGTATTTTGCTTTTTGGTTCACAGTACAAGTGCCTATTTTAAAAATTCATTTGTGACTCGGAGAGCAGAGAGTTGAAGATCTTCAGGAGTGCAAAGCAAGAAATGAGCCACAAAATGAAATGAAACAAAACAAAACAAAAAATGCATTTGGATTTAGCAGTAGATGATTACACAACAAAGTTTGTATTTTAAACACAGGAGCACTGGTCGTTCTGATAGCTTATAGCATTATAAATCTAGCAGAAATATGAAGAAGAAAATATGTTATGAACATCATTTTATTCTGAACATGATAATATTTGGCTTCTTACGGTCTATGCCCCCAGTAACAAACAAGCTCCTGAGCTTAGCTAAAGTAGTTTTTCCCTGAATAATAAAACCATAATTTTACGATTTTCCAGGGTTACAACCAAAGAGTTTGGTTAAGTGACATAAAAGCAAACACTCTTCTCCTGTGACATTATTCTTCCAGGACCATATATCTGTTTTGAACAGTTACTTTCCCTCTCTCTCTAAAAAATGAAAATGATGTTAACAGAAGGGGCCTAGTAGTTACTCTGCTTACTGGAAATGCCTAAACGTGTTAAAGTCTCCTGTCTGTCTCTGTCTGCAACATAAGTTGCTGTAGTTCTCTGTGTTGGACAGAGGCTCTTAAAAACCAGAATTTTGGGATTAATTCTGAGCTTCCTGGTACAATATTAATTACGGATCACTATTTCAAGTTATCTGCAGACTCAGGAAAATACAACCTAATTTGTTACAGTTACTTTGTCATTTCAAGTCTTCACTTCAGTCTTAATACAAGCAAATTCAAATAAAGTAAATGCCATAAGGGTTTTGTTCAATCTGTGGATTTTTAAAAAAATATAAAAGACACCGTAAGTGTCACCAGCCAGCAGAATAACAGCTCATGCTATGACAGCTCTCCAGCCTGCCTTTAGCACTTACAGGAACAAAAATTACGCCAAGAGTTGAGGCTCTAAGCACAGGCTTGCACTTCTTGTGCCTACTACCACACACATGATTTGTTGCAATAACTGAGCAGTTATATGTTATAGCTAATAAAATGCCTGTCTTCTCTGAGAGGAGAGCTGGTGTTTCGAAAGATGAAATGTTTGAGGACAATTTCTCCTGGTAGTTCTTGAAAGATTGTTCAATAGGGCAGGTCTGCCAGGATTTTTTGCCTTGTGGATCTTAAAGAGCAAACTAAACGCTGCTGGAGAGCAAGAGTACACAATTTCTCTTGAAGCTATTAAGGAAGAGGTTTAATGACAAATTATGTTCTAAGGAAATAAGTGTGGGGTCTTCCCTCAATTCCTGCTAGCAGTGGCACAGGACTATCTGTTAAGCTCCTCGTATTCTTTACAGCCTAGCATTATCACAGCTCGTCTTTTTCTGATGGCTTAATCATTCTCCAGCATTCACCAGCACTCAAAGCTACGCTTTGCTCTCATTTCTATTCACCAAGGAGAGCTACAAAAAACCTTCAAAAGACATTTCTAGCAACTCAACCTCATAACTCCGTTGAATTAACAAAAAGAATAAGCGCAGCCCCAATGGGGAGCCTGGCTACAGCCTGCCCCAGAGCACTGCAGCTCTCCTGTCCCTCCCTGCACTGCCCACAGGCATCGTCCCATCCATAGGAGCCGGCTCAGCTCCTCATGCCAGAAGAAAACTCAGCCCAGAAAATACCTCAGGGGTTTCTGCCCCAACTCACAACAGGATTCGGATGAGCTGGGGCAAGGGAACACGTACAGCCAGGCCACAAGCCAAGAGCAGGGAAGGAGGCGGCGGCGCTGGGAGAGCAGGACCTGCTGGTGGCTGAGAGCCCATCAGAGCAACTGCTTCAAGTAACACCTACCTGGGAGCTTATTGCTGCTTTTTCAGACCCGATAGGAGGGACAAAAATAAACTATTGACTTTCCTTGGATCATTTATTTCTCTAGATTATTCTAAAATCCACCTCCTTTTTCCCCCACAGTCAAGCGTGTCACTGCAGGATCTGTGGGAGACTTCAGCTGAACAACAAATTCAGCATCTAGAAGTAGGAAGAGGAAGTACGTGCCCATGCCAAGAGCCTCTTGGACTCATTTTTATGTTTGTGCATTTCTTGGGCAACCTATGACACTGTTATGGTATAGGATATTATTCTACCACCTACTGAACTATGCCGAGGATGATGGTGTCCTCATGGAAACTATTTATGCAAAAACAGTCAACATATTTTGTTCCAAACTGAATTCACATAATCAATGAAAAGAAAAAAAAAAAGAGCTATTAACAACAACAAAAAAAAATTCCACAAAATGATCCCCCCTCTATGACCTTTCAGCCTTCATCCCTAGGCAAGACTTTAAGATGCCTTCCAGAGCTAATCCAGGAACTCAACTTAATAACTAATGGACAATAAAAATCATGGACTCAGTAAAGACATTAGTTTTATGGCCCATTACAATCTTCCTGCTATGCCTCCTACAGATCTCTCTCCACTCACTGGGGCTAAATAGCAGCTTCTCTCTCCATTTCACCGGACCTGTCGCCAGCTAACTCCTCTTCATATACAAAAACCTCCTTTCTCTCAAGTTGTCAAATCAATTAACATAATTAAGTTATAACACAACTGTTTCTGTCATTAGCTTGAAGTTCATTGCTTCTGCACCCATATTTCCAGGGCTACTTTAATTTAACCCAAATGAATGCTGCATTGAAAAGAGCTTTTTTTTTTTCATATTTTTTCTCCTCCCCCTGTTCACTTCCTCTTCCTACTCATATCACGGAATTGCATTGCTCTGGGTAAAACCTGCACAGGAAGAAGAGACAGCGACAGAGCAGGACCCGAGGAGGACACAGGGAAGCCACAGGCTGGTGAACTCCTGAAAGCCGCAAAAGGAAGGGGAGCTAAAAGCCAAAGGCACCAACCCGGCCCTGCCCAGCCGGGTCAGACCCGAACGGCAGAAGGAGCCACGGCAAAACATGGCCCTTGGGTCGCGGTAAAGACGGACAATGGCCTTGGACATGCAACGAATGGCGTCCCTCGAGCGGGGTGCTCGGGAAATGCTGCTTAATGCTTATTTTGTATATACACTCGGATGGAATTTCAAACTGTTCCACCACCAATTCTTTATGGTGCACTTCAGTTAAAAATGTTTCCTAATTTTGACATTAACCCTCCAGTACACTTGCCATCAATTTAGGCTGGGCATGGTCTTCAAACTGAAAACCCCAAATCTGTTTCAACAGTTGTATCATTCAAAAAACTTTTAGTCTCTAAATATGTTTATTCATCCTGATGTGTCACCTGCCAGTCTGCTAGGAAAGTACCAGAAATAGGGGAAGACGGGAGGTGGACATTATGAGGAGGAAGGCACAGGACTTGGTATCACTTGTGCTAAATTTACTCTTCGGAAGGGAAAGAAGAAAATCTTAAGTTAAGTTAAAAGGTGATTGTCTGAAGGTGCCACCACTGAAGGTGAAACCATGCCTAAAGCATGTCAGATAAGCAAAATGCATAGTATATTTGCAATATGTATATTTAATCACACAAGCAAGGCCACTATATGCATAGCATAATGCAGATAAAGCTGTAAAGTTCAAACTGTACTTGGCAAAAATTCCAGAACAACATCTAGCATATTATGAAGGACCAAAAATGGCAGAGATGCAATTTGTAATGCTTCTCTTATCATCTCTGAAAAATAAATCTCTCCATTAATGAACGCATCTGCGTGATACATACCGGCTTCACTGTGGCTGTGGAACAACCGAGGAAAGTGTTGGTGCTGTTTACCCCTAATTCTTCAAATAATTACACAAATATTTACTTTTAAGCATTTCATTCATGTCATAAGTACTACCAAAACTGAAAGTTCAGCATATAAACTGATCTGAGAACAATTTTCTCAGAAACGAAGGCTAAAGAATTGCTTAGTTTTGATATACTTAAAGAAAAAAGCACAAAGTTGCAAAAAGTACATGAGGACAAACTATTGGAAATTCACCATTTTGCTGATAAAATACTGTGTGTCCCTACCTCTCCCTGTCAGCACCAGGGGACCCAGAGCAAAGCATATTTTGCATGTTAAAGCTATTCAGGGGGGAGCATTTTAGTCTCTCTTTGGTACTTTGCCAGCAGCCTGCAGCATTTTCAACAGAAGTTCGGAGTTGTCCCTTGAACTAGAGAGCTTGGGCAGTGCATTGCTGTGCCCCTTAGAGGTGATTTGCAGCCTATTCCACCACGCTGTTATCGTAGGAATTGGTGTTAACGGGCTCCAAGGCTGCAGCTGGTGCCCCTCCAGGTAGGACACCTCTGCAGTGCTCCGGAGCTCTGTCCATACCCATCATTTAAATACCATGCTTTGTTGTTGTTGTTTTGTGTGTTTTTTCTCCCAAAGTGCCCTGTTAGCCAAAGCCTAAACTATCGGCTGAAAGATTATATAAGAAACGAAGAGAGAAGAAATGAAGAAATGACAGCCCGCACTGTCTCCCACTTTTATCAGCTGCTTCACTCTTATCCTGCGCCAGCTTTCATGCAACCACCTGAATTTTCCTGTCTGACCCCTGTGATCGTGCTTCAATCCTAGCCCCCACTAAATTAATTTCTTTTTGCTATTCACATGGTCCATTACTTTCTGCCTGGCTCCTACGAAGTAATGATGAGACAGCGGGGAAAGAGAAAATAAGCAAGCAAAATTAGAGTGCAGGCACATGATGAGCATCAACTAAAGTGTCCTTCTCCCCCTCGCTCTCCTGGCAAGGCTCTGCTGGTACCACCTTGTGATCCACAGGATGAAAAAACTTAGTGTCCAGTTAGCACTGAGGTCCAATAACCCTGAAATATCCTCATTCCCTTCATTGGAATACATCAGAGATCTCAGCCTATTTCACCTATCTCCCTGCAGACTTTCCCAGTCACTACATAATGCCAGAGTGAGGGAATGGGGATAGGACAGGGAAAAACCAACCTCCCTCTCTGCTACAAAAGCCTTTCTGCTCTGTAAAATGACAATCAGCTATACCAGGGCAAGGCCAAAAGAAAGGACATGGACTTCTTATGCACAATATTGATCTGGGAACTGAGCTCCTAGCTCAGTTGCATGTGAACCATGCAACTGTGATGCTGTTAAAAGAAGCTTGTGCTTCAAATTAATCATCTGAAATCCTGAATATTGCACTTTTTTGTATTAACTCTACATAAATAACAGCAACTATTTCCAGACTATTCTTTCATGCATCTAGAAAAAGTCATTAGCCACATTTTGTGACGGGGTTCTTTTTCTAATTTCTACAGCTAAGGTGGCAAAAAGGTTATTACAAGTAATAGCAAATTTAAAGTTTTATTAGCAGTAAACTGCAAAAGCTAATGGTGATGCCAACACTAGATAAAATCATTGTCACAGTTAATTTTGAACTCCTTATTTCAAGCTTAATAATAGGAAACTCAATGGAGAGGATATTACACGGCCCATATCACTCATGAGTGCCGCAGGCCTGAGTAACTTGTTATTTGGCTCATGAGTGAAATAAAATGCAGATTACACTGCCTGCTATCAGGGGCATTGCTTTAATTGAGGGTGTATGCATGGCGATGAAGGAGCACCAAGTAGGCTTCATTTTCTCAGACGTTATGAGAATGATCTTTGTGGTTCTAACCGTGACTTGTCCAATCACCTTTCTATCAGGGTTCAGCTTTTAAAACAAGCCCCATTGCATCTTAGTTCTTGAAAAGAGACTGGCCACACTTGTCCCGTTAGTCAAGGATTGTACAGAGCTGCTCCTCTAGCATCCTAATTCCTTAGCCATTCGCTCCGGAGCAGCAAGCAATGGAACATCCTTATCACACCCAGCTTAATCATGCATGCCGGCCAGCCCAAGCTACCTCTCCACCCCGAGAGGTACTCGAGTCGAGAATAAATCATACAAGAGGAAACACTTCTCCTTGCCTCATATTTACTTAGAAGAGAGTGTTTCCAATAAGTGGATTTCTGTTTTGTAGAAAAAAAAAAAAGAAAAAAGAAAAAAAATAAAGTTGCTTTTTTTTCCCCCTATTCCTCCTCATCTTGTATAAATGTGTAGGAATACCACAAATCAGCTGTAAATGTCACCCTGTCAGCTGGATGCATTTATGGGCAACCTCTCTCAAGATGCAAAGCTCTCACCACGATTACCCACACGTGGACTTCTTTCCTTTCTCATCCTTTACAATCTTCTAGACGCATCTGATTTCTAATCCGACTGCATTTTTTCCAGTGCTTGCTAAATCTTGCAACTTCTTTTCTTCTGCCAGCACTGTCCATGAAACTCAAGCCAGTCACCCACCTATCACTGAAGTCAACAGAACAACTTTTACTGACATTAGCAACTTTGGGTGAAGCCTTTAAATATAAAGAGCTGTAACTTTCCTTTCTATTTATGAACATGTAATGGAAGAAAATGCCCTACCTTTTAATCAACCCTAGTCAGGACTATCAATATTGTACTTTTAAGCAATTGCTGATGGCATTCTTGTAGGGACACTAAAAAATTACTTATCAGCTTTCATTATCAAGCTCCATATCCAGCACAAAACAGCAGAGGAGTAAAAGCAGCATTACTTGGCTGAAAAGGTTTGACAAATTGAATTCCTGACAACAGACAACTGTAAGCACAGTGCACTGCCATGTAAAGATGTGCACCAGCCTTTTTATAAGCAGCATGTCTACATTAGTGTGTTGTTCCACTGAAGTTAATTTAGTCAACTGAAAAAAAAAAAAAAGGAAAAAAAAAGCAGCTATCTCTACATAACACTTTATTGCTTTGTGAAGACATATTTTGAGGGGTAACTGATCTGCTGAGAACAAGGAAGGAGGTGCCGAGCTAATGAATTTATCAGAGTTTTGAATCAAACTATTTGACTAGACAAACAACAGCAGAATTTAGTAACCAAAGCCCCCATTTTCAGAAGGGAACCCAATGGCAACAGTGTAATTTCTAAAGCTCTGTGAGACTAAGTTATTAAGTAATTAAGAGCAAGCAATTCTGAATAGCTAAATTTGTCCTAAAATTACTACTTAGACTTGGCTAGCATTTGCAGCTGTAAAACTATTTTTGCTAAGGTGACTATTTAAAGCTCTGTATTAAACAGATTATTATAGATTTTCTGCAACCCAGTACACAGGCATTTGCCCAGGCAAATCATCTTTCTTGTAAATAACATCCATAATGGCAGGAATAACCATATTCTCCAGCTCAGTCATCATGGCCAGCAAATAATTTCACACAATATATGCTTATAATTGCATTTTTTGATAAAGAACACTTTTTCCTCCCCCTTTTTTTTTTAAGAAGTGTCTTCCAGAAGAAGATGAGCTGATGTACTTGAAAACAAAATTTTTCTTTCCTTAAAAAGAGATAAAACACTAGTTAAGAGGTTACTATAGTTTCATATTTTTGATTTGAATATAGAGAATTTACTCGGGAGAAAAAAGTCTCCTCTAATTCAGCAAATTAGAATTTGTTTTGCTCTTTTTTGGTGACACGTGCTGATAGAGGGGCTTTCGGTGCTTCGTTCCTGGGGACCTATTGCAGACTTCAAAAGATAAAAGGAACCTATTGTTCAGGAACCAGCAAACAACCTAAACTGATATTGTACTATAAGTTTCTTTGACAGGTTGACCTCATGGAGTGATTTCAACTATTTTTTTCTACTTTCTTTATTGTGGCTCTTGTGAATTAGGCTCAGATATTGATTTTGTGGCAAAATTGAAATCATAATGGCTTTTAATTTCAAAGATGACTGTTTGTCTTATATTACATGTCTGTTTCTGAGCCGTTACATGAGAATTTAAGCATTACTATGCTTAAACTTTACATCTGCTTCCAGCTTTCAGGTCTAATAAAGCCTTTAAGTCTGTTTTCCTTTCTTTTTTTTTTTCTTTTTAATCTCTTCTAAACATGTGCTCAAGCAGAGAACTGCAGATCATTTCCTTTTAGTCCTGACTTGATTCAAAGCACTCACCATATGCATCTATTCAGCACAGAACATACAGTCCTCCAACTTGCATTTATTAAAGACTCATGCTCAGAATTGTTTCATTTATAGTTTAGTTATTATTATTATTGATACCTTAAGACAGAATACTTTAGATACTCTAGATTAAGAAAAGGGAGAACTGGCTACTATCTGATAAGAAGTTGTAACCAAAGAGAAGACATTGCTACGTAACAGAGCATTCTACCAAATGGTCCACAGTTTTGGTTATCAAAGTAGAAATGAAATGTTTATATGCATTTTTTCAGATATCTTTGATCTATATACAACGTAGGCAGGGAGAACAACACAAAACAAAAAGCCTGAAGCAGGATTTAGCAATATTAATAGGAAAAAGTGTCTGGGAGGTATGAAGGTATTCTGATTCCTGGCTCAGTATCAAAAGTAAAATAGCAGAGAGAATTCTGTTTTAGATTTTCCCAATTTATAATTTATAACCTTGAAAATCATAAATTGAACTCAGAGAATAATTGGAATTAAACAAGAAAATATAACAGCTTTAACCAAACCTTTCCTCTTCTTCACCCAAAATATTTTCCTCTTGCACATGAATTTGTAATCGCTATACAGCCTAAATTTTTAAAATACAAAAGGCTGCATTTCTTACAGGGAGAATATGAGAAGTGGAAAAAGTTTCAAAAACTTAAGAGATACAAGAGAAGAAAAAGCAACCAGCATCAGTCAAAAGAGCTGCTCAGGTGGAAAAACCTTGAAATTCTTTTTCTGACAAATGTATTTATTCATATCAAAGTTATTGAAATTCTTTCTTTCTGCACATGTAAGTCAACAGTGTAAAATTATAAGCAAAAAATAAAGATCCAGGAACTGACTTTATACATATCCATAAATGAGCAGAGTGAAGTAACATAACAAAGCTGTTCACAAAGGTTTGAACAATGGGAATTAAAACAGAAAGAAATCACAAGGATTCCAGTTCTGGCAACAGCAACAATTGCCTTCAAATGTAAATAAAATTAAAATCTAGATAAATTCCTTTTTGGGGTGCATAATATCTGTAAGCAAGGAATTAAGACAGATATAATGCTCAGTCCTGGATAGCTGATTTTGGAATGGAAGCATTGAAATCCTATTCTCATATTTTCAGAAGTAACAAGAAAAAAGGAGAATACTGAAAATATTAAAAATAACTATATTAAAAGTTTATTTGTAGAAGGTATCTATCAGTTGAAAAAAACCCCAAATTATTCTTAGAGAACATGTATTAAATACACTCACCATAAAAAGACACAAAGCTCTTTCCTTATGCTTATGTAGAAATAATACTAAATAAACTTCATAGCCCACTATTTCTTAAATCATTGTCTAATTTACTGACTACAGTGAATGTTTTATACCATTAAAAGCAGGGGAATATGTTTAAAGGTTTAGATCTATATTTCAGTTAAGTTCAATGTGTATTATAATAACTTCTTTGCCTGAGGTACTTCCAGTGCATAGGAAAAGAAAGTTTATTTTTATTTTTCACTATAGTTCTTCTATATCTTTTTGCATTAATATTGAACATATCTGTCCCAGTTTTCTCTCTACTATTCTGTACTTGCCAGTTTCAGACTAATAACCCAGGATTTGGGGACCGCTAGAGGGTTATATGAGATTTCTACTGAATTTTAAGTTGTTAGTCATATGAATCTTAATTATCATGTGTAGGAAACTGACACTTTGCTATGAAATCCCCTTGTGATAGAAACAAGAAGTTAAGTCAAAGAAAATTTTAGCAGTTTCAGTTCACAGTTCATGCAAGTTTTTCAGTTTTCAGATGTACTTTATTCTTTACTTCTTAGATCTGCTCTGAGTAAAATAAATAGACCAAAAAAAAGGTGGGGGGGGAGGAAATAGAAGCATTGTCATGTCCATTTTCCAGTTTGGAAGGTGGGAGATGGAAAGTGTTAGAGATTTTAGTAACAATTTAAGTGCACGGAGCCAGGGCTGGAGCCTACCTCTCATTGCATTGTCCAATCTCAAATTTATTCTCTCATTTACATCTGGTCCAGGCTTGTAGACATGACCAAAACATCCATGAATTACTGAGAACATGATCCAATTTTGCTAGGAAACCCAAGGGTTTCCTTTCATTTCCAATTTCAATGAAAAGAAATTAAGATAGCAGCAGGTTCAAACAAGGTGTACACAGACTCTGGGAATTCATGGGACTCTCACACTTTACAGCACTCTCTGTTACTGGGTTAAGCAGCAGCTGAGGGTGCCCCTGCTCTCCTCAGGCTTTTGCAATGGATTAATTTGCTGCCGTAATGCCCCATATTAGCGATTCACATTGCTTTGTAGCTAATTATCACACCCTCTGCATTCTGCAGGATGGTGGTTTCGTTTGCAGATGGCTGAACGAGCAGCTTGTCGGGTTTTCAAGACTTTGCACCTTCACGGTGCAACTCGCTGCTTCACCATAGCCTCTCCTAGTCATAAAAGTATTTTTTTATTCAATCACCAGCCCCCAGGTACCATTTGTGGGCTGGAATCTTAACAAGGCCGAAGCTGGGGCCTGTTATCCAGCCGGGTCATTATCACATCCTTTGTCAAGAACCAAGAAATCACTGATTCGTGCTCTGATTTTCAGGCAGGATTGGTTCTACTCAGACATCAATGATGTCCAATTCTGTGGCAGTTTCAATCACAGGCATCCATCTCATATCAAGCGAAAAACACCCTGTTCTGCTACTAACACAGCCCTTAAGTGCTGCTCTCTGCAAGGTGTCCAGACCTGGATTCATCTTCAAGCGACTCTCATCTGTGCTCAAATTCAGCAGCCGACCTCTTGCCGGTGAAATATCATGGAGTCAGCATAAACAATACTCAGACACTCACTTAGGGAAAACTTAAATCCTTCCTCATGACCACTATGTCCCTGCGCATTGCTGTGAGTCCTGAAAGAGCCAGGGTCAAGCGCCACCTCCTCTGCCCATTTGGATGCTTCGGTCACCTCCCCGCAGTACGGCTCTGCCCTCCTGGACGTGAGCCGAGTACCAGTCACACACCCCAGTTCCTCCTTCCCCCTAAAAAATCACTCTGTGTAGAACTGATTAAAATGTTCTATGGTTGTTTAAATCCCTGAAGTTACCTATAGCCAGACCTGTCTTCAGTTGTCCACTGCAGGTACGTAAAATTTGGAAATAGCATCATTATTAGCTACATATTAATTATGATTTTTCCCTCAACCTCATCTGCCAGAGCTCCCAATGCCTGCCACTCCATCTAGGAATCCTCAACCTCCTTGGTCCAGCAGGGAAACACCTCAGCTTTGGGTTCCAGGGCGTCATGTACTCGCAAAGCAGCAAAATTCCTGAATTTCTTCTTATCCCAGATATCTATTAGAGTTTCTTTACCAAAATTAACACCTGCAGGACAACATTTCCATATTAGAAACCAATACAGATACTGAGTGTAGCCAAAATGCATCTGTGGCACGTAATATGCATCCCTGTACGCAAAAAATCAGGCAGAGGGGGCAGGAGACCTGCGTGGATGAGCAAGGAGCTTGTGGCAATGCTC
>JAWLRI010001095.1:0-75942 GCA_034781795.1 Crypturellus tataupa
TAAACCAACAGTATTTTGAAGCTTTCGGTTCAATGTAGATTCAACTGTGGAAAGCATGTGGTGCATGCATATATATATGTGTGTGTGTGTGTATGTATACACAAACACTGTTAAATATCCTGATTGTAGTAATGTCTAGCCAGTGCTCTTCTATATTTGTTTAACTTCATGAATTACCATGTTATCAGCATTTAAAGAGTAGCAGAGACATACTCTGCTGTGCATGATGTTCAGATCTGTTGCTTGATTGTTATTCTTAAAAATAATATAGTACTTTTTTACAGAAATGTGTGGCAATGGATGCATTTTTGGTCCAAAGATCTTTGAAATACAGACTGAGGTAGATGCACTGTATTAGAGGAAGTGTTAAAGGAAAGGGTGGTGGGTGGCCAAGTGTCAGCCCTTGCATGGGTATATGCCACAATTTAAACAAAGATATATGCCATAATTCAAGGAAAGGACATTGCTTTGATTGTAGAAGTCTGTCTGATTTTGCTGTATACTTTAAAGGGAAGTGTAGAAACTAGTCTTGTAGCAGTCAAATGTTTCTTGATCAATCTTGCAGAAACATGCAGGGAATTTTTAATGTAACTGAAAAAGATGACAGGTCTTCTGTGACGCTAGTAGATGATTTATATATACAACAGATCTGACAATGGCATATAAATTTACAGCATGAAATATTTACATCTGAGCTTTATCCAAGGTTAGTGTTGAAGCCTCACTTTTTAGTGATGACAACCTGAACAAGTACAAAAAGACACAGACAGAAAGTATTTCTACTCTGATGCTCCATCAAACACCACCGCTTGAAAGAGAGGCCTCAGCTGTTCTCCTTGCACCTCTCATTTCTCTTTGCCCTTCTAGCAGCTCCTCCTATAAATTGCGACAAAGGCCTCAGAAGCAGGTAATTTCTCTTGTCATAATAAAACTCTGGAGGAAAAAGTCTATTTGTGTAAGTCAGACCGTTCTCTTATGCACAGTCTATCTACTTTAAATCAAATGGTGGCAAGAAGTCAGTCTTCCTTTGTATAGTTTCCTGAGAGAAAAAATACATACATCCTCTGTGAAGGAGCATGAAATAAATGATTGTTTAGTCTCTTTCATGGTTTATTTTGGATTAATGTCATGCTGGAATGTAGTCACCAGCCTGTGTATAAACCTGAGTCTAGAGATTGCAGAAAGCGCTTGAAAAGTAAGTGCAGAATAAGCTTGTTTTCACTAAACAGGCTATGGACCACTGCTTGTTCCTGTGTCTGCTTTTTGACACCAATATGAGAACTGATGCGGGAAGTGGTACCATGGCAATATCAAAAGATATCATCAGAACAGGAGCTTGTTGCCTGCAAACATTCCTGCAGACCTTGTTCCCAAAGCAGGCTGTGAATGAACAAAAAAATTAAATGTGGCACCAATTTCCTTACTGATTCTGGGCTTACAAATACAGCACTCTGAGATGGAAATAAAAAGCTGATCAATCCAAACTGAAGCTCTCTGAGGAAAATGACGAATTTCTCCCCTGAGCTGCAGGCCGGCTTTTGAATAAAGAGGGAGGGGGTCTTTATTATGTTAAAGCAGGTTAGAAAATAAGGTGGAAAGGCTATATAGAAATAGCCTGAGGAAGAAAAAAACAACAACAAAAAAACACAAGTGGGCAAAATGGTGCAGTGATCCTGCCAGTGTCTTTTGGGGAAAGTTTTTGCTTGTTTTTTATTGAAACAGTAGCACATTGTGGGCCTGAATTCAGTTTGCAGGCAGTTATTGATATCACACTATTCTTTCTGATATTTTTGACTTACTATTCCCTTTCTTTTGTTTTGGTTTTCCTATCCTTGTTTTTTCTTTCTTTTTTTCCCTATCCCCTTGTGTGGATTTTTTTCTATTTTTAAATCTCATTTTACTGGTTTCAGCCTTCTATTCTATCAAGATCGCTTAGAATTCTGAACCTGTCATTCAGTTCCTTGCAGAGATCATAGTGTCAAACACAGAGTCTCTTTATTTCACTATCCAGGTTATTAATAGGCATTTTGAAGGGAAGCAAGCCTAGAGCATGTTCCCAAGCTGGGAGAACATCCTGATCTGACACAAACCTGTTGATACTCATACTTGCACTGTGCCGGTGCAGACAGCAGTAATGTCATTTCTCAGTAGAGATGAGAGAAGCACTCAGAGGGACAGCAGCTTTTGCTTCCAAAAAGATTTGCAAAATACAGTGTAAATCAGCATTTTCTTTTTTGTATGTGAAACTTGAGTGCTCATACCTCTTCTGCTAAATTGTTATGGATCTGCAGACTAAAAGATTGAAGAAAAAAAAACCACTGATCTGTATTGATTTTGCCTAGTTGGTTACGTAATGTGACTTACGCTGTGTCAAAAACTGCATTAAAGTCAAGAAATACTGCATCTATTTCTTGTCTACTTTCTGTAGGCTTGTCAGAGAATGGATTTGAGCAGGATTGAAAGAAATTATTCTTGACAAATCCATCTCTTACAATGTCTTGTGATCTTTTAGATGCTCAACATACTGCTTTCTTAATGACTTCTGTGAATACCTTTGCAGTTTAGGCTTTCTAATCTCTAACTCCAAGATTCCTTCTAAAGTTATATATCATGTTTGCTCTTTATAGGCCTAATGACTTTTAACAAGGCAAGTAAATATAACTGGAACTGCTTTACTTTCATGTGCATACAAAATGAAACAAGTTAAACGTGAAAAAACAAACAAGTCAAAATACAAAATGTGTTCCCTTAAGTTACCTGCCTCTCTGTATAGCATAACCAGGCTTAAAACAGCTTTGACATTGCTCAAATATTGCCAATGTGGGGAATCTTTCTGCAATCTCAAGGCTATAGATGCTCTTCTGGCTCTGGAATAACAATATTCAAAAGCCTTTGACTTAAAGGCCCAAATAAATATAAAGACCTTGCTTCCACATTTATGCATTGATGTAAATAAACCTGTGTTCAATTTTCACCTGAGGATTAGCACTAAGCCTGGACCTCAGCTCACAGATATTACTGCTCTCTAACCAAAAATTAAGTCCTGGAAAAAGTGGAGGTGGGGGGGAAATTAAAAGTATTTGCAAATTATTGTAATAGTCATATGCTTGCAAAGATCGTGGTGTCCAGCACATTCTCTTTATTTTCCATTAAAGTTTTTAATAGGCATTTTGAATAGACTCAAATACTGCTATGGCTAAGAGTGTTTTTAATTTGTTTTGCGAGAAGTCATTAGTCTCAAAATACCGCTTCTGAAATTTTTGAGAAGATTAGTTGTTAATTAAAGTAGTGGCAAATGCTGCACTCTTCTGTCTTCCCAGGTATTACTTCGAGATTTTACATTGGTTTCTCAATAGTCACAAGAATATATATGTTGAAGTCATATCTGATGTTTATTTCCAATACTATATGGATATAGATATATATTGTGCCTAGCTGGAGAAATTTTATAGAGAAGAAACTCAATCTTACTCTTTTTCTGGTAAAGCAGTGTTTTCAGTTCTCTGCTGACAACTTGCAGCTGCTCTTTATTTGCAGCATGCTTCTGATGTCATTATTTCTGAGTTTCCATCTTCTGCTAATATCAGGGCTCCTCCTGAGCTGTGTCATCTCTGTCAGTGCAGGTCAATACTCATTTATACTCATTTGCTTTTCTCAAGGTCCATAGGTCTGTCTCACGCAGCCCTGGGGAGACGCTAGTTGTTAGAGCAGTTAAGCAGAAGGATAATACCCGGGTCATTGGTGCTCCTGTGTTCCCTCATAACGTAAGTCCTAAAGACAATAAATGGTAATTCACCCAACTCATTATCCACTACTTGAAAACCCAATCAGCTGTTGAGAATGAACTCCCTTTAGTCGTGTGTGGTGAATCTAATAAAACTGCACTGGAAAGGCAGGATCACATAATGGGTGCTTTTCTCTCCAAATATGTCCCTTTATAGCTTACTCAAAAGCAAGGCTAAGCAAAGCAGTTTAAGACCAGGAAAAAGATAGATGCTGCCAAATCTTTTAATCGACAAAAGTGAATAATGCAGAATAAAATGCTAGGAGGAAGTACGTTCTACTGAGGTTTTATTCAAGTTGTTCAGGGTGATTGATATCTCCTGCTGTTGGTCACTTCCAGCTACACTTACCAGAAGGTTTTAACCTTGTTTGTGCAGTTGCTTTGATTGTGATCCTTCACTGGAGCCTGTTCGCAGAAGGATTTCCATTTTGGAGAGAATTTGAAATAAAAGTATTTATAGAGAAAAGAAATGCACTTCACCAAGGTTTACGTGTTTTTCCCTAAAGCAACTTCTTAAGATGCTAAGGAATAGGATGTTGCTGTTCAGTGTTCAGCACTGTTTTGGAAGTTAATGAACAAAACACCACAAGGACTTGTCTGGCTGAATTAATTCACCCTGTTGGCAGTTTCTATGAGGAGTCATTCGTAGGGAATTGATATTCCCTAGCGCCATGATTCAGGGTCTACTAGCTGAATGAAATTTGTTTTCATTTTTGACTGCGAAAATCTTAGGCTCTCAGTGGGCTCAATCACCTTGGTTGAGTCTGTAGCTGATGATTAAAAGTGTCGGTGGCTTTCTGATTCTCCCGGATAGTCCTGCAGGATTTTTGTAGGTACCACCATCTGCTTTCCTGCAATTACAGCTGCAAATGCTACTTCGGCTGAATCAGAAGTGCTGGAAAGCGTAAGATGAAGACGTGATAGTTCATGTGGGACCACTGGCCTGTGGGTGCTGACAAGAGGCTGGTTTATCTAGAGCTGTGCTCGTCTTTTAGTAGCCTGGCATATATGCAGAACAGACACTGGTACAAGTCCCCTTAAACTGTGCTGCCTATGGTAAGAGTCCAAATAAATAAAAAAAAAAAAAAACAACTCCTGCAAATGCTTGTTTTTCCTTTTCTTTTTTTCCTCAGTGCTCTTGTTATCGTCATCTTTATGGTAGTTAATTGCTTGCTTTTACATGGATAATGTGTTGTATTTATTTAGAGAAATAGCTAAGGAGTGAACATTTCAAAAAGATCAGGAGGTGAAGAAATTTGGTGATAATCATGGCGTGTTATAATATTTTGGAATGACCTTCTGGAAAAACATTTCCCACCAAACTGGAGGAAAACGCACCAATTTTGTCACAAAGTGGATGGCTTATTTTTTGCCTTTTTTCCTCTTTTTCCTTTCTTTTTTTCCCCTCTTTTTCCTTTCCTTTTTCCTCCCTGCCAAGGGCTAGACTGCAGCAGGAGGTTTTCAGCTTGGCTGAAAAAAATTGTTAGTGAAACTGAGATGTATGACTAATTTTTCAAGGGAAGTTTACATTTGTGCTTATGTATGTCTGTGTGCACACATATAAAAATGTGTGTATTGTATATATATAAATGTGTGCATATATATAAATAAAATAAACATGAAGGCAGATGGTATTTGAAGGTTACTTTCCTAGACAGAGGCATAAATACACTTGATGTATACCTTTATATGAAAACTAACTGTTCTCTGTTTTTTTAAACCATAAATTCCTGAGGGTGAATTCAAGTAGAAAATACATCCTGGTTTTCTCTGTGCTTAATTATTGTGTTTTATATAAATGGTGATATAATCTTCTAGGCTAAATCAGCATTAGGAAACACTTTTTCCTTTTTTCTTTTCTCTACCCTGCATGAGAGAGCACTGAGGTAAAAAATTGTATTATATTAGCCTTTTAAAGCATGGATATTATTAGTATTTTATGCTATAGAGGTCACATCAGAGACTTCATTAGACTTTTCATTATCATGGCAGGAGATCCAACATTCCATGTACAGTGATGCAATTCATAAAATTATAGCATTTTTCTAAGTGCCCTTATTCTCTTTTTTCTAAATTCTCCTTTGCTGACACTTACAAGGATTGTTCTGAGGTTTCCTTAAGCTCATGCTGTGTCTCATGGAAGGATCTAAGCCTGGTAAGAATTAATACTATCTTATGCTGCTGTTATAATCCTACTCTTAAAAAGAGTATTTGAGCACTGGTGTGGGATTAAGCACCAATTCCTTAATTAATGAAAGAATATTTTGAAATCAGTGTTGGAAAACAGATCATTTAAGTTGAATTATAAGCTTTTCATTCTAGCTACTGGAGATTCCAGCTACTGGAGATTTGGCTTTGTACTCTGATTTATTATTCAGAGCTCCATGTCCACCTGTATAAAGCCAACATAAAGGCAACAGAGGTTATAGGTATCGGTAACGGACATATATAGTCTAAATATGCTAATATATTTGGAGAGAGAGGTTATTTGGGGTGTGAAAATCTAAAACTGGTATCATCCTTGTCCCAGCCGCTTTCTTAGCCCTTAAAACCTCTTTTAGGGAATGACGGATTGATCTGAACCACAGTTGACACTGGTAGGATTGTCCTTCGAAGAGAGTTTCATGCACCCTCCTTGGTACAGGGGTAAATGCAGAAGTTGGGGAGGAGCAGCTTGTTAGAGGAGAGCACAGGGCGCTGCTTGATATGCCTGTGCTGCTCCTCAGCTCACGACTGTCTCCACTGCTGCTGGTGCAGAGATGTATCTGGCAGCTCCCAGAGCTCTGCTGCTGCAGGCAGCTCTTGGCAGGACTGAGCACCTTCCTCCGGGAAGGAGAAACCCCAGACTGTCTCTCCAGTCAGTCTCTTGCCTCCAAGTTTTGTCTTGAGTTCTGTGAAACAAAACAATATGTCTTCATAGCAAGACATTATGATCCCTAGAGGTCCCTTCCATCCTTAAGCATTCTATGATTCTAAGATTATTTTAAACTTGATAATTTTATTAGTATTCCCTGTTCCAAGAAAGTTTTTAGAAGCAAATAGTAAGTACTGAACAATATTATGGAAAAGTGTGGTTTAAGGGCATATTCTAAACCCCACTGAAATCAATTATAAAAACTCACAATAACTTCAGGCTTTGGAAAAGGTATTAATGGAGTATGAGTAAAGGCTTTTCAGCTATTATGTCTAAGCAGGTGCTTTGCCTTCCTTCTAGCTGGTATTTAAGTTCTGGAGAGCATGACTTTTGTTGACAAAAGCTTTATTCTTTAAGTGGCTGGTTCATTTTAAAGTTTGGATCCTGTCCTCGTCAAATACAAATAACAATGATTATTCCTTTTGATGTATATTATTATGCTGTCCTACCTAGAGCTACATAATCAAGCCCTTTCTAAACTGGCATGTTTATTGGCAGTAGTTGCAATGTGCTGGCAAAGTTCAGAGATGTTGTTGAGAAGAGCATTGGGGCACTGGTTTAAAAATCTGGAGATTTGAAATGTTAGTGGGGGCAGATCAAGGGGATGCTGAATTGCGATGCCAACTTTTAGACCAAAGGAAACAGAAGATTATTGCAACTCTGTGTTGCGCGATAGCTCATCTCATGTCATACGACAGAGACCAATAATTTAGTACATTTCTCCATTTATTGTGTGACATAAGTAAGCACTGGTTTGTGCTGTCCCTGGATTCCAGCCACTTGTACAAAACACACTCCTCCTTCGAGCAGATGGGGGGAGCGGACACTGATACCTGTCTGAGGAAGGAGCTTCCTGCTGAAAACCCACTGCTGTCTGAGGGTCTCTGTCCACAGCGTCGCTGCCTCCTCTTCTCCCTTACACCTCAGGCAGGGTGCTCCACTTGGAGGGACTTTAAGCCTAAAGAGGATTACTTCAGGATTAAATGTGATGACTCCATGGCTCCTTTGCCACTCCATGCAGAATAAATCTGGGGAAAAAAAAAACCCTCCAGCATCAAAACAAACAAACAAACAAAAAAACCCCTCAATTGTTTAAAATATAGTCTTCTCCCCGGGGTTTTGGCACGGCAGGGCTGTGACCTAGCTGGGTGCGTTGGCATCCTTCCCTCCCCTGTCATTTTTGGCCCTGCAGCTGCATGTTTTGGAAGGCGGTTGCTGAGCGCATTGTTAAAAATCACAGCTGCTCTGCATCTATTGTCAGCCCCAGCTATTGATTAAGATCAGCCAGTTTTTATCTGCAGTGGGGGAGAAAGAAAGAAAAGAAAAGTGGTTATTTAACAAGGTGTTTGTGCGGGGCCTCGAAGCAACATCGTTTCACCTCCTTGTTTTATTGGACCTAAAATAAACTAATAACCTAATAAATTGGAACAAGAGGAATATTTTTAAATGGGATACTCTGATCTATTGGGTCAGACCAATTTGAATGAAACAGTCTGAAAACAAACTTTCCTGTTCTGCAGTGGGTCCTTGAAAAGTTGCTCCTCTCTTCTGATTTTGCTTTCGCCTACAGTTGAGAAGAAAAATCCACGTTCCTGGTTTCCTAGGGTGGAATAGCCCCACACAGAGCCCACTGGAGCTGTAGGCACCTCTGCTTGTTTCTCACCATCTCCTTTGAGCCTCCATGTGAACGTGCTCCTTCTGCAGGCCCCTGCAGTGCAAACTCATATTTTCACTGCAAGCTCTGAAGTTTACTATTTCTGCCTGCCAGCTTTGGTAGTCTGCAAGCTTGGCACGTGCAGATGTGTCACAGTGTGAATTCACTGGGAATTTTATTGTATCAGGATATATCATGAGTGTGCAAAATATGTTATTTTTCTTAAACACCAGAATAAAAAGTGCAGGCTTAGATCCAAATATGTGCTTAAGGTGTACATGTTTTTAATTAAAGCCTGTTTCAGCAGGCTATTTGTGTTGTTTAGAGACAGAAATACTTGTTTAGAGGTAAAGTAGAGATGCATTTGTGTATAATGCATTTTTTTCTAGAGTGTCCTGCCTGCCATAGAGATACAGATAAACTATTACGCTTGCTCTGGGTAATGGGGAAGCAATGGGGACTTGAATGTCATGTTTCGAGGAATGCTTTGTAGGTACAGAGCCAGGGCTACTTCCCAACACTGGGGAATGAGGCTAGGAGTAAGGAAAGGGCCTGTGGCACTTCGGGCTACCCACTTCCCCTTGCTAGACAGAGACGACTGTTCTGCCCCTCAGGAGGGTCTCTGACTTCTTGCCACGTGCAGGTTTGTGAACCCTGGTTCTGCATTAGCAGCTGTGCAGCTGGAAGCGCCTGCATGTGCCTCTCCTGGGATTTATGCTGCCTGCACCGTGGCATCAGATGGTGCCTGTTCACGGGCAAGCTGTGGGGCATGGGCTTTGCCGCTCAGGTTGTCTACGGAATATGGGAACACAGACTTGCAAGACACTTTGCATACATTCCTTGAATGTGTTTTTGATGTTTATACTGTGGAAAAGGCGCGCCTGGCAATGTATTAAGGAGTTAATGGCATAGCAAAGGGAGCTCGTCTGCTGTTTGGAAGTCTGACACATCAGTATTACAGCTGAAGGACAAGCACTCGGCATTTTGGATGGAACGTATGTTGATTTATTGAGCTCTGTAGCTTGTGATTTGCCATCTATTTTGTGCTCACCTGGCAGTGTCTGTTTTGAGCTGTAGCACAATATTAGTGAAATGCATTCTGAGCCTCTGTAGGGAGGCCGTTCATATATCACTGGGCTTACAAAATGGGACTTCTGGTGACTGTGAAAAGGAATTCAAGAAAGCTGAAGGAGGCTGTCTAAGAAGACAAAGCCCTGCACAGCTCCCGAGTGCTGTACTCAATTCCCTACCTGCTTACCCTGTGAATTACTTCTTACCTGGAATGAAGTAGACTTAAAAGTAGTTCTCCTCACCCTGCATCACCAGAGGAATTTATCAGCAAAAGGTGTCCTTTGCAGTAGGAAACTTCTGCTGTCTGTATATGCTTCTCTTAGTAATGTGGAGTAACATCATAAATGAATAAAAGATGATCCAGCTTTTAATAGGAAAACATTTACTGCTTAGAGAGATCCAGTATGGTTTCTTTTGATATTCATTCACAGTGAATGTAATTTTCATGAGACTTATTTTATTTCTGGGCAGCCTGCTGGTGCCTGTGGTATCTTAGGGGCTAGCATTGGCTGCTTGACCTGTAGGTAACTCCTGGAGAATCTTGCAAATCTGCAAGTGCCTGTGGTTTCTGCCATTCAAAGATAAAGTGATTTCCAGTTGTCCCTTACAATATGGGAAAAAAAAACTTCTGAAGCCGTGGTCTGATGAGCATTGATTTGAAGACTTTCACTAGAGTCAAGAAACAGTCTGGAATGCGGGTGCTCCGCAACTAACTAGTATGTCTTCAGTCAGTAATTTGTCACTCTTGCTTTTTCTAAAATAAATTTAGAAATCCTTTCAGGCACAGTTCTTCAACTCTATTTAATCCAGAAATCCACGGTAGAGCTGTTTTATGACAGGGCATGTGGTTGTTTGGTTTTTCATTAGGAAAGGAACCTTGAGTACCCAAGTATAAGTATAGCTTTTGGTTGTGGTAGAAACAAAATTTGGTAGGAAAAAACAAGCAAACAAGCAAAGAAAAACACACACACAAAAAACCCTTATTGGCACATAGGAGCCTTTTGGTATACACTAATTTCCACTGATGAAAATCAAAATGTTGACCTTCGATATTCAGCATTACCTTGCTCTTGTTTGCTTGATTATAAATCTTTTAATGGTTTGACATGAAGAGTTATACAGTAAGTGTCTTGGAAAAAGGGATCAAAATGCATGGTATTCCATCATTTCTGTTTTGTATTTTATTTGCTGCAGATGTTCTTGATTAAAAAATAGAACAAGAAAGCTCTGTGTAACTTGATAGTTCCTTAAATAGGTGGGCAAGCCTAAGCCTTTACTTGCTTGCAAGTATCCTATCAGTACTGTAGCAGTTAGTAACTTCTGGAGTAATTTTGGGATATCTTTGCTGGAAATTCCTGGAACACTGTGAAAAAGTTTAAGTGCATAAATGGTCTGGGAAAATGAAGCTACCAAAAGATAAACTGGTAAAGATTAGTGTAGCAGTTTTTCATATTACAATAAATGGCATAGAAAACTGAGAAAGAAAAAGTATGAAGAAAAATAGAAAGTGTATCAATGAAGCCAGCTAATAGCCAAGTACATGGAATATATTTTAGATATAAATACTTGCTTGACTCTCCTCCTCCTGCCACCTTGTCCTTTCCTTTTCCCTTCCAATAAGTTGCTGAGGAGGCTACTTTTTTAACTGTAATATGTCTGTCAGAGGTACTTTCCACTCTGAAAAGAATTAGTTCACTGCCTCTAGAAAGCTGATACTCTATAGCTTAAATCTAAGTTGTCTTAATGGGTTTTATACTACTAGATAGTAGGCTTTCTGCTCTATGACAACTCCACTTTTGAAACTCACTGAACATACTTAATGGAAATGGATGTAAAGTGTAATGATTGTTAAACTGCAAAGCTTAGAGACAGCACCCTTGAGGGAAAATCCTCCAGATGAGCTGAACCTGCAGAATAGTTGCTGGATAAGGAAATTTGTCACAGCCACTAGGATTCTGCTCTGAGCGTGACTGACAGAAGGCAGGAGCAATCCACAGCTACCTGAAGTGATAAACTGAACTGGGCAGCTTAGGAGTGAACTTAAAATATTGCTTGTGTGTGTTATCTTTTTAAGTATCTTACATTATTGAATTGAAGAGAAGCCTACTAAGGGATCAGGTTAATACCCAAAGTCATTGTAGTAAACAGTGACAATCTTTATTCCATTTTTAAGTGTTTTTTTTTTTAGTTATTAGAAGATGATTGTTCATCTGAGTTCATGTGGTGTATGAGACATTCAGCAAGGCTATAATGGATTCTTCCCAATCTTGTATTTGTTCTTCACTTTATGTTGCTCTTAGGGCCAGATAGAATAGACTCTTGGGCTCCTTTAAATCACAAGCAAGGAAGTCCTGGTGCATCCCAGTTTACACGTAGTAGGATGCTGAGCTGAACCTTCATGTGGGTTAGAGGTGCTGCCAGTTACCAATCATGCCGTTAGCTGATGAGCTCCAGAACTGGACCATGGCTTGAATATAAATACAAGCAAATGTATGTATTATTCATAGCTGCTGCAAAACTGCTTTGTATTTCTCAGAGGTTCTTTATGGCAGCTACCATGACTTGGCAGTAGTTCTGAAGAGCAGGCATTGGCTGAAAGGAACTTGGTGCCCTTCAAATTGTTGTTAGTCTTGGGGTGGCTCTTTTGCATTTTAGTATGTACTTCTCTTCTGTTTGAGAAGAGTCTTAAGAAATAGGGTTCTTTATCTCAAATTTAAACTATCCTAGATGAAATCTCAACACTTTTATATGCTCTGCATTCTTTAATATGTTTCTATGAAATGTATCTTCTCAACAAAATAGCTTCTTTTTACTACTGTTTCAATGTGCAAAGCATCTTCTGCAATATGTTTAACTCCCCACTAGCAATTCAGCTTAGTTAATATACCGTAAGTGTAGAACTTATTAAATCTGTGAAACGACTGCTCACCCAAAAATAATCTCACTAAAGAAACTGTGATATCCTAATAAAACTATATAATGGCTTTAGAAAGTTTTAAAGAAATGCTATGGAACTGTAAAACATTTCACGGAATTTTTTGTTGCCCTTTGGTGAACAAGCTATGAGGGCAGTCCCTTTCAAGCAGCTGTGATGTGCAAAACACTGCGCAGTTTGAGAGCTGCTTTTTCAAAAGGCAGATTGCGGGTACGTATGCACTTTGGCACTCACTTGAACTTGACTTTTCTAGCATGGTTGCATAGCGCTACGAGGTCCTTAGGGACAGCTGGGCTTACAGCTGCCTTGTGACTATCCTGTCACCTGCCCCGTGACACAGACTTTTTCCTCCTCCTCTCCCATGTTACCAGGGTTCAGATGGGCTGTGAAAGTGGGGCCCGTTCTTAACGTGGTGTCTGCAGGGAGATGCGTTTTAGGGCCTTGGGTAGAACAAGCGGGTTTGCAGCGCCGCTGTTTTCAGTATTGCTGCTTCTGGGCTGTGGTTTGTGCCCTGCTCCAAGGTCACTGCAGCATGATGCAAGGATAAGCAAGCTTGCATACCTACAAGCGTTGACCCTGAGCACTAAAATTATATAAAGAGAAAACAATAAACTATCATAATCCTAATAAGTTTTTTTTAGCTTGTAGGGTTTTTTTTTCCCTGGGGGAAAACATTAAAACTTTGTCGTTCCTGCTTCTGTTAATGCCTTAATGAAGGCATATAGGAAAGCCTCACTGAATTGTTTGCTACTCTTCAGCCTGAGATAGAGGCATTGCTCTCTCTTTCTGTTCTTATTTGCCTCATGCCCAGAGCTGAGCTCTAGGATACTGCTTGTTATTGCTGGCAATACATTTTCCTCTCTCCTTACGGACAAGTATTTTGGAAACATGTACACCTTAATTAGCACTTATTCATCCTCATCTCTGCAACACTTTGGAAGTTTTTTTGCGCTTTTTTGACCTTTTGAGATGCTGGTTGTTTTTGTTGCTGTCATTTTAGACAGACCCTGTGCCATAAACATTGATTCCACATGCTCCTTAGGCACTGCTGAAATGTGTTTGCTTTCTGTGATCTGCAAGATTGTTCCACGTGTTGGATTCTGAATGATGAAATACAGAAACCCCTGTTCTCCACTGCTCTAGCAACTCTTAGAGTATTCGTCAGGGAAGAGTGCTAATGCATTCTCCTTTCATGAAAGGAAAAACGTAGGATTTTAGTATCTGATAGAGAACGTTGAACACATTATGCCAACAAAGAGGCATAATGTCCAGATGAAGACAAATGGAAGAGGAAAATAGATGTGACCAGTAATTAGTAGACCCATAATTCTGCATTTCTAATATTTTCATAGGGATGGATGTAAAATACAGTGGGAATTAATTTTACCCGCAGAGAGCTTGGACATGGAGGAACAACAGCGTGGCTCTAAATCTTTGTGATTCTCCCACCCTGTTAATCCTTTGCTGTGGAAAATCAGACTATTCAAGCAAGATCACTAGTACCAGACTTGGTAAAAGGTAGTATTTTACCATACCTTAATGGAAGGGTTTAGATGAATGGGCAGGATTGTCTATATGACTATCTCTTTAAGCAGAGAAAGTCTGACTACTTGCCAGTTGTAGTGCTGTAGGTTCAAAGATAATAAGACAGGTTTACACTTACACGAACTGACACTAGCTCTATTTTGATTATGAAAGAACATGGCTAAAAATCTCAGTAATATCATTTAATAAGGTCTTCATGAGTGGAAACAGTGCTTAACTATCACCTTGTCTTCCCTCAAATTTTGTGTAAATGCAAAATGTGTGGTCTGATCCTTTGATTTACATGTCTGTTAGCTTTCTAGCTTCCTGTTGCAAAATTCTGGATGTACAGCATCTGTAAGCCTTGTGGTTGCAATAATTAGCATGAAATGATGCAGAAAACGACTGACTAGACTTAAAATAATTACACAAACATCTTAGAGCAGCTAAATTATGTCTTTTCTTAGGAAGAAAACTTCAGTTTTCGTTTGCATCTTAAATATTAAGACACCTAAATAAGGATGTAAAGATGGAGGAAATCCCATGTACCTATTAATGTTTTATTTAAAGCCACATGTATCTTGCATGTTTTCCAGATGTAAAACTAAATCAAGTAAACTGATTCTTTCTCTTAATTCCCAAGAGACTGAAGGATAGGCAGATTTTTCAGAAGACTGATATCTTATTTTGGTTAGCGGATATGGGATTCTAGAAATGTTTCAGAGGACAGCACCTTTTCTGGAAATTTTATAATCAAAGAACACATGGGAAAAAAAATAAGAAAGGTTTATACTTCACAAGTAAAACAATCATTCTACGAAACTGTCTTCTAACTTCCCAGGAGAGCACACAGGAAAAGATATGCTTAAGGTCTTCTTCCACTTATTGATAAAGGACTGAAAAGGTTTCTGGAGAGTGTTGTAAAGTGGCTATTCACAGTTATGGCTTGACGATGGAAAAACTTTCCTATAGTTGTGACCCTATAAGAAAAGGAAAAGGCAGCTGCTGAATATGGCACTTTCTCCTTCTTAGGACACTGCTTCATTCTAACTCTCAATCTGTGAACCACTTGGCAGGAGATATTTCCGTTAGTACAGACTGGAGAAGGAAAGACGGAATGGATCTTCCTACACACTGGGACCTGTTTTGCCCCAAGGCAATTCCCAGTTTCTCCCCCACTCCTCCCTTCCAATTTCGTACGTGTAAGAATCGAAGGCAAGATGCCAGCGTGCTTGCAGCCGGGGAGGTGGTGATATCTGAGTTGGTGGTGCAGCTCTAAGTATCTGTTGATCCCAAAATGTGTTGTTTGCCTGCAAAGCTATCACTTGAGGGTACAGGCTGTAAATGCATCTGCAGTTTCCTGTTCAGTAGGAGGCATTTATGAGCACAAATGGATGGTATTCCCAAATAACAGGGCTGAAGGAAGCAGGCGTGACACTCTCACAGCCATCTGCTTAATGGAACGAGTGAGTTTTCCACTAGTGCAGGAAAATAAGCAAGTGCCTTGGTTTTAAACACCAGATTTTATTATTTTGCTCTCAGTTTTCTTCCAAACAAATTATTTTGAGTCCATTTGAATAACAAATATTTAGAATATTTTTCAGTCACTTATAAATAAAGTTCTATTAAAAAAGAAAAAAAAAACAGCTACAAAATCAGTCAGCCCTGACTATACACATAAACTCTGAAATGAACAATTAAGTAAAAGAAGAAAACTGCTATAGGGAAACAAAGAATGCAGCTACGCTATCAGATAAATACTATAGCTATAATAGAAAAAGCTGTATCCTGACTGAATTGACTAATCCATACTTATTTATATAGGAAATATAGTTCAGAAACTCAAATTCAATTTATAACTCACAGTACAAATGAATATGAAAGGACTGCTAAATTTATTAAATAAAAACTGACATTTCATACATTTTCATCAGAAGTAATAAAGAATTTTTTCCACCTTCTTAAGGCAAATAAAGTGATTTTCAAATATATTCCCGTTTAAAGTTTTCTAGAGTACCAGTATTTTAGCATATGATCTTCATTTAACCTGTGGAATAGAAATAAAATTTATCTACAATTTGAATTAAATTTGAGGATAAATACTACTGTGTCACTGTAGTTCCATTTAACTGAAAAAAATGGTGATTCTGTTTGGCATGTTGAACATTTCTTTGTGTGTGGGTGTGGGGATGTGGAAGTGTCCTGAACTCTTTGAGAATATTTTGGGCAGAACTTTGCATATGTATGTTTGCCAAGAAAACGGAAAAAGAATCAATGAATCCTGTAATGTTTTATTCTGTAATATGAGAATAATTGTAATTGATAATTGCAATCCAAATGAAAAACACCTGAAATCACTGTGAAGATGAATATAGACTAACTTCTAGGCTTCTATATTTCTAACTTCTATAAGATGAATACAGTCTAACAATCGTTGATCTCTGGTAGCAATTTTCACCATAGCTTTTGTAACCACAAGCAGGAAGAGGAGATTTAGCACCAGAGACTGTGTCTCTATGGCACTCAGTAATGTCATGTATTTAGCTGGTCACCCATCACAGAAAAGCTCTATTTATGAATTACTAATGTGATTGGTTTTTGTTTCAAAGTAAATCAAATCCAGTAAATACATTTTCTTTTCTAAGGCCATAAACAAGCATCTTTGCTCTTCTCACTGTTTTACTAACCTTTCCCTGAAACCTGTCCCTTCCATCGTTTCCACCTTAAACTAAACCCTGCAAAAAATTTTGGAAGGACAGAATGTTTTCTGCAGCCCTGCTGAGGTATAACACAGGGTGCATGGATTTGGATGCAAAACAAGACCATCTTCCTGTTCCATTTCACAATTTGATAGAGCATTGGTTTTAGGATTCTTTTTGTTTGTTTGTTTGCTTGCTTTTTTTCTTATTATGTTACAGATTTTTCTCATGAAAAGGAATGAAGTAAGTTTCACAGAGAATGAACATCACTACTTTCAGTCTTCATGACGATTACCGATGTTTATCATTAAAACTGATTACTGGGAAAATGTATGCTCCCTTTGACTCTTTTGCATTTGTATTTTTCACTTAGATTGAAATGTCAGATATCTGCAAATGGTATTGTGCTAATAATTAAATCACAAAGAAACCAGCCATGGCTGCATAGCCTTGTCAGTAAAAACAATTATTTATTCTCTCTTCATCTCCAGAGCAGACTAATGTCTTTCAAAATTAGCACTGGATTTTTTTCTTCCATATTGTCATATATTTAATTGTCTTTCATTAGGGCCTATTTCATTCTTTTATTTTCCCTTTCTTTTAGTTTCAATTATTTTTATGCCAATAGTTTCTGTTTTCAAAATTGTTTAAGGCAAGTTAAATTATCAAGTCATAAAAAGATTTAAAACTTCAAATTAAGCCTCATAATTTATCCATTGTGCAGTTTTGCTATAGTATTTAAAACATATGAACAGAAAGAATCACAGATGTACGAAATCACACATTTCAAATCTGGCTACTGGAAATAAGGGTATCAGTGTATATATAGTATTACATATCCGAGTGATGTGAAAGTATATTCAAAGGCTGATTGGGCTGTCAATCAGAAAGGGCTGACTAATGAGTATTAAATTTGTCTGTCTTTTCAATTGAAGTCAGATTTTAGGAATGTACTGGAAAATAGAAGAGAGACAGGCAGATACCATGTGAGTGAGGACTGTGAAAAATATCCTTCTGGTAATCTGTCAGCATGGCTACCTGTGATGTTGATGGGGAGCAAGTATCTAAAGAGCCAGTGCTTGATATGACGTGGTGATATTCATTTGAAGCTTGAAGGATAAATGGGAACCTGTATTGAAAGCATGGCATTCATCTGGCCTACCTTATGTAACTGAAAGGTGCCTAATCTATGTTAAATTTTCTGGGCCCCTTTACAGTCAGCGTGGAGAAACAGTCAAGTCTCCAAGGCTGATGCTATCCCACTGCTTAAGGCGGGACCCCAGGTGCTTAGGACAGGTCAGAGGAGGTTCAGTGAAAACCTTAGTATTTAAGGTGTTCTCAGGATACTGAGCCCCTTTTCGCATATGCTCACTACAGCTGACCAGTCGGAACCAGCTGGACGTGTCAGTTTTCTTCTTTTGGACCTTCTGGTAGATTGGAAAAGTAGGACTTAAAATTATTATTCAAGAAGTATGCGGCAATACAGGTAACAGAGCAGCTTAAATTTAAAGCAGCGAATTATTTCTTTGCAGTATTTCACGCAAGTGTTCATTACTATTGTCCATTATGCATCTAATGGGAATCTCCTAATTGAGTCATTTCCTTATCCGGGTGCTGAGCGTGCAGTTAAGTCTTAATCATTACCGAGACTGTGGATTCAGGCCATGTAATTGAGTATTATGTTTGGAGCTTCTGAGTAGCGCGTTGTCATTGAGCAGTGTAATTTTTGTCTCTTATACAAGAATTCAATGATGTATTCAGGTGATCACCACATAAAAGCATATTCTACATGCAGATGGTGTTCAGATGCACGTATAGTTTGCTGCCAATGTGTGAGTTGTGAACAGGCGACAGGCAGCAGGGCCCAAAACGAAGGGTCATTCCAATAAGTTTTTAGTTGTATCGTAACAGATCACAGTTGGCAGAAACGCTTCCTGTTCTTTCAAAGCTACAAAGCTGATGTCTGCCTCATGTACCTTGGTCTCTGCTTTTGCATGTAGCCTGTAGAAACCTTTTGAACATGGGCTTCAAGTGGCAGAGAGCTTCTATTGTTTCAACCACAGTAGAACTACTAGAATTGCACCAACTGCAGAGCAAGATATATCCTCAACAATTTGACATGAATAGAGAAGTTTGATTACTTTTAGATGTTTGCATTTGCCCATGAGTCTCTGCATGCAGATATATAGACAAGTATGGAATTTTGAATGGGTAAATGTCTTCTGCTTAGTCACAAAGTGAGCAAATTTAGCCTTATTTGAGCTAGCTTGTTTTCTTGCATTCTGATAATCATATTTTTTAGGTGCTGGTAGATAAAGGTTGATTTTTTGATGTGCCATATGACTTAGTTGAGTTTACTTTTGAGAGCTAACTTATCTATTAGTGACAAATTGAGATTTTCCTGCCTTGACATTTTTTAAGTTTTTCAATGTTCAAAAATACATTTTTCATTCATTTCTCCCATAGCTGAAGATTAGGCATGCAGAACAAGTGCATTGGAGAGGAATGCATTTACCTTCTTTCCTATGTTACTGGCTGCAAGATATGATTCTGCAGCAACTATTATCAGCACATTTATTTCCCGTTGAGGTTTTTATTGACCCTCCAGCCAAGCTTTGTTTACAGCAAGAGCTTTCAGCAACTTGTTTGGTTCTGCCTTACGGAACAGGCCCTGCAAAAAGAGAAACTGAGCAGGAAAAGGCATTAACGCCAGCACCCTGCCAAAAGTTAAAGCACTTGGATAGTTTATGCTTTAGAACCATCCCATTTGCTGAATTTACTGCATGGGCTCCCTGTTTATTTCTTTTTTTTCTTTCTTTTGTTGCTGTAGCCTTTTATTTCTCTTTCCAGCTTTTCTTGTCACAGTCAAATTCCTTTGTGAGGATCAGACAACGGCTGTCAGATTTATCTTCTTCTGCAGCTGATTTTAATTCAACGATGAACAGGTTTTGAGTGAAGCTGTATAGTCCAATGGTAGAAAATAGACACTTTGACAAAGATTGCTCTGTTTTTCCTTAAGCCTTGATTTAAGGGTTGAAAAGAGTTAGATTGTGACTGACCTTGTTTTATGCCTTTATTGTATGGTCTGCAGCACTTAAACTTTTATCATTTTGGTATGATGTCAGTGTGCTTAGAGAGGAAATACTTACAATTCTGTGTCTGGATTCTGGATGGAGAAGCTGTGCCTAGAATGAGCTTCATTTCAAAGGAAGTGAGCAGAGCATCTTCCTGACTCCAGGAGCTGTTGAGTCAAATCTCTGGTACTTGACAGCCCAACTACCACCTCATTCATCCTATAAAAAGGGGGAGAAGATGGTCACTGCTGATGTAAGGAAAAAGTGGTACCATGAGTGAGGGAATGGACTGTAAAGGCTGCAGGCACTGAGGGGAAAAGATTATTCCAAAAATAGATCTTTTAATTGTAGAAACTGAGACTACACCAGCAGTAGTAATTAATATCATCTCAGTTTGAACATCACACTGAAGCACAATATAATTTGAGACATCTGAGGAATTGTTAATTTTCATTTACTGGTCATTTTTACTAGCATTATTGTAACTTCTTTTGAGACTAACTTTGAAGAATCTAAATAGTTTGTAGTTTTTAGTTTTATTATGCATTTCAGCTGCTAGTTGAATAGCTTTTTCAAAGACTTTAAGAACGGTTTGAATGTTATTTTAGTATAAATAGTTTCTAATCCCTATTGTTAAGAAATAGTTGTATTTTTAAAGGCTGAGTTACAGTTTTTAAATGGCTTAGGAGGTCACCAAAGCTTTCATTTTTTTCCTGAAGAAGCTGTAATAACCTCTAACCTAGCTGAAGAGACTAATGAATTAAAAGTGTAACAGCTGACTGTGTTGTGTGGGTGGCTGCCTGGTGCTTGTGCTGGTAGTAATCCCTGCAGGGACTAATTTATTTTGAAAGTGGCAGCTAGCTGGGAAAGCTGATTTTGACTAGACTATTTCAAGAATTCACTTTTGCTTTGCTTTAATGGATCCTACTGCATGTTAAAAAAAGGAATTTGGAGAAGTAATAGCAGGGCATTGCTAATGTGAAAGCTCCATCTGTGTGAGTAGTGTGATTGTTGATGAAGTGCTGTTGTATTTGCAATGGGAAATGTAAGGTGACTTTAAGGCCAGTTGTACTAAGTTGGTGCACATGAATATTTTCTGTGCAAACTAGGGCCTGCTGTTCCAGTGTGGACTGGTGTTGCTGGTGGTGATTTGGGTTCAGCACATTTCAGCAGTGCTGCTTTTGAGAGCAGGCTGCAAAAGTGGGTACTGGGTTCTCACACTGAACTTGCAGGTGCTGTGAAAATGGGCCAGAGACTCATCTCTTAGCGGATGTTTTAAACCTACTGCTGAGACGCAGTAGTCTTTATGCCACGCAAGCAAAATACAAACCAAAGATATCTCTGTCCCTCCGATGGTATACCTAGAAAGGCCTGGGTCCATAGATAAGTGCAGGAGAGTTGTGCAGCCTGTTTCAAAATAAAAATACATTCGTTCTATTCATGTCAGAAGGTCTCTCTTGTGGAATTATAAGCTTGTGGGATGTATAGTTATTGTCAGTACATCCACATTAGAGCTACATTAGATGTACATCAGTGTGTGTAATAGCATTTCATTGGTACTGAATGTACAGGAAATAGAGCAGATCACAGTAGCAATTGCTGAAATGAAAGACAACTTGAATAAAGGTACTCACAGTGAACAACGACAACAAAAAAGCTTTAGTTAAGCTTTTTTTTTTTTTTTTGCTTTGTTTTTGTATGACATTCAGTTTGTGAATGGCGTTTCTATTCCAGTGCAGCTTTTCAAGCCCTACTACCTTTGGATGCACATACCATCTTTTTCATAACAGCAGAGTAAATCTTTTGGGTTGAAAGCAGCCTACATGGGAACATGATGTGCTGCTGCTTTTCCTCTGATACTATGGCAGTGTGGCACCTCCTAATATATACTGGAGAAGATGAATATCTGCTACTGAATATGGCAGAATGAGTTAGTATTTTCAGTGATCTGTTTCTTTCTTAATATATAGGGATGAACTTGATTTAGGAGGATTATATTTTATCCCTGCATGTGTTGCCTTTTTTTCAGTTCATGAACTAACAATGGCAGTAGTTGATGATTGTATGTAAACATTTGGAATCACTGTTGGATTATTAAGGAAAGCATTTTATGGAGAAAATTTCACATATATCAAATTTCCTGCTGCTCTTGTGAGCTCCTGTGGGCATGTTAAAATGCGCGTTGATAAAATTCCAGTGACTTTGAAATATCAAAAAGCAGGAAATATCAGTTACTGCCTTTCAAATGCCGTGATGGTCATTTCTTTGTATAAGACCAAAACCAGGCATAAAAAGGGAGTGCTTTCATATAGCAGCATTCAGAAATATCCCTTGTCCAAACTTTCTTGTTGAACTGGATTTCTCTATACCCTTTGCGTCAGGTAAATCAGAAGCAGAGACCTGTTCCACTCGCTGCATTGGGACACAGCAAGCTCCAGAGCTTGGCCAAGGGGCTGAGGAGGCAGCGTGTGCCCAGGGGCAGGAGGCCTTGGAGAGGTGAGAGGAGCCTTCAAGGCAGAGCTCTGCATATGGTGAGGCTGTATGGGGGCAAATGTGCACATGCACCATTGAGATATGGCTAAGAGCTGAAGCAAAAGCCTTCAAAACGTCTGTGATTGGCCTGCAGGTGAAAACAGTTTCTCTGTTTTCCTTACACTGGCCTCTTTCTCAAGGGAGGAATGGAAAAGGGCTTCCTCACTGGCTCTTCTTCCTGAGGTTACTTCTGCTTGCAGGTATAAATGCAATATGTGAAGAGTACATCACGCTGGTATAGAAAGCATCTGTCCTGCCATTCCTGTTAGTATCACGTGCTGCCATTCTTCGCATGCTGAATACAAAACTACTGGCTTTCCCTTTCAACATTATTTGGTGAAATACTCATATTTAGCATAAAATATGCATTCATCATAAGCTCAACCACTTCTCTGATGTTTTATTTCATCTCCAGGGCAGAAGTTCTGGTGAGGGTCGTACTTACAACGGTAACAATGCGAATGTCTGCTTACATTGCACCTATATTTCTGATGTAATATTAGCTGGCAGGTAAAAACTATTGGAGCTGTTTTGTAAAGTCAGTTGTGACAAAGATAAACCTGAGGCTCATGTGCTGAGCAAAATTGGTCAGCTTGAGTGAGCTGCCTTGTTTAAAAATCAGATAATGATGATCTTGGCTCTAATGTTTTAAATTATGTAGTAGGTAAAAGCTGGATGCTTCCTCGTATAGTTAGCTCTTAATATCTTCAGTGGCAGTGACAGGATATGCCAACATTTGTGATGGATGTAGAGAGGTTGTTAAAAATTTTCTGGTGACAATCTGGAAAATCTATATTTGCTTACATTGTAGGGAATAACATCTGGTTTGTCTGCCTCTTTTAACAACAGCCACCAAGTATGGTTTATTACGATGCAGATTTCCTGAGGAGACAGGAGGTATCAATGCAGAAATTACAAATGTTTTTCCCCCTCCCCTCCACTTCCTTCTTTCTTCAGAATAAGTAGTTTTCCACAATAAGAAGCTTTGCTTGGAGGAAGGCAACAGCCGGGTAGGCAGGGTCCACCACAGCCGCGTCTTACTGCAGTGGCTGAGCAGGGCCCAAAGGGTGCTGAAGAGCTAGTTGATGCCAAGCCTTGGTGTGCTGTGAAACCTCCTGTACAATTCTCCTCGCCTCCTCTTCAATTAGCAGTCGTTTTGTGCCTCTTGCTACTTGTGCTCTGCTGCAGGAACCACAGGACTCTGAGGGCAGCTCTTCAGCACTGCTTGGGATGGTCTTCTGGAAAAACTGGTTGTGTCTGTTAGTATGTCAGCAGCAGAAGTTGGCAAGTGTGCGGTATTTATTTTGTGTTGACAAGGAATGCTGCTCAAGTTAAAGAGCATCTCCCTGGTGTTTGGGCTCTTCCGTTAGTAATATGTTTTCTGTATCGCTCAGGTGGTGCTTTCTGTCCTTGTGCCTGGTTCCCTTCTCCCTTATCCAGAGGAGAATGAGCTCCTGTTTAATGATACTTTCTCATTGCTCATTATAAAAGAGAAAGGAGCCTGATATCTAAATCATGGGTTAGAAATAGGCGTTAGAAGTTCTTTTCAGTGATGCCTTGTGGCTTTGAGGAAAGCATAGAGATGCCTCTGTAGAAGTTAGGACAAAAAATCCTATATTTGACAGGTAGTAAAATTGATATATTGTAGGTATGGCTAATAATATCTCCCACGAGGGCTTTCCCTGGGACAAGCTTTCTGCTTGTCCAGAGCACCTCTGAAATATATGAATTTCAGGACTGGTATCTAACTAAGCCCAAATTTCATGGGAGCCGTTTTCTAACCCCAAAGCAGAAAGTGATTCCTGACATTCCTACTCTGGAATGTGGGAAGGAACAGATCCATGTAACGTTTAGATCCCTCTAAACTAAAAGGGTAATTTACTGTTCCCATCACTCAAGGCTCTTTAGTAAAGAAAAAAACTATGATCTCTAGTTAAGGCAGCTGGAGGTCCAGATTCCTGACGAGGACCTCAGTGTTGAGAGCTACGCACGGGCTTTGCTGTGAACCTGCCAAGTTAGTCAAAAGGCATCTGCCCCCAGTGAATGTAATCAAAATGTCCTGGAAGAAAGTGGTCATAGAGAAAGCAAAATTATTGTATAGGGCTGTGTCAAAAGATATACTGTGGACGTAGCTATAATTATGTGGCAGTTCTGGACTGCAAGCTCTCGTAATAAGGACGCTTTGAAACGTAATGCTGTCAGGAAATAAGAGTTTGCACCACATAAACCGCCAACTTCTGGGGCCTTAATATATGCCTATTAAAACTATTAAATTTATTTTTCCTTATTTGCAGCAGCACCAGCAAGCAAAACAGTGATTGTGTCATTAAAGCTTCCCAGACCTGATCTGTGCCAGAGCCTTCACAAACACTGGGCCATTAAGGCTCCCTGAGAGACTGCTCTGAGAAGCAGAAAATGTGCCACATTTTCGGGATGTCCTCGTAAGGCTGAATGTAGAATTAAACTTATTGTTTGGAAGCAAAGCATGCATTTAGTAAGCCAACAATAGTAGGCAACAACTGCGAGGCTGACTCCTGAAAAATACATGTATCATTCACTTTTCACCCATTTTGTATTTAATGCCATACTGTTGCCTTACTGGGGGCCAGTCACAGGTTAGTTATTAAATCCCAATGAAGAAATGTTGCTTTTTAGTTTCTCTGTTGGTGGTGGTTCCTACCTGAGGAGATTCAATTCTTTTCTCCTTCTCTCCCATGGTCTATAGGCTGCACTGCAGTATAGTGCAAACTAAACTCTATGCTGCCTAAAATGTATACTTTTTTTTTCCCTTAAACTTTTCTGAATCACCCTGGTAGTTTTTTTTTTTTTGTGAGAGAATTTAAGGCAAACTTGAACTAGAAAAGATTCCCAGCCTATCTGAAAAGCATATTTTTCTTGTAGGCTGTTGGAGGGCTCTGAAATGCTTTTAAAAGACTTTGGAAGCCTTTGAACTAGAAATAAAACCCGTATTTTTTTCTGAATTTGCCCTGCTGTAATTGGCAGTGCATGGGGCAGCGTCTAAGCCTTGCTCAGAGGGGAGGTTCAGGGCTTCGTTTCGGAGGCTGCTTTCTCAGCAGCGTTTCAGCTCGCACTAGGATCGCCTGTTTGATCTGCGCCTGAGTTTAAGTTTGTGTCGGGGCTGCTGTTAGTAACTGGAGGGGAGGCAGTCTCATACGGATGGTGCAGGGAGGTATTTTTAGCTGGGGCTTTAAGATGGTTTCCTAATTTTGTTCCCGTTTCGGAAGGGCGCTCGCTGTGCGTTAACTGACGACTTTGCATCCAAGAGGCTGAAAACAATATTTGCTTTGGCTCCTTAAAAGGGGGCACTGTCCCTGCTGCTCTGCCCTATTCCTTGATGTAGAATATTTTGCATGGTGCCAAATATTGTAACTTGTACATGCTGTCAGTAAATGATCTGAAAGTACAAAACAGCAGAAAAAAGCTCTCTTCCCTTGAGTTGAAATGTGGGTTAGTGATGTGCTTTGTAGTGATCACTCCTGGCGTCTGCAGTCCAATGACCTGAGACTCACATAAAATATTTCTTTTTTTTTAGTCTTGCTTTCAGAGGGAGGCTGCTTTATACAAGCTAATGGGCAAAGGCAATTTTGAGGGTCTTGCCTACTTAAAATCACAAATTCAAGGATATTGATGAGATACTGGCTCTGCTGCAGTGTTCCCTTTTCCCTGCTATGTCTGCCCATGTGCTGCGGTGCCCATGTCCGTGGTAGTTTTGGACACAATTGCTTGTCACGTATCTTCTGTGACTAAAGAGCCTGAAAGGAGAGCGACAGGGCTGCTTGGCCTCATAGGGCACCGAGAGCTGCACAAAGAGTCTGCGTGGGGAGGTCGGGCAGGCTTCACCTGCCTTTCCCTGCTGGTATTTCCCCACTGAGTCTTCTCAATAGCTTGCAAGCACAAGCAGCGACTCCTGAACAGTTTTACTATTACATTGTCCCAGGCGGCATAAACGACGCCGTTTAGATGTCTCGGAGCCCGGACTTGTCATTTGTTTGGATACATTTCACTTATTGTGTGCATTTGTGTCAGCAGCTCTGGATAAATGATAAATAACAGTTTAGAGTTTGCATATTCATAGAATTGCTATCTAATCTGCATCCTCTATAGGGTGCAGAGGAAGTTAGAATAGTGAAAATGTCTGTGAATAAGCTCAGCTTTGAAACCAGCGATAATTTTTGGTATGAAAACAAATGCATACTTTCAGAAAGCCATATTGTTGAATGAAAAATGAGAAACATTTTCTGCATCATCCTTTTGATTTCCTCAATCTAAGTCATTAAATTGTTTTTTTTTTTAGAATAAATGCAAAAGAGCATGAATGTTACAGATGAGAGCATTCTATTATCTATCTTATTTGAAGTGTGTCCTTACCAGTTTACAAACAGCAGATTGGAGCCTCTGCTTGTGAATATCTGAATACTTCAATGGACTTCAGTTTGAACTATATTTCCACCTTCAGTAGGGTTTGAAGAAAAAAATAATGAATTCCCTCCTTCCTTCCTCTATTAAACATGATCTCCTGTACTCTCAAACAATCATCCACTTTAGAAAAGTTTTTCTATTTGAGTAAGCTTCAGTATTTATATAATGGAAAAATTCCACAGCAGTGTTATAAGCGATACAGCTATTCTAAAATAGGTTTGGTTTTGCTTAAAAAGTATGTAACAAGTAGATTTACTGGTATCTCTGAAAACAAGAAAAATGTTACGACTGAATTCATTTAGTTTTCAGAACTTTAGGGCAGTCTGAATCCAAAATTGGAGCCCAGTTTTCTCTTTGCTTCCAGTGAGCTAAATATAAGCTCCCAGTGGAAACCCTTTTAATAGAAGTGAAAAGTGTGGTCAGAGTTTAGTTTATTGCAGAAGGTATTGCTTGCAGTTTGTCTTTCATAATGCAAGTAAATTCTACTTTTTTCCCATCACTTTAATTATACAATATACATGGATAACTTTAACTTAAATTTTAAGCATTTTTCTGAAGTGATGAATAAATTCTAACCAGCAATATAATGCAAAAAGCACAAAAGAGACGAAGAAACAATATTTTTTCATATTAATAAGCATAGAATACATGATCATCAGACAGATGATAGACATCAATAGACATCTAACTTTAAATAATTCCATGGTGTCTGGAGAAGAGCAAACAATCTCAAAACAGGACGATGTGAAAGCAGAAAAGTATAGAACTTATTGAATGAATATTTTACCTTTGGGAGGAATTAAGTGTTTGGAGAAAAGGTATTGAGTGATCAAGAAGTGTTTTAAAGAGTTTGGCTGACAAAGTAAAGGCCCCAGGGAGACAATAATTGGAGGGGCTGGTTGGCACTTTCTGCGGCGCTGTGGACCAGCTATAGGAAGTAAATCGGTTTGTGAACAAGGTCTGAGACTTGAAACTGCTTGGAGATACTAACTGTACAAGTATTGACTGAGTGTATGGTATAAAACTTCCCAAAGGGTTGTGGTTGTTTTCTTATTTGGCTTTTTTTTTTTTTTTCCCTCCAAAGCATGGAAGTGTAATTCTATGTGCAGTGTGCTAGTGTGACACAATCTGTTTTGGCTCTAACCTTCGTAAATGAGCCCATAGTGATATAAGATGCTGAAACTGTCTAAGCTTTTTCTGCTTCAGATGGCATTATATTCGATTCTGTCATGACAGCACACTTTTGAGGAACAGCACAAGTGGGAATTTTGCTTACAGGAAAGCTGACTTTGAGTAAATGTGAAATGCCCTAGGGATTTTTCATTGGAGTTCTGTGCTGGGTTGGAAATAAAGACATAAAGTTGGTTTCTAAAACAGAGAAATAGGTAGGTGTAAGAAAACATGGATAGCCTTTTTTATTTTTATTTTTTTCCCCATCAGGGAAAAAAAACAGCAGTAACTAGTTGCCTAGAAGCTGGAGTAGGCAGAGTGTACGTTGCTAAAAATTTGATGGTGTAAAGACTTTATTTTATTTTTTTTTTTAATAGGGCATTTTAAGAAATAAGAATCAGTTTGAGCTGTAGTTAAATGCACAGTAAGTAATTAATGGAAAGATTGATGAAGATTTACACATTTGAATAGTACTTGAAACCTTAGTTGGGTCTTTTTCTCACCCCGGAATAATCTAGATCATTGAGATTATAGGTTAATAGAATAAAAGGTTATTTCTACAAGCCATATCTACAAAGGATTGTTATGATGCATGGTCCACTATTGTGGATTTGAAAACAAGTATTTTTAAAAAGATTTTTAAGTGTTTTTTTTTTTTGCTTTTTGTCTATGAAGCAGAGCGACAAATTGTTTTGTTTTGCACAGCAAAGAAATGACAACAGTTGGTTATATGAAGTCTATATCCCAAGACTGCTTTCTTAATACAGAAAAATATAGATCCTTATTTTCTTAATTAACTTTCTATAAAAGCTGAATAATGTGCTGAATCTTCTGATTTCAGCAATACTCCTGTAAACAAACCAGAGCTGAGTTGCCAGAATGTATACAAACCCACTTTTTTCTCCTCAACAGTTCATGAGATTGGGCAATTTAGACTGATTGGTTTCAGCCTTAATTGTTCCCCTTCCCTTTTTTAAATTCTTGTTAATTATGCGTTAAAACCAGTTAGTTTTCCTGGAAACCGATAGTGTGTGGCATTATCTGGAAGCAAGGGAAAGGTAGAAACTGCTGTGTGGAGTACTCTGCAATACACTTGTCTGTCTTTTGAGCAGTGGAGAGAAATAACCTGAGAAGCAATCTGTGGACAAGTGATGTTGAAAGGCAGTTCTGGATACAGTACAGTAAAAAACCCTTTCTAAAGAGATTCTAAGGAGGTCTGTGAGATGCATAATGTTATGGAATGGTTTATGAACAAGGAATGATTAGGTAGCTAGGACTGAAGCCCAGAAAAAAAGAGAAAGCTTAGGCAGAAGACAGGGAAGTTTATAAAATCAGGGTCACCAGGGAGAAGATGGAGTGGGACTGAATCTCCTTCTTCCAGCGGAAGAACTAGATGACATTAACTGAAAACACGGTTAGGAAAAATGCTGCTGTATGTCTTGGAGTTGTGTGTTCCCCGCCACAGGGTGTTGGGACATCACTGCTGCTTGCTTGCCTGTTGTTTAGAAAATATTACTTCTGAGGCATATGAATTGTGAGATGTCTTTAGATAATATTAAAATAATATTACTAGATATGTGATGGTTTTAACAATGGTGTTAAAGAGTTTGAATATGTGATAGCTATAAACTAATGAACAATTCTGGAGAGGAGATGTTGCCTTACAGAATTTTTGAAACTTCCAGAATATTTCTCCTCTTCTGAAAGTGAAGAGCTTGTCAGATTCTCTTTATTTATTTTTCCCTGAAGCGATTAGTTGTTTTGTTGGTAAGGGGGAGAAACAATAAAAGCACTTAACTTTTTGGCCTAATATCTCTTTTGGCAACAGCTTTACTGTGACTGTTACATTTCCATTGTGAATTTTGATTTTAAGTAGTCAATTTTCTAAAGAGAAAATACTTCAAATGCCCTTGAACAGTTCTGTGTGTGAAAAGACTCCTTGAAATAAACAGGATTACTGAAATACTTTGCTCAGTTGAGGCCTCCTTTAAGGGATTTTAATAGGTAACATGGGAAACTCTGCAGATCTGGAGAAAAGAATTGTGCATCTTTAGTCAGCTCTGCATATTTGTTGTGCAGGAAGCTCTGTTATGTTTGCCAGCTAGGGCTACTTGGGATTGTTAAGGGATTTGTTCTGTGCAGGTGAGACTTAAATCAGAACCCCAGGGACATTTGGCTACGCTATAAGGAATGAGTATCTATTTTGTAGTGAGGGCTTTTTGTCTGATTCTGTAGGTGGATAGAAGATGAAATTGCAGCTGCATTTGTAATATGAAGGTCTGGAGCAACAGGAACAAGGAATATTAAATGAGCAGCCATAAAGCTTGGGACTGCTTGGGGGATGAATCCTCACTGATATAAACTGGGATCCACTGGCTTCAGTGGGGCTGACAGATTACCCCACCTCTGTGAATACTGGGTCATATCCATGGCTCCAAGAACGCCTATTAGCTTTTTTTTTTTTTTTTCTCCTTTGAGGAGCTTATAAATTTAACTTTAAAAATGAGACAGTGTAGTTGCCATTGTTTTTAAACATTAAGAATTAGCTTTTATATATCATCTTCATATAAAAATCTCCTTTGTTAAGTTCCGGTAGAAACAAGAGTTATCTAGTACAGTTAACCTGAATGATGGAATCTTTACAACAAATTAATAACTTTACTGACATTATTAAAAGACATTCTGTGCCAAACTGTGCACTGACTCCCGCTGTGAGGAGAGCCTAGCGGATATCCAAACCCAGATTAAATCAAATGACTCCTGTCTGCTGGGAGGTGATTGGATGAGTCCAAGATGAACATCCCGGGGAAGGGAGTGCGAAACAGAAAAGAGGCAGAAGACTTTTATTGCAGTAAGTACAATAATTGACTAACTGTAAGGATTCCATGTCTACCTCATGCACGATTGCCTAAGTGCCTCCTTTTTTTTATACGATGCTTATGTTCTCTGGGTGTCAAGCAAATGGAGACAGAGATCATGGATCTTTCTTGCAGCATGAAGCAAATCTGGCTTTTTGTTATGGAAATACAGATTTAAAAGGCCTGGTGCTCAGTCTCTGGTTTCTGGCACATGGAGTACTTAGTTAGTAAGATCTGTTTTTTTTGTGATAAGCTAGTAGAAGATGAGCAAAGCAGCAGTTTCCATACTTCTGAGCTGTCTGCTATAGAGGTTCTTGCCTGGAAGCAAGTTTGCTGTCTTTTGCAATATTCTTCTCTGTTCCTTTTCCCATGGTTGAATTTTAGAGCATTTTCTTTTTGTATCTTTACCCAAGCAATGAAAAAGGTTTTGCTAATACATCTTTTTCAAGTGAAATGTATTTAACTATTGTTACTATAGATTAAGGACAAAGTCCAAACAGGCAGAAATTAAGATCTGATTGGAAATCTTGGAGTCTGCAAAACCAGGTTAAATGCAAGTTGAAGAGGTTTTGATCTTGCATTATTTTATAATGGCTTAAATTCATTTCGTCAACTCAGTGGTTTTAATTGTATAGGAAGGAACATCCATTTCTACTCCAGAAGGTAATTGGCTGATATAACTAGCTAATTACTTCAAACTTCTGGAACAATGACTTGGTAAAAAAATGTGATAAGAGTGGGCTGTTACAGTTGGCGTAGAGCTGGGCTTTCATTGCCAGATTAGCCCATGGAATTGGAAAGATTTAGTGGAAAGAAGATTGGAAATATATCCAGGTGTTCAGCTGAAATGTGTAATACTGAAAAACCTCAGCATATGTTTTTAGACTGTTTTAACATGAGAGGCTTTATTGACAATTATCTAGTGGTAAATGTCCTTGTATTCCTTCTGGGTGGGAAAAAAAGAATACAAAGGGCAGCCTGGAAGAACAAGTGACAGGTATTTGGTATATGTATGTGAACAGCTAAAGGACACACAAATGAGAAACATGATAAACACACATGTTCCTTTACTCCTTGGTCACAGCACGTATCCTGTTGTCTGTCTCTTAGAGCTACTTCTTGTTGCAGACATTCAAACAGGAGTTTGAATGTCTCTCTGAGTTGTTGACCATGGGCCCAGACAGTGGTTGCTGTTCTGAGAACTCTGGATTGTTGCTTCTTCACAACAGAAAAAAAATCTTTAAGGATGCTTTTATTCCCTTTTCCTCTTGAAGATCCCTGGTTCCTTGCTCATTAGGCAGAATTTATTTGCAGAGTCTAATAATGAAGCAAGCGGTCCCTTGAACACCTGCACTTCAAGCCTGCTGCTGATTTTGGCTTGTATTTTTTCCAGTCCATTTAAACAAAACACGAAGGCTGCTTAAGGAATACAAAAAGCTAGAGCAAGTGGGAAGGCAGAACACCCTTAGCCTGGTTTTGGATTACATTTTCCTCACACACAATATGATTGTACAAACTGATCAATCCAGTCTTGCCTTTTTTTTTTTGGAGGTGGGGGAGGTCTATAGGGCTCTCAGGATAGAAATACAGTTAGCTTGCAATGTGCAGATGCTTTACATTATATAGATGTAGATATCCACGTGTGTGTGTGCAGATGTGTATACACACACACATACATATATTTTTCTGACTCCATAAAGTTGAATTTTGTAGTGGAAGGCAGAATTTTCTGATGAGTTGTAAAAAAATAATGAATGCTAGAAAGTATTTCTCTTAAGCATTGTCACAGCTTTCTAGCTCAAAACAGTATTCACAAACTTTCATTTCAAATGGAGTGATGTAAAACTAAAACAAATCAACAATAACAAGTGGGAGATAATGGGATTAATAGTGGTTTGTTTACTAGCATTATGAACTCAAGAAAGCGATTGCTATCTAAACTGAGCAGCTATTTCAATTCTGATGAAGAGATGAAGCAGGAAAAGCTGTTTCTTTAGGATGAGAGATTTTAAGCTTATTATCCTAGCCTCCTGGCTCATCTTCCATTCAAACAACCAGCTGATTTGCTCAAAATAAATACTACTTTTTTGTGTTGCTTGCAAGGCACTGTTTGAGTTCTTTGCTGATACTCTGCCTCCTGGAGTCCTCAAGAGAACATGGTTCAAAGAAGTAGCTATTGGATGTACTTTGCACAGAAGTCCCTGCAGAAACAGGCAAATCCTGTGATCTAGATCTAGCAATGCGACAGTCCGTAGGGTTTACATGACCGTGGACTGCAGGAGGCCAGAGCAGTCTTCAGGGATTGACTTGTGTGTGCCACGCAGTACGTGTTAGAAGTGGGCAGTTAGGAGTGCACGTGGCTTGCGCTTCCAAGATCTCATTGATTATTTGCAGTAAGGGGAGTTGAACTCAGTTCTTCAAAGCCCAAAGCTCACTTAGACCTTGATTAATATTGCAATGTCCTAGATGGTAGCAATTCCTTGCATAACAGAACAGCTGTCCCTTGTAGCCCTTGTCCTTGTGCTGTGCGCACAGCAGCTGCTCTTACCCACCTTGAAAGCCAATGCCAAGCCCTGAGCAGTTGTGCAGACTAAAACAGCCCTAAAAAACATCTCCTTGAGGAGCTTCTTGTCTAGTTAGACTGATAGTAGTTGCTGGGGTAGTTGAGCAGTATAAAAAATGTATGAAAAGGAAATAAGGAGGATTCAGCAGGGAATAGAGCTTGTCATGAAGGTAGTAGGAGAAAAGGTAATGAGAAAATAAGCAGTAGACACAGTGACTACTGTGGATCAAGAACCACTTTAGAGTCTGGTCCTGCCCCCACTTTTTGGAGTGGAAAGATATATATGTAAGAGTGTGTGTGTTTATATGTGCATGCTTACACACACATGTGTTAATAAATAAGAGCTTACATTGAAAAGGCAAAATGAAAGGAAAATATAGTGAAGAAAGCAAAGGCGGCTATTTTTCAGACAAAAAATAGTGCATATGACAATTGTAAAATATAAAAATTGGAATATGTAGGACTAATTACTAAGAATGACATAAAGAAACAGGTGGTATAAAAGGGTGAAAAGGGAGTGAAGGAAGAGACAAGAAGAAAATGAGATTATGTGGTCCATTAAAAAGTTATAAAAAGTTTTCACAGGTGTTTAGATTTCAAGGGGAATTAAATTGTACTAAATTTCTTTGTTTTCAATGAAGAAAATTAGCCCATTATTTGAATATTACTACAGATTCACATCTTATCTGTGATCTTTCTAATGCAGCTGTTCTTCATTTGTCTGATGATTGAATCAAAGTTTTTTCCACTGTTTTCTTCCTCTGAGGTATAGCTAAAGAACAAAAGTGGGAATTAATATAGAAAGTTAAACTAGAATGCGTCTAGAAGTAAGCCTATGAAAGTAGATTTAAAGCAAATAAAATTTCATATAAAAGAATAATTCATTGCACTGTGTATATATTTTAACAGCACAGCATCTTTAGAACGGATATTGCAGTGCTTGAGATTGTTAAATATACAGTGCGCTAGTGAATTCAAAATAACAGGCGGCAGGGCTGTATACTTCTGTAATGGTTTTGTAGCCAAGGGGCTAGTGAAGGAATGTTTTCCAAAGGCTCTTAACTCACATGCATCGTAAATGCATGAAGCTGTAATCTGCAACCAGTTTTGCATGTGATGAAAACCCACGTTAGTTCTCACAGGTGAATATATTCTCCCCACCTATGGGAATGAGAAGGGTGATTCAATAGGTTGCAAGCACACTTGACATCTTGTTGGAGCAGAATACCTTGATAGGTACAATATGAGATGCAGAAACTTTTTCTTATGTAATCTGTAGTCATTGTTTTTGCACAGAGTGAGTCGTTATTTGGAGATCTAGGCAAGAAAGGAAGATACTGAGAGCTAAGTTTGCTCGGATGCAAAAGCTCTGAGCAAGCTGCTCTTGGAATTCAGCCTTGAACCTGAATCTCAGGAAGAAAAATCGATGATACACTTTCATATAGTTATTCCTTTCTTGTTTTTAGTTACTTATAGAGGACTTTTACATAATAGTGCTTTCAGATGTCTTATAATTCGATCATTTTACATTTACAGCCATGAAGAACCTGTTTCCTTTGGAAATGTTTGCTTAATTGGAAGTCCTGCACTTCTTGAGGCTCCTGTCTCCCATGCAGACCTGGATTAAACTTCATTCTACAAATACTTGATTCCAGGTTGCTCCCATAATCCCGTTTGACAATGTTTTATTCAAATCTTTCCTCCTCTGAAGGTCTCCTGTCATTATTCTGATCTCACTTTGGGGATTTTCACCTATCCACTTTCCTGTGGAGTTTTCTTGACAGATTATATTTCGACAGAGGATGTTTTGTGCTTTTGGAGTTTTGTTGTTTTTGTTTTAATATCCGAGAGGTGCGCTGGTAAGGATCTGTTATTATGTGTGTTTTGAGACTGAGAGCTTCATATTGCAGCCACCCAAATCCCTAACAAAACTCTCTCTTCCCTCAAGCATTGGAGAGGTTTCCTCCAAAAATCAGATTCTGCATGAGCTAGACTTCAAATTGATTAAAAAAGAGCTGCATTATGACTTTTCTGTATTCGTGACGCTACTGAATTTTTGGATATAGTCCAAATCTGCATATGCAGAGAAATAATGGTTCATACACAGGTATATATCTGCAGCTGTAGTACATACTTTATGTACTGTTTACTTTCTGAGACTTTATAAAGCTAAATTTCTTGTCATAACTGACATAAATTGCAGCTTCTGCACTTTTAATTTACTTTTCATTTCAGGAACTCAATTTGAAAACTTATATTCATGAGAGAGGGAAATAGACACCCATCTAATCATCTGCCTTCTCTTGTGCCTGGAAAAATGATCTCTGCAACCCCTTCATGCTGATTTCTTTCAACTGGGTCAGTCTGTAATGTGAAGGGGAAGGCTGCATGACCATAACGCTGTGAGACTATTAGAAATTGAAGATGCAGAAGGAGAGTAAAGGCAATTACAACTTCTTGAATAAATCTACTTATGTTTTTTAGTAAAGCTTCTGAGGCATCATTGGCGATCTTTTTATTCTATATTTTGCTGGGGACTTTATGGTATTTTCAGGTATGTGCAAAAGCAGCATTACGTGCATTTTTGTGCAGCAGTGTAGGTGAGTGGCAGTGGGGTACAGAACTGCCCCCGGGTACTGGACGCTGCTCGTGAAAAGCTTCAAAGCCGGCACTGCTGACTTCACTTTTATTGCAATCTATGGCAGTTTCTCTAACGAGCTCAGTGGAAGGCGAATGGGCTGGTGTTATAAAAGCTTTTGGAAATCGTGTTCTTGGGTGTCATATTAAAGTACTAAGTGTTCGTAAAATGGATGTACTCCAATAACATTTTAGACTCTATGTATTAGTATTACTACACAGGTTATACTCCAGGTACATACAAATTGTGAAAGCCATCATGGTGCTCCAAATGGATGAAGTGTTTTTGTGAGGACCTTGTTGGCCTTATTAGCTTATTTTCTGCTGCTCATTCATACTTTGCTATATTTGACTTCTTTAATATAATCTAGAGAGCAAAAATGTTATATTTCCTGAAGTGTTAGTCTCCAGGAGTACTCTATTTGCGCAGACATTTCTGGATGTCCATCTGCACTATAAATTTAGAATGATTGAAGGGAGAGGTGGTAAATTCATGTAATTAGCAGTCAGCTTGTGAAATTTTTGCAAAATTCCTGTTAAAGTAGGATAGTATTTTTACCTGGAGAACTGGGGGCTACTGTAAATTACAAATACTGTTTTGCTATGATAAACCAAGTATTTTGAACATGGAAATGGTGCGAGTATGGGAAGCAAATGTGTTGTGGGTTACTGCTCCTCTGAAGGAAAGTTCACTTCTGCAAGCTAGTTGGTTTGGAGTGAAAGACATGGTCTGCTTTGATGCCTGTTCAGTGCTCCTTTTTGTCAAAACTCTGTGATGTTATTAAATATGCCTTTTGCTGTGGAAGCTATGGATACAAGATTTTTTTTATGTCTTTGTCATTTACTACTTGCACATGAAATGCTAGTGCATATCGTTTCTTTTACATCAATGCCTTAATTTTGGTTGGGTAGAGTATTGAGCGAGGAGAAGACAGAAGATTGCTGAGATTTCCTTGCCTACTGGAAAGAAGTAGCTTCTTATAAATGCTGGTATTATGGTATGTGATATACAGGGAAAGTATTTTCTCTGGTTTCTAAGTTTTTACCTCTAACAATCTGTGCAAAAGGATTTTTGAGAGAATGTAAAAAGAAGGAATGTAAACTGTCTCAGGTGATCAATGTCGAGAAACAACAAACTGAATCATACTTTGTAAATTTTATTATGAATGCTTGATACCTATATATATCTTCTCTAAAAGGAATGTAAACAAAAGATATCAGATTAAAAAAAAAAATGGACCTGCCCTTATGGTGAATTAGCACAGCAGCTCCTGGGAGCGTGCTGCAGCGGGTACAAGTGGGTTTACAGCCTGGCATTAGGAACGAAGAGGCAGCTGTGCTGCAAATCCCCAGGTTGTAGGAATGTTTCCAGGTGAAAATTTTGGTTTACAGTGCTTGTTCTAAATACTAGCAGCAATAATGAGAGTACTGTTACCAGGAAAAAGTGTGGGAGAGGATGGGGTCGAGAAATGGAAAACTATTTTTTTCTTAGGAATGCAGTTTTGATTTAAAAAAAAAACAAATGAAACCTTCACCTACCTTAGTGCAATTTATGTGCGGAAGATATTGCCATAACCTTGATAGTTTCAGTTTAGGGGAACTCATGTTCAGATATTCTTCTGTTTAGAAGACAAGGGTTATTAACCCTCTTTATGTCCAAGCAGACAGTTTCTGATCTCTCTGCAGAATTGAGCGAACTGTCCGGTTGTATGCCTGACCTGTGGGAGGCATAGGGGAGACCAAGCTTACCAAATCACGCAGCCAGAACCTGTACCCAAACCACGTTCTTCCTGGACCACAACTCCAGTGTAACACAGCAATGACCCCGTAATGACAGCAATAGTCTGTTGCTTGGTGAAAGGGAAGCCTACTTAAAGACCACAATAAATCCTCTGTCAAGATGTCCACAAGCAACCAGACAACTGGAGATAAGAGGCACCTCAGGGGCTTTGAGGACTGTGTTTTGCATATGCAGTATTTCAGGGTTTCATAGCTTCCCACTGCAGTTATTTGCCCAGTCCCCAGACAGTGCTTTCTCTGTGTGAAAGGCAATCATTGAGCATACTTATTCATGCGAGGACAGTTTTATAGAATATCTGACTATGGGCTAGAACACCAGCTGTTGGGCTCCACTGAGGTGTGCAGCTTCATCTGTACTTAGTTTGATTGCTTTTGCTGTACTTGAGATTTGTTAACTCTTAAAAAGACCTGCTGTTGTGTAGTCGACACTCAAGTCATATTGTTCTTTTTTTTAGTTTTCAGTCTTTTCTATATAATTTAAGGCAAATGATCTTTTCTTCCTCTGGTTATCTATAGGGTGTACTGGTATCCTCAAGGATGTGTTTGAAAGGAAAATGTCTTATTTCTATGGTGGTAACCAAAGTAAGGCAGAAACTGTTAAGAAGATAGAAATAATGGTATGCATTTTGATTTGTTTACTAAATATGTAGAGAATGATGAGTTAGATAAGCGTTGTGTCTGCAAGGAGGGTTTTGGAAAAGGCAACAGCTTGCTTCTAATTCCCCTGTTCACAAAAATACAGACTATGTATGCAGATATATATGGTGGCTATTGCCTGGAACTTAGGAGTTGGAAGATCTCTTTGCAGTCTGTGAATTGAAGATTGACACATTGTTATTGAGGCCGTTCACGTTGCCAGGCTAGATGATAGAATTTCGAGAGTAATATATTCTTTGTGCAAAGCAAAGATCTGAAGTTAACTTCAACATCAATCAAAGTAATTCTGTGCTGCCTGACTCCCATTTCTCAACAGTGAGCAGGGGGGTATCTCTGTACTTCACTAGCTATACGGATCCATTTCATAATACCAGGAGTTATTGACTGCAGAGGACTCGATATGCAGAAGCCCTGCTATATTCCTGCCCTTTGCAGCATACTTGCTGTTGTTGCTGGATTGCATTTGAATTATCGTCTTAGCTAAGCAAGTGACTTGATGATGCTGTAATTAAATAATAATAATAAGATCTTATATTTTCTTATCATACTACTGAAGCTTATTTCTTTATATATCAAAATCTAGAAATGCTGTGAACTCAAGGGTTGTGTTTTGTGATTTCCGAGTTTTCTTCATAATTATTGTACAACATCTCACATGTCTGGTACATGAATGTTTGCTTATTGAATGTATGTGGGAAAGAAGTCTTATGGTAGAGCAGAGAAGCACTGTGCCAGTAGCAGAGTCAGTTTTGTCATCCCTCTTAAAGATGGGAATGTGGAGGAATGAGAAGGTACCTGAGAGCCCCTGTGGGCGAGCTTTTGAAACCAGATGAAGGTAGCAATTTGTTGGCTTTTGTTCCCAATACTTCCCTAAGTTATGATGGAGAAAGCCACTAGAAAAGAGGAGAAGCTCAGTTTGGGGTATTGTATGCTCCCTATAATAGACTTGGATAAATGAAGCTAAGTTTAGGAACACAGAGAAACTCCTGGGAGCTTATTTGCTCTGCTTGCTAAACCTTTTGAAGTGTGCTTCTAGCCATAAGGAAGGAAGTCTGGAAAAGGTCAAGTATGAATTAGGTGAGAAGTACAAAAAGGAATTGCTTGAGGTGATCATTAAATAAGACAAAAATGGGATTCAGGAATATATGGAACAGTATCACTGTAAAGGTGAAATGCCTTGGCATAAATCAGTAAAGACAGTGAAGCTAGAACTAGCCTCTCTCAGATGTATTGATTTTTTTTTTTTCTGGCATTCCAGTTTCAAGCCGCTGAAACTGATATTTTGCAGAAGCCTCATATCACCGTCTGCATGTCTGTGTGTGAAGACCTTGTAAAGACTAAAGGTCAGTCTGTCTCTGTCTCCTGTACTTACGCATTTCCAACACAACCATTACCATCAAGTCTAGGCACTAGGAGAAACGATCAATACTGTTGTCTCTGGTGGTGGAGAATGTCTAAAGCCCTGCTGCACTAGCCGCAGTTAAGTTACCGAAACAAAGACAGCCCCTGCTCCAGGTCGCAGGGTAGCTTTTGGGGCAATAAACTAGCAACAGATGAGCAGAAAACAAGGATATGCACATGCTTGCAGATGGAAGCAGCATTCAGCGCAGCCTGGAGGCAGTCTGGAGCACAAAAGTATGGAAGTGTTCGTCTCAAGTGGGACCCCCTCTGCTCTTTATCTCTAACTTTGGAGAATATCAGAGAAATGCCTTTCTGATGCCTTGTAGCCTGCTTCGTGTGTGAGGAGTGGGGGAGTCTTGCCAATCCCTTATGATTATTTGCACTCTGAATTAATCTGTACATAAATTGCAGATTTCCTCTCATTTGTCCCTCTTTTTTTAATAATGTAGAAAGGCCATTAATATGTAGCAGATGATAATTACTCTGAAGGTGGTTCTGGGACTCCATTTTATCTCTGTGATCATTCTCAGAGTGGATTAATACAAACAAAAACTGCTGAGCGCATTACTTGAGTCTTTGTAATATTTGCCTTTTAAAATGTAGTTTTGTGTGAATAATGTTAGGACCAATATTAATTTCTGCTGAGATGAATAAAACTAACAAGGTAATAGAAAAATATGCTAGCCTGTAAAATAAAGTTTTCTGTGAGAGTATCAGCCCATGAAAATTTGCAAGGACTGTTTGCGTCTCTGAAATTTGGGCTGGTGTCCCTGTTCTGCTCAGTCTGTCATTGTTTGTTGTCTTTTCCCTTTTATCTCTCCGTGCAGTTGTAGATAAATGTCCTGCAGACCTGGACACCTTTGGCTTGCGTCTACCTGAAGCTGCATAACTGGTTTCAGTATTTAATTGTCTGATATCTTCAATAGAAGATGAATAACTGCATTATTTATGTCTCTTTTCCTTTAGTTTAAAATAGAATGTTCTGGGTAATTGTAAAGTTCTGTATACATTCAAATGCTTTAAAGTAGGAGTAGCATTAAAATTATTTACAACAGGAGGCAGGATAATTATTTTTTTTCTACATTTATATTTATACATATTCAGAGGTCCAGAGAAAAAAGCAAACGTCTGCTCTGTCTCTTGGTGTACGTGTTTAGTGCAAGCCTAGAGCTAAGCGATCAGCAATGAGGCTGAATACGGGCAGTACCTGCCTGTTTGGGATAGTGGATACTCACTCTGGTGACAAGTCAGCTGTGGATAGTTGGTATTAAGTGATCTCAGATGTGCTTGTACGTGCTGCCATTGCACTTAATTATAGTGTGCGCTCTGTCTGAAGAGACACCACCTCGTAGCTGCTGTCTCTGAGAGGTTTAGTGAAGCCTCCTTTGGTGGTGGCTGAGTCTGGGGAGCTCAGCATATAAAACACAGGAAGTAAATTGTGAAAGAAACAACTGACAGGGTGCTTCCTGCAGTGATAAAACCATGGGAACTTGGCTGAAGCTTTTTATTCTGTGAAACATGGGGACAGAAGCAGCAGCTGGTATAAATCATGGAGCTCCTGGGGAGAAAATAGGGAGATGCTGATTTATATCTGCAGCTGCATCTCGTCCCGAGTTTTCAAATTAGAATATTGAGTATAAACACGGTGAGTTGTTCTGCTCAATGGTGTGGGTTGTACACATGCACCCCTCTTGACCTGCAATCTGTTGGCAGTTTTCTGCAATTATGCACTTCATATAAATGATAAATGACTAATATTACAGAATGCATTAATATTACACTCTTTCACCTCCTGGTAGTGATTTTCTTGATTTTTTTATGCAGTGAATAAAAACTAAAAAAAAAAAAAATAGTAAAGATCCAGAAAGGGCCTGGTACAATTGTCGAGCCCTGTGCATTGCACTCATCTCCAGCAATACCTTAAATTCCAGGTTGACTTCATCACCCATTAATTATCTTGGACTGAAGAGAAGGGATATCCCACCTGGAAAGGATGTCAAGCTATCTCATGAGGATAATTTAGTTTTTCTGACAATTTCTCTGGCCAATATTGTGTTCGGTATGGAAGGAAATTTCCTTCTTTTCTACAAGCAACTTCATCCCACCCTTATCTGAATCCTTTCTAGCTCAAAGGCTTCTCCCGTAGCTTTCTTTTGGTTGACTTCTGACCACGTGGCCTTGCCACCGTGGCTACCTCCCTGCCTTTAACCGTGACTAGTGGTAAGTGGTGCAGATGTCACAAAACTTTATTTCTTTCCATTTTCATACCCCGGGCTAGGAAAAATCTATGTTGCTATTGAAAGGATACCTCCTGTTTCCTTTCAGGAGAAGGAGGAAGGCTTCATGCTCATAAAACTTGTTTTAGACAATTTTCTAGAAAGCACAGCATGAGGAGAAACACAAATGTTATTCTGAGTCCTTTAAGCTATTTCTGTTACAGTGTGAAACACTTTGTGTTACTTTGGTGTTTGTCAAATCACATGAAAAGTTGTTTCTGGCGTATTTAACATGTGAGATGGTATCTGAATACAGCCAGGGCTGTGAAGATTTCAGTTTGAAGAGGTCTCTTTCCATTAACTGTTTCCTGCTTGGGGACGAGCTGTAGCAGCGATGGTGTTGGCTCAAACTGATGTGTTAGGTTCTGCCTTGTAAGCAGTCGCACCAGCCTCTCTGCTGCCTTCCCAGCTCCTGGCAAGCCCTGAGGCTTGTGCTTTCCTTCGTGGGGTGCCAGGAGCTCCTGCCATCTCCCCATATGCCAAAGTGTGGGAAGCTCTCACATGCATTTGAGAATTTCAGCGTGAATCTGTAATGTCTTAGTACATGTCGCTTTTTTCTCCTTTTTACAAATGATGCAACTTTAATTTTTGGGTAGGTTTCCAGCTAAAAGGAAGTGCGTGTTATATATAGAATTAAACAGGATGGATATTGATCATAAATTGAGTTGGCATCAGCGGATGCTAAGATTGTTGTTTACATTTAGATTATCTTTGTTGCTACTGTTGCACTTTCATGAAGTTTTGATTTTTATCTTGTCTCCCTGTCCAGATTTTGCCCTATATTTTGTCACATCTGGTTGCTGTTGTGTTTTCTATTGTGACCTCTTGTAGGCAGAACAGAAAGGTGTCAATGTTAGTCTGTTTATGGGACTATAAATCCACAGTGTTCATAAGAATTCAGAAAAATGACATGAATTTCCCAGCTTTTGTGAATCTGCATTTACCAAAAAAAAAAATCCTTTTCATGAGACTTTTTTCTAGATTATTTTCATTGAATGCCTCAGCGCAGTTCTTAGTGCAGTTCTTTTCATTGGAAAAGTGGATAAAAATATTATATGGAAATTATGTACCTCTACTTAGGTCTTCTGACTCTCTAGATGTCACTAGCCTCTCCTAGCAAGAGTGAGACAGAGCTGTATTTTTTTTTTCTGCTTATTAGTCTTCACTGGTTCATGAAGTGGGTACTATGAAGAGAGAGCAGAAGCCCCCGGGGCTGTTGCTTTATTGTTAGTGCACATGAGTGTGTAATGGTGCCTACAAGCCCATCTGCCCCTCTTAAAACGGAGATTTTGTAGAAGGAAACATGTCTTAACATAATTTATTAGGATTGAAATACTTTTGAATTGATACTATAATGTCCTGATTTATGTTGTTAATTTCTTAAAGAGAAGATTTTAGAAATCTTTCTACTTGTAATTTGGTTTGTGTGTTATGGTGAAAACCACCTGTCAATTTTATTTACTTTTTTCCAGGAAGTTTTTGTGATGTTTGATCGTCAGATGTTTGCATACCTGCGAGGTGCTTTTGCAGTGGCAAACCTCAGGCAGCATTCTCTTAGTTAAAAAGGTACTTTCTTCTGGAGTGACATCTTTAAACTTTACAAGCACTTCTTACTGATCCTGATATTGTATTTTTATTTTTATTTTATTTTTTATTTATTTACCCAGGACTTGTATCTGGGGTCGAGCTTCACTTGGTGATGTTCCTTTAACCACAAAATTGTGCCTGAGCCAAGGATGGGAAGGCAGATGTTGAACTTGCCTCTGCTGATTGCATCCTGATTGCTGGTTTTGTTGTCTGTGTTCAGACGTTTAAAATGGCCATATGGGAAATCAGCAGTGATGATCTTTATTGAAGTACCAGAAGCAAGGTGCTTCACCCACACATCTGGGCGGGGGGAGAGGAATTGAACCCAATTAGGAAATTTATGAAACTGGCAGGACACCCTCGTTCTCAATTGCTGAAGGCTGCAGAGTGAAGAGGAAAGCCTGACAAAATGTTAGTACTGCCTCATGCTCTCTGTATTAAGTAAGCTCAGAAATGGAGAGGCCCACAAGCTTACTACCTTTTTATCTTTTGGGTGTAAAATTCGTGCAGGCTGTGTGTTATTGCCTTTGAAATGAGGCAAATGAATTGGTGAGAGAGGCCTTGGAAGAAACTTCCAGCCGTATGGAATTTTGCAGACTTTGTTGTCATTGAGTGCTGAATAAGAAATCATGATCTGTTTTGAAAGCTGTGCTTGTTGTCATGTTAAAAATGACAGGTTTTTGTTTAGTACCTTTTAGAAAGTAGGAACAACAATTACTTGATATTCTTTAAGTCATGCTAAAAAGCTTTGCAGCTGGCATGGAAAATAAGACAAGGAAATTCAGTCGTCGAGGAGATGATGGGTTTTGGTTTTGGTCGACTAACTGTAGCATGTTCTTAAGTTAAATATATAGGCCACACTTGCAAAAGCAGCCAGCTTCACTGCACTAGAAAGTGAAGTTCTTTATTTATCTGCCCAGTCAGCTCAGCACAGGCTGCCACTATGTCTCAGTTCTGTTGAAATATTCTTTAATGTGTCTTTTCCCTCTTGCTGCAATTGTAAATTTGTTAGGTCCATTTATTTTTTTATTCCTTACCTTGGTCCACCAAATTTGCCACCATTTCGTTTTGTGAAAAAGATGCCACTATCGTTTTTCCGTGATCTTATTTTATCTTTTGTTAAGAGGGGTGGTGAGATTGCAAATACTGCTGTATTTTCCCCTTTGATTAAGGACAAGTCTTCCACACCATCGGTTTCGGGTTGGTCCCCATGACAGGAGCATTTAGAGCACCATAGGGCAGTAATTAACCTCTGTAGCTTGTTGTAAAATACAGGAACAGGCTCCTTTTTATTTATTTCATTTTTTTTCCTGTGCGTTTTCTTTCTTCTCTCCTTTTCCAATGCCTGTGCTGCAGGAGCCAATATGGAGCTTTCTGCCTGAATGTGTTTATCATTGCAGAGGGGTAAAAGCCATCTAATTTGTACTAGCTCAAATATCCTGTGTGGTTCCCTGTGGTCAACAGCTGGATGAGAAGACATTCAGTGTACATTAGGCAGCTTTCTAATTAGATATCGTCATTGCATCTAAAAGGCATAGAACTGTGTTTTTTTTTTTTAGCTGCAGTCAGTTTGCTGCAGGTACTGCACTGCCACTCTTGAGCCAGACCTCTTAGTCTGTTGTAACTGAGGATGCAAACATGATACATTGTAAAAGGTAATACTGAGCAGTGATTTTTGGCAAGTGTTATCCTATTTAAGCGTCATGTAATTATCAATTCATTTACTGCCTATTGTAATACCATGAATCATAATGTATTTGCATAATAGGTAGTATCACATGAGCTCAATTATAGTTCAGGATTAGCTAAATGTACCGTGAAAATAAAGTATTTCCAGTAACGGTAAGGTGGGGGTTGATATATAACCTGTTCTATATATGACATACCATAAAACTGCACATAGGAAATTGTTCCATTTGTAGACATGCTGTGAAAGGCAGCTATTTTGTAGCCCTGAATTGCACCTCTTTCCCGTCTCTTCTCCTCTGCCTCAATATCAGTGCTTTTCAGCTGTGTCAACCTTGCAGATTAGGTTTTTTGCATACAGGACACTTGGAAACTCAGCTGGTATGTCACTCCTCCGCTGGCTGTCACGAGGCAGTCTTGGCTAAAGAAACTGGGATTTTCTCCAGTCTTGCTCCGAGACCTGCACACTCTTTGCTGAGTAGCTGAGCTGAGGGGCTGCCATGCTGGGGGCTTGTCTATGGAGCACTATTCCAGGGTTTTTTAAAGCTGCTTGTCAGTACCAGGTACATCATGTTGCCATACGCTATACCATGTAGTCCTAGCTTTACGTTTTTGCTAGCCCTTGCAGATGCACCAGGCATCGGCTTTCTCTCAGGAGTGTGTGTGTCAAGCTTACCTGAAGGATGTACTGAAGGTACTGTGTCACGTGAGTGACCAGTGGAAGGACCACACTGAGTTTTTATTTCAGAACTGGGATAAAGACAAGAAAATTAGATGGGAACTATTTGCCGGGCTGTAGAGAAAAGGGTTACATGTTTATGCCACTACTGAAGCAGAGAATTGCGCTGTGGAGGATGATCCATAAATGTCCTGTTGTGATCAAGTTGGCTTCTGATTGTTGGCTAGACCGAACAAAAGCTTCTGGGGTTCACACTATTGTCGCAGGAAGCTATAGCAAGGCAACCAAGAGTTCTCTGATGTCCTTTTCACTGAAGTGGTACCTATGGTCCCCAGTTCCTCAACATTGCTGACGTTGCTTCACTGCTCAGTGTCACCAGTGGGTGACTAAAGATGGGGGGAAGACCCCTGTAGTTGCACTGATCTTCATCAGCTGCTAGGACTCTTCTCTGAAGCTTCCCCTTTTGCCATGTCGGAGCTACTTCTGCCCCCAACTCTCCCTACTATGTCCTTTGCCCTGTATCTTTATTACTTGAAGATTTATGTAGGCAGAAGAGATGATTTCAAAAGTGGTTTTGTTTATAGAATAAGTTCATCTTACTCTATGAACATCCATTTCAGCTTCAGTCTAGTGTATTTTGATGTTGGCATCTGATTTTGCTGTAATAGAGAACGACTCTAATGTGAGCAAAAGCTCGTTTCTGGGATGCATCTGAAGAGTTCGCACCTCTCATTTGGTTCACTTACAAGTTCAACATATTTTCTATGGCAGAAGCAGGACTTGGCTTGTGCAGTCCCAGTTGCCTGAAAATGTCCACTGTGTCAATTGTTGTGTCTGTAACAGATGTATACAATTCCACTTGTTTTGTAAAAGTATCCCACTTCCAAACCGAACACAAAATGATAACTTTCTGGCTAACCCAGTTGATTTTTACTTCTTTCTTTCAAATTAAATAAAGATAATGAAATTGTAGAGTAGAAAGAGTAATTTCCACAAACATAGTGTAGTTAATGATACCTCAGGGATTATTTAGTCTGATATGTGCGCAGGAGACAGCAGTGCTATGGCAAAAGGCTAATACAATTGATGATACTTATTTGTTTGGACTTATGTCACTGTTGGCTTTACAATGTGACAGGAAAATACATTTCAGGAGTTGATGAAGTAGTACCACATTTGCACAATAGTGAATTTCTTTACATAGTTTTGGGCAAGCCTTTCCTTCTCCAAATCTCAAGTAGAGCTTTTTGAGTTTAGTCTCAAAACTCTTGCTCTTAGTAGTAAGCATACGACTAAAGCTGTTTGTTATTTCTAATTTAATTTGACCAGCTATGGTTATGCCCATGCAAATAGGTAGTGGAAATGATGCAACATTGCTACAGAATTTGCTGAAGTTAGAGTTATTGCAAGTGGAAGATTAAATGCATGTCTGTTGTATACATTGCAAGATACTCAGACAGTATTTATACAGCAGATGTTCTTGCTAAAGATATTCATAGGCCTCTTAACAGGGACAAGTGCTGAACCTTATCAGTGGGTGCTGCCCCTAGAGTTATACTTAGGACAACAGTTTACCTGTTTACCTAAACTGTCCTTTGTTCCAGGGTCTGCCCAGCTCTTAGGGGAATGGCATCACAAAGCGAAGTTACTGTTCTGAATTTGAAAGAAAATACTTATTATTAATGGAAATATCAGCTTATGCTTTCATAGCTCTCTGCTTGGTTTTAACTAAGAGGGGAAATTTTATGGGCTTTGTTCTTAATGTGAAGTTTGCACATAAGGATTAAGAGAAAATGGAATGCTAATGTACACATAAATTTCACAGGGGATTACTCTATGGTGTTTTTACTCCATATATTATCTCTATTGTCTTTGAAATGCTCCTTGAATGTGTGTGTGTTGTTCTGGTTCTGCTCTAAATAGCTTTTCGTAGGCTTACTGCTTATTCAGGTTCATCACAGTTCAACGGCTCCTACTGTAGAAGTCAAATGCAGTGGATGGTTGTGCTTACACAGGAAAGGTAGCATTAAACACCATCATAAATAGCACCAGCAAAGAGCTGTTATAATGATGTGTCTTGCACTGTGACCAGAAATGTTGTTATATTTGACCCAAACGCTGATGATTTGAAGTTACCTATCACTGGATAATGCATAGGGATTATCCATCCGCTCGCCTTGTGCGGGTGATTAGCTGTCTGTGGGGCTATTAGTGGTCTGCAATAATTGAATCCCTCTTTGGCCACCTACCATCTTGTATTAGTTTGCCTACAAAGGTGTGAGAAATTCCAGATCAGGTCACTTTTGATTTTCTCATTTTGTCCCTGCCCTGTCCCCAGCGAAAGGCAGAGTGTGTGGCACTTTGATTCCTGTTTATCGTGCGGCATTTGAGAATCCAGCGAGGGAGACTCTCCAGTCACAAAATGAGAGGAAAAGGAACAGAACTCCCAGAGAAATCAAGCTCTGAGAATTAAAATCTTCACATGCCATGTGATGCTCAGTGTAGTTTTCACTGGTCCAGAAAAAGTGAAACTATGCAAGAAAATGTTCCTTTATTACAAGAATCATGCTTTTTGTTTAAAGCTTTTCACAGCATTCTATATTGCTATCAAATACTTTGAAAAGCATCCTTAATATTATGTGTCTCTGTCTTCCATTCATGCTGCAGTGATGCCAGCCATAAATCTATTAACTGGAGCCAGCTAAATGTGTACTGGATGGCAACTGCACTTTCTTTCTTTTGGGGAAGGAGAGAACAGAAAGGTGCCTCTTCCATCAGCAGCTGCTGCTTCAGAAGAAAATTGCTATAGGTTACGCTGATATGAAGATCTGTAATAAGGTTTTGTCTATATATCAACTGGATCCCAAGGGTGACGCCTGTGTGACGCCCGTGCAGCATCAGGGCATCGAGGGCACCAGCAGCCTGGGCAGCAACGCACAGCCGGCTCTGCAGCCACAGTGAGCGCTCAGAGGCTGTACTCAGGGCATTAAAAACATTCGCTTTCCCCCTTTTCTCTTTTTAAAGCCAAGTTTTACGTGTGGTACAAGTGCGCTTAAGTTCAAAGTCTTTAGAAAAGACTTCCATCTAATGTTATTGCTTTAAGGTGGATTCACTTGATCATTTTTACATTAGTGTTTATGAAAATCATTATATGAAGAATACCTAGTTTCACACGTCCATTAAGTTTCTAGGTAGTGTTATTTGTAAATGGTAGCAGCAGTAAAAATCCGACAGAGGAAGCTGCTCTTGCCTACTCGGCAGTTTCTTATCCTTAGCCTATATCTTTTGTGCTATATTATTTTTAGTCTATGGGTGGCAGTCACTTCCTAAATTTGTTGCACAGTGATTGCAGTCTTTCCTGCACTCAGCTTATGAAATTTGCTGGTAGTAACACACATCAACAGGCAATCGATAAAATCAGGGCTAATTACATAATGTGTGTGGATTTTTTTTCTTTTTTTTTCCCTTAACCTGCCTGCAGCACAAGCAGATATCAAATGAAAGCTAATAAAGTGTGTCATCCTTTAAATAGGGGGAGACCCTGGGATTTTATACTGGACAAACCTGTGCCACACAAGGCAATTCCCATAGAGGACTGCATGCATGAAAATCATGAAATAATCATGCAAGCGATGCATATCGGAACTAAACTTCAGCAGTTATTACAGATCTCCACAAGATACTGTGAGTTTGTCAAGAAACAAAAGAGATGCAAGGCGCAGGTTGTAGTCAGTGCAGCTAGCAGGCCCTTAACACTATCAAAATTCAAGGCCGTCTCTGGAGGTTTGCAAATGTATTCATTGAAAATCCATCATTTACTTTAACAATGGCTCTTTTGATGCAGAAATTGCGTTTATTTACTTGGCTTCCATTCAAGAAGGGGAGAATTTAAAGTATGGATGGCTTCATACTGTGAAGAACAGGCCAAAGGACAGACACAAAGCAGCATTTGTTGCTGTGTTGTCTTTGTGGGTTTTCTTTCTTCATCTACTAATCACCTCACATAATAACACTTGCCAGTGTCCTGCCTGCCACCTTTAGCTATTTTTGTTCCTTTCTTTGTTTTTCAGAAATACCAGTGATAGGGAAATCTTAGTGATTTGGGACTATGACTCTTTTTGAGCTAAGCAGCAAGTGAATCCTGAATCTCAAAGTTGTCTGTCAGTGAGAAGAACCCAGGAGCAACAGAAGGACAGGAAAATCATGAGCTCTGCTGAAATCAGAAGAAATGATGGGTTGATATCACGTCACAAATAACAGTAGATGTTGCTAGATAAAGGTATTGCAAAGTGCTATACTTTTGCTTTTTTAGGAAGCTTGTGATTTCCACAGGCTTAAAAATCTGCTTGTCACTTGTGTTAAAATTGTTGTCAACACTAAGCATTTAAATGTCATGAGAAAAATCCTGGATATCATGCAGGTACCAATATCACTTTAATTTGAAAAGAATATAGCTGAAAATTTTTCATTTACTTTTTTTTTTTTTTTTTTTTTTTTGGATTCTTAGACATTCTCATTTTTAGTCATCTTTCCCTGAACTTCCAAAAAAACCTCAAAATGTATTGGTGGGAGAACAAGCCAGAGCTGAGAATTGCAGATAGTAACATCAGTTATATGCTGAGGTTTTTAGTAAAGTCTCAGTTATAGGAGGACTCAAGCTGTCAAGATTTGATAAGATTGGAAATTAGAAAATCCATTCAGAAATTTTAGACAAAAACTTGAGGTATTTTTTACAGTGACAGACGATCATTTGAGTAACTCTTAAAATCCCTGAGTGATTTCTAAGTGAGGTTAAATGTGCAAATAATGTGAAATATTACAAGTTTAAGTTATGACATGTCAGAACTTTGAGGCTGGGGAAAAAATATTTGCCAAAAAAAATTTTGGAGGAAAAAATTTGAAAATATTCAAAATCATTTGAATTAGTTTGTGCACTATGAATAGCTCCTTAGAAAGCTCTACTGAACAGGAGCTTTGCTAAACAGGCAAGGTGTCCATTTTTCCCTCTCTGGGGAGATTGCAGAAGGTGGGTGCTGTACAAAGGTTGCAATGGGGGTCACGACTCCTCCTTAGCAGAAACATCAGTGGTGGCACTGCATGTTCCTCGTACCTCTCTTCATCATAGCCAACAGACAGAGTCCTCAATAGCAAATGCTGGTAAATAAATGTTGGAATATCAGCTTCAGCTTAGTCCCTCCTTCCAAATCCCAGCAGCTTTCAGGATCAGAGATTTTCCAGAGATTCCCACTGCTTTGTCCTTTTGGATCCCCACAGCAGCCCTCTGGGGAAGAGCTGTATTTTCAGGATGTGCACACACAAAAACCTAAAACCAAAGAGAGTTGTTGTGTATCAACTGAAGTATGAACCTTTGAAGAAGCATTAAGTCGAATATTAATTAAGTTTGTTTTTTGGATTTTTTTATAGTATTTTTGAACTCTAGAGTGATGCTTAGTAAAGAGCATAGAGGCACATTGACTTTCTTTGCTGCTTCCCAGTTTATTGACTTTTATCACAATCAAGGCATCATACAGAATAACTAATCAGAATCATTGAGTAGAAGTGCTGTGAGAATGCATTTTAAACAGAATTGGTGAAGATTTCCAGTATCTTTTGCTGTGCTGCAGGAGACATTTTTAAATGCTTAAAGGACACATAGATACCCAGCTTCTAGTAAAACTCAGAAGATTTGATGGGAAGCTCTGATTTGTGTTTGATGTAGTAATAATAGTAATAATAAAAACTCTTAACATTATTTCTAATCTGTATTTTTAACGTATTAATAAAGAACATGCTAGTGTTACTCAGGAAAAAAATGCATTAAGGAACTGCAAGTGCAGAGCGGAGAGCATGTGCCATCCAGGAGTTATATTAAGCAGTATATACAGGCATCTATTAAGATCCCGCTATTGTATGTGGTTAAATAAATGCACCCTTTTTTGATTATATACAGTTTAATTACTCTGTTTCAAAATATTCAAAACATTCTTGTCTCTTATATTATCTTTTCGTGCATTTTTTAATCATTGAAAGCTGCAAGTGCAAATGTCAGAGAGACTTTCAGTCTTAAAAGCTCAAAAACTCTGAAAATAATCACTGGTGTTTTCAGAATTATTTTGGCAGGAAGATCTTTTCTGCTTATTCAGTAAGGAGTGAATTTTGGATAAGGCTGGTGATCAGTCTTTTGTATTCTAGAGAAACATATGAGTCTGAAAAGCTGTAATTTCCTACCTCAGGTGAAATAATGGTCATTAGTTTTATAGAGAGTATACCTGACGTTCAGGGTGTTGTACCAGAACTGTAACTCGGTGTTTGAGAAAAATAAAAACAATGCACAGGATGGACTTGATGTGTTCACAAAAGATGTGTAACTGAGGACATGAGTTGAAGTAGTTCAGTAGGTCAGTAGTACCTGAGATGTCAACAATAACGATGGTCCTTATGGTTGTGTGCTTGTAGAGTACCAGCACAGATAAATATCTTTCCTCACAGTTGGGCTAAGGTGACATAAACAGTTTGGTGTAGTCTTTTTGTGTTACTTGATAGTTTTGAAAATGGGAGGTTTCTATGGTGCTTAAGCACAGTTGAAATGTTGGATATTTAAGATAACTCTGTGTTCTGACATTAGATGAATCTTGACTCCCATTTGTTTCCTTTTCTAGTCTCTCCCAGTATGAACTTAGTGTTTCTTTAGTTTAGAGTGGGAGGTTATTTGTGTGTCGCACCTGTATATAGTGCTACATTTGTCTAGTTCGAACCAACATACTTTTCCTAGCTTTTGATAAATCACAATTTTTCTCTAGTTATGCATCCTGTGACCACAACTTTGAAGATGCTGTTCATGGGGCAGAAAGGAGAAAAGTTCTTCCAAAAACAGTTGTACAGTGGGAAGGGCTTTAGAATTTGATTTCTCAATGCTAAGCAACAAAGTAGCTCTAAAACATTAAGTTTTAAGAGAAACTTCCTCCCTCTTTTGAGGTTTTCATGTTTGCTGCAAACTAACTCATAAATGTTTATCTTCCGTATTTCCTACTCTTGTACTAGGCAAGTGATACAGTCTGCTTTCATTTATTCTTCTCTAAACCACCTACCTTATTGATTTGTGAAAGCAGGAGCTCAAAGACTGATGTACAGGATCGTAATAGCATGTATATTGAATTCATGCCAGTATGAACCAAGCATGGAGAGTGAAATGATGGCTCGGTGACTAGTGACAGGAGGTGAGGATGGATGACAGTAAGTGAAGCTTCACCTCGCTATGGAAACATGCGGCTTGCTGGAGATTGGGTGCAAGAATTAGCTCAGGTATTTCTTTCAAAACACAGCTGTTAGCTGACACTGGGTGACAATCCAAGGCGAAACACTTGGATATGAAATGTTCTACCCTACCTATTGTACTGTAAAGTGATTTTTCTGTCAAGTACACACACTTTGGTCTAGAGACATAGCATAATGAACTTATAAAATATACACATATAGCAAATGTGTTTGTCGGCTACAAAACTAGTTCAAAGTTAGTTTCTAAACTCTAGGCAGATTGAAATATTTTTATGGATAGTGTGGCAAAGTATGTATTTATTGAGGGCCATTAACCACGGTACAAGTAGCAGTGATTCCAGCAGAGATTAGTAGGGCAGTAGTTAACTTGGATTTACTTGTTTTTATGAAAGTTAATTATTTTGGGATGCTAAAAGATTTTTTATATATCCAATTACAACCGATGAGCTAATGGAATATATTGACATAGACAGGAACTGATCTCACCCTTATAGAAAAGTTGCATGGCATTTAAATGAGAAAGATTGGTCGTAAAATCTGTTAGGGATATATCCTACAGAATTGGTGTAAAGTACTTTCATGTGGAGACAGTTCTGTGCACCCTGAGTGTGACCTTTTGTGTGTAGAATTGTAAAAACAGATCTTTCAACTTACGTATATATGTGAGTATATTCTGCATATTTAAAGCAATTGCACTGAAATCTTGAATTTCCTTAATCTTTGTCCTTAAAATGAAGCATTTCCTCACAGGGTTTCTGTCCAAAACTAAAATGCTGAGTATGGGATATTGGCTTCAGAAGATTATAAGAATGAATTCTTGAACTTCACAGGGGGAAAAAATGGAAATCTCTTCTTAACGTGAAATAATTCAACCACTTGCACATTAATCATTCCATTACATAAAAGACCAATATCAGCATCTTTAATACACAGTATTTTTGTATCTTCATTCTTCTATGTCCTTTCATAATAATCTATCATTTTCACTACAAAATGGAAACAATTATAAAGATACAATTATAAAGATAGAAGCAAGCTCTCTGCGATCTCCACAGTACTTGTAAAAAGCTCAGCGTATTCCTTATAAACGATGCACAGAAGTGTGGGAATTGGAAGTTTAACTTCTTGCTGATTTTAGTGCAGATCATAAGAGCAAGTCAGGAAAATACTAAGTCATCCATAACCTTCCAATCAGTAAATTAATATGCAAGGCTATTATGTGTATAGCCTAAAATGTACTTGTCAAAAGCAGAATATATAATTTCTTTAAACATGTTTCCTTTTATGCTTGTGTTTAGCTATGCAAATATTCATTTAGAAAATAGAGTGCATTGTGGTGATATGGTTACATCCTGGGGAAAAAAAAGAAAATTAATGATGTGTATTATAAGTACTTCCAAAATTTATGACTTGTTTTCTTTCTGAAAGATATTAAGGGGCTCTCATCCAAACTGTCAAAAAATGTACTTTTATTTTTGATATTTTTTTCCCCGCTAGTTTTGGTCTGTATTGGCTTAAGATCTGGGCTCTCACACAGCCTTATATTTTGCATTGAGATTCTCACTCAGAATTCCAAGAGACAATTATGTTGTTTATGTACATTTCTACCACAAGCAATAAAGTGACCTGAGCAAAACTCAGCTGAACTCTTGAGGAACCTGCTTGCAGATATGGATTCTGAATAAATAATTCACGTAACTCTAATTGTAGGCACTAAGGGATTATAAACTAGATTTTCAAGTTGAAATGCATATTTTTTTAAAAAGATGTGGAGATTTAAAAGCTAAAACGGAACATGATGATAATCTAATCTGAACTCTTGCATAATAAGGAGTCTAAGGAGTTTCACTGGTTCCTATTTCAAATGCTAAACTTTTGATTGTTTTCGTATAAATGTGTTATGCTTTGAGTTTCATTGTGATTAGTTCAAGGGAGATGAAAGGTAACTCCCCAGAGCTGCAACCCACATAAAAGTGAAATAATTTAATATTTTGTGTAGGTGTTCAGCAATATATCAAGTATGGTTTGAATTCGTGTCAAAAAGGTGAAACAGGAATATATCATAATCAGACTTTGGAAATGTGCCATAGGAGTGTTAACACATACATACAGAAAAAGTAACTTTTGAGATGAGTCAGCAATTATTTTAATGGAGTTTTGTTTTTATGACATAAACGTTGTTCATAACCATACCATAATGTTGATGGTAGCACAAATGACTGTGGATGCTTAGTCAGATAAACTTGTTGTCTTTGGACTTCTGTGTTTCTCAGCAACTTTCTGAGGAAAATGAAACTATTACTCAGCAAAGTCAGCTATGGATGTTCCTGTATCAGTAGATGTATTTCCTAGTCAGGCATCTTTGCTTTTTGATGCTTCACTCCTGCTTAAGTCAGTTTTGCTCTTACCAGAGTGCTGTTTTTCAAGACAGTAAATGAGGGGAATCTGTGTTTCCGTCTGCCTTCCTCTGTCCCTGGGCTGTGCCATGTTGTCAATGGCCCTTTTGGCCTGTGGCAAATGTGCTGTGTTTCTGCTTTATTCTGCTTTATTTGATATTATTGCATGTACTAGCCTTAAAAAGAAAGGTCAAGAAGTAAACTGGTTAGTTCCTCTGGCTGGTGAGGAACTCTGGATTTTATTTCACTTTGATACCTATACTAATTTTTCTAAACTAATTTTTAAAGTTCTAGGAATTGTTTGTGTGCTTGGCTGTTTTTTCTTTATTTCTCTTTCCTTCAAGGAACCTTTTTAAATGAGGCACTGCTTGCAGATGCATTTCTTAATTAATTGTGAATGCATAGTGTGGTGACAGATGTAGAGGATGTTGCCTTTATCCTGATCACATTAAAATGATTTGTGTTGAATATTCTATGATGCTTGGGGAAATTGCTTAATCCTATTACTTCTTGGGGAAGATAGAGTACCTACTAATGTGAAATAAGAAACCTCAGTGTTGTATGGTGCAACTGCTGTCTCTGAGAGTGCAGCACAAAATGTACAGGATTTCTTCAAATGTGAGTCGTCAATGATTTCTAGACTTGTTTATCACATAAATGTTATCTAGAAAATTATTAGACAGTTGCTATGGGAACAAAGGCCTCATACTAGAAAGATATGTTACCGTAAGTAGTTAAGACAATGCTCAGAGCAGCATCTCTGCTACGAACAGGCAGCTCCCAAGGACGGAAGCGACAGATAACAAAACACCTATTTTTACTGGTAACAAGTAATTCAGAAATATTTATTGACTGGCCTTTGCTTTTCTAGCAAGATACTTATGTTACATGTAGCACAGAAGTGTGAAAACACTAAAGAAAATATTCTTTTATTTCATGTCATTCAAAGAAATGACCTAAGATGTGGGTGTCTACTGGAGCACAACATGTAGGACATGCGGAAGGCAAACTGCTCCTGCTCGTCTGTATGGTTCATGCAACAAAATGACAGTGCCTCCCATATGGGGGTGATATTAATTACTCATTGCTGAACTGAACAGAAGGCAAGCCAAGACACTCGGAACTAGTATCTTTTGAATGAAAGGTATGATGAAAATATTTGCAAAAGAGGAAACAGCAGTTCTGCCCATTCAAAAGATGACAGCATAGGTTGCTCTTGATTATCTTTGTGGAGCAACACAAGTTTGTTTTTGTCTAGTAAAGACATTAAAGAATGGCTACTAGCTTGAAAATAAGTTCCAAATTCCGTGCAGGTTTCCATTTCCTCAATGCTTATAATTGTCTGATGGATTTCATAATTTTTGTTTGATCCATACCTCTTCCCTAACCTTTAGATCAGGCAATTATGTGAACCTCTCATCTTTTGAAAGATCTAGTTCATGAATTTGTAGAATGAAACTTGGAAGATGAGAATGCTAGAAGTTAAAATCATCTTACTGTTTTGTTTTGAAATCTCAACTTGAAGCTAGTAGCACAACTAGAAGGCTGGGTTATTTTTCTTCTTCCAGGATCCAGCAGTAGAACTGTTCTTGTGAATGTGACCACTATTTTTTGTGAATGTGATACCAAAATATCCTCCTATAGTTGCTTCCAACAGCTCTACTTTTGCCTTGTGGAATCTGGAGCATTAAGTATGGGGAGCAATTACCAGCACAGGACAGAGGAAACCCTGTGGCTGCAGAAATGGGAAGTCAGATTCCAGCAAAACAGATTCCACTGTGGCAGCTGGCAGTAGCCCTTTCCCAGTGTCCTTGAGCAGATGGGAAGGTGTTCAAGAAATGCAGCAAGAGTTCCTCATCACCAGGGTAGCATGTACAAAAAGGACAAAAGGGTGACATTTATAGCGAGCATTTTTTTAGCAGCTACAGGCAGCAACGTGATGGAAGTTGAATAGGCTGTTGATCTAAAAGCAAACAGGATGGATGTTTATTTCAAGTTAGATGCTCTTACACAGTCTAACACATCACCACAACTTGTATGATAGCGATAGATGAGAGGGCGGGGACACTGACGTGTTAAAAAGTAGATTTATAGAAGTGCGTTTATATGTGTTGAAAGCATGCATTAAATGTGTGGGAAATGCAAAATGGCACGATTTTTACGAGGACCTGAGAAAAACAGAAAAGACAATAATATCCATCATTGGGTTAAAATCATTTCAGAACTTTAGTAAGAGAAGAAGCAAAAAGTGCTAAGGAAGCCTGGGAACATTGTCCAGGGATCAGGAAAGCCATCAGCAGAATACTGAATTGAGCTAAAAAAGCTCAGCTTTGGCAGAGCACTGAGGCCCCAGGAGAGTTTCACTTGTCCAAAAGACAGAAAAAGAAGGATTGCAAGAACCTTTTGCTCTGGAGACTGCCAACCAATAGAACAAACAATAGAACAGATGCATTAATTTTGATGAGAAAAATAGAAATGAAGAAGTAAATAAGTTTTTAAAAAATGCTTTCCCTAAAAGGAAAGACATGTTTAGAACTATGATTGATGCCTATGATGAATTATAACTATATATATATATATGTATTTTTTTTTTTCTCCAAACTGAGCTAGTCAGCGCTTGTTCAGCATCTCCTCTGGGGAGATGGTTTTCTCCTGCTGCTCTTTGGGTCATATTCAACACCTAAGATGTAACATATTTTGATGGTATAGAGGGCTTTAGGTTTACCTAGTGGATGTCTTCAAAAAAAAAACAAATCAAAAAAACACTAGGGAAAAACAGTGTAAGAGTACACACTCAAAGGCAGACAGATGTACTGATATTTTGGATGGATGAGAATTTAGGATCGAGCTAACTAGGTATATAAACTGTTTCTGACAGAAATAAACTACATAGAAGACTCCACATTGTAGTCTTGTTGGGAAATTGTCTTCAATACCATCTGACACATAAACGGAGATCATTCTTCGTCTTTCTTGTTGACAGTAGTCTCTGTTATTGACAAGAATTCATGGACAATATTTCAGAGAGAGAAAGGAAGCAGGAACTTCAATATTTAGGAATAAGTCATGCAGCTTGAGGGAGGAGACCTAGGTTTGAGTTGCTATTCCTAGAATTGTTTTGATTGTCACAGGCAATGGCTTAATGATAGTGTCTTTCCTGGTCTTGTTTATAAATGAAAAGGTCTTAGGCTGCTGCAATTTTGTTAAAATTTTAGGGTGTCTAAATATAATAGATAGCAACTGCGTGATGAAATTTTGAACATAAGCACTTAATTTCTGCCTATTTTATATCTGAACTGTGATGGCGTCACCTTGGATTTTACCCTTTTGCCAAATACAGCTGCCTTGAACTAGCAAAACTGCAAGCAGTTATGGAAAGAAGGAGGTGGCTTCAAGCAGGGATTATTGCTTCCTGATGCTAAGAAATCAAAAATCAAGGATTACCTGTTTCTAATAATGCAGGGAGAGTCACTCAGAGTTGCAGTAGATATTTAATATGAAGACTGAATTTTGCCAATGCTCCATGCCAACGCTTCCATGAAGGTCCTAGTTTGGACACAGTTGTTGACACCAAAAAGCCCCATATCATCAGTCTTGGAAATTCCCAGAGGAGAGGTTAAAACTTATTATTTTCACCGTAGTTGCACATACTAGCAAATGAAATTTTCAGAAGTTTCAGAATTATATTTTTATCTCAAAATCTAGATAGGCAGAAATTCCTAGAGTTGGGTGTGTTTCCCATTTCTCCTATATGCCAGCTCATTAGAGAGTGGACAAGTAAAAATATAGTATAACAGCTAATGGCATATAAATTATCTTGAGAAACATAGAACATGATTTAAAAAAAAAAGAGGGGCCTTTTAGCTCTCCTTAGGTGCAGAGCTAAAATCTGGTGTGAAAGCCATAGAACCCAGAAATTTTCCTCATGAAAAATAGGAAGTTCTTCTATAAAATAGAACATTCTTTGAACAAAGCAACTAAATGTGCTGCTGTAGATGTGCGCCTAGGGAAAAGTAGATTTTGTGGCTTTAAGTTTTCATTTATTTTCTCTAGTGTCTGCATATTCAGGCAAAAGAAAAGAAGGAAAACCTAGCAACTTTCTCTTTCCTTTTCCTTTCTGTACTTCTTCCTCATTCATCAATTTCCCTTCCTCCTCCTTGCATCCTACCAAGTTGGAACGTGTTCATTTTTGTGCACAAGCACTATCTTTGCAGAGAGTTTTTAAATCTCTTGGAGTGGCAGATAATTTTTAAATCTCTTGGAGTGGAAAGATGGCAAGTAATTCTGGCAAATCGTAATCTATTTTCTTTTGTTCTGTCAGATGCTCAAAATTAGGAAACGCAGCTCAGAGATGAATGACAATCAGTTCTCGGGATAAATTTGTAGTCTGAGGTCTGCAAGCTGCACAGTCTACAAGCTGAGGCTTCTGTGATCATATTGTGTGTGTGTGTATGTGTACACATGGGCTTACAATGTATACTTGTTTTCCCTCTTCCATATACTTTCAATTCCTTGATTAATTTCAATCTAATTTACATGTATGTGGGGGTCCAGAGGTGCTGCATTTCTTGAAATTTTGTTTGTATGTTTAAAAAAAAAAAAAGGAGAGGGAGGGGCACAGCCAAAAATCTGTTTCCACCTTAACTGAAGGCATGTTGCAATGAGGATGCAGTGTCCTTATTAAACATAAGGAAATCTACCCAGGTGCTAACTATTAGTATTGCAGGGGAGGCATAAAAAAAAAAAAAAAAAATCAGTCTGCATTATTTTTAATATGCAGAAAAGTACTCTTAAATTTTAGGAGATTCATGAATAGACTTGCATCTAAAAAACACCAACTGCTCCTAGATGTAGTGGTACGAATTAAAAAAAAATCCAATTGCGCAGAAGTGTTAAGTGGATAAGAACATGGATTTTGCAATGCGTGTTCTATTTTTTGTCATCTCTTGCATGCGCATTAGCGTGCTGCAATGTGATGAGTTGTTGGAAAAGTGAAACGTATGTTTTTAGAGATGGATGTGCTTAGCTCTTCTTTTCAGCCTACTTATATTTAAATCTGATATGCCCCAAAATATAATTATTTTGATCACAGATTTGCACACTTAACCAGTTAAGGATAATATTAAGAAAGTTTAGATGACTCTATGCCAGATTTATGTACTTATTCAGTTCAATTCTGCATATACACTTTTAGAGATAAATTAGATCTTGGCAAGCATGAAGGTCTGAGGATTTGTGCAAAGTACAATTAAAAGTCAGTATCACTAAAATACTGGAAACAGAAAACTTTTTTAAAAAGTGCTTCAACTAGATCTAGAATATAGACTCCATGAGCACAAAATGGTGGACATGGAGCACAAGTAATGAATGACAAGTATGCCAAAAATTAAGGGAATTGATCAGATATTTTGCTTTAGTTCCCCTCAGTATTTTAAACTAGCATATTTTGTATAATATATAATGAAGAGGTCTCATCTAGTATAAATGACGACTTTTATGCCATTACTTTCTTTATAATGCAAGGTAAGGATTTTGCAGCTAATGTTTACAGAATCAGAGAATAGTTAAGGTTGGAAGGGACTTCTAGAGATCATCTAGTCCAGCTCCCCTCGCTCAAGCGGGGACACCTAGAGCACGTAAGAAATAGGTGTTATGTGCTGTATAATTTTCTAGCTGAAATACTATATAATTTCCTAGCATTTGTGCCAGGGTAGATCTTTACCTTAAACTGGTGGTAGAAAGGAGTGCAGTGGTACAAGTCCATCCTTGTCTTTCTAACCCAGGTTTCTGGAGCAAGACCAGTGGTGAGAATCCCATGATAAAGTAGGAGTACGCTCTGTAGAACTGGGCTCACCACCATGTGTCTGGCCTGGAGATGTGCCACTGTTGGGGAACCTGGGCCACTCTTCAACTGCTTTCTGTAGCAAGAGTTGCTCTGTTATACATTTGTTGATGCAGTGTTTGAAGGCTGTGGGAAAATAAGCTGCCCATACAACTCATGATTCCTAGCTCCTCTGTGAAACCTGTGATTCCTGGTGTGTGATAATTATTTATGGTGCTGCCTTCTACAAAGCCAATGATTGTGTCAAGCCTGTTCTGCTCATTGAAAATCCCTGGTTTCTTTAAATTGCTTTAACTGAGTGTTTTATAAGCTGTTGAATGCTCATTTGTGGTTGTGCTTGCCTTATGAATATTTACATTTGAAATAAGCAATGAAAGTTTAATGTCAAAATTACAGAATTTAATGTCAGATTTCTGCTTCCCTTCAACAGAGCAAAGCAGTCCTCACAGACAGTAGATGGAGATAAACTGGAGAATAGATGCTTGACCATCACCTTAACGATCCACAGATAAGGAAGAAGCCTATATGATTCTTGAGCTGCTCTTTCTAGAAAGCAGGTGCTCGGAACAAGGACACAACATCCTGGCTTGCATGTGCCCACAGTAGGACTCTCATGCACCCCAAGGACCCAGATATGGGGCTGAGTGACTAGACAATGACTTCTGATCCTGGCAGAGGCAGATGTCTGGATTTAAGCCGGCGCTCACCTGGGGTCTTCACCTCTTTCCTGGTCTCTGATGCTGTGTGCCGGCAGGGGGAAAATGAAGTGCGGGGAAAGCAGATGTGTTTGGTGGGGTTATGCAGCTTGTGCTTCTATCAATCAGAACTATTTTTGCAACTGTAAATACCCATGGAGCCCAAATGTTTAGGGCTTGATTGATAGCTTATGGATATCCTAAAATTGGTAGTTGTAATACAGGAAGGCAGGGAGATTTTACTCTGATTCCCAGCCTCTCTTTCCTAAAACATGGCAGTGCTCTTTTCTCTACATCTTTGAAATGAGAAGTGTTTTGCCTAATGTGCTTTTGGCAAAAGAGGTGGGTACTATTTTGATAAAACATTTTTATTAACAGATAAACAGTGCAGTGTTAAAATCAATCTTCACTAAACTTTATTTGAAAATTAAATTAAAAAGAGCACTCTTAATCTATACAAACAACTCATTCTGATAGCCTTGAGCTGGAGTGCTTCGATATTTTATTGTGATGTAATATTTTAAGATGATGTTCTTAATAGCATATATTAAAACATTCTGAAAATAAAAATCAGAACAGGAGAGTTTTAATGCATTGAAATTAAATACTTTAATTGACTCAACCATGTCTTCATTTTTGGGAAACTTTGGGTACTAAACTGGCTACTTAGTTGTTTCTGAACTTAAAAAATGCTAGTTTGACATTTGTGCAGGAAATGAAGGAAAATCTGTTCGGAGAGAGATGCCTTTATAACCCTCTCCACTGACATCTGTTGTCTAAATGCAGATCATATATTATTAATTATGTCCATATTTAGTAATTCCTGTTAATCTTCATACTTCTCCTATGTTAAGTATAAAAGATTTTTTTGGTTTATAAAAGAGTTTTTAGTTGATGGAATTTTTTTTATCTGGCAATCAGTTATGTGGCAAGTGTACTGTGATTTCTTACTTCCTAGCCTTTGTGTGTGATAATGTGCATGCCTGGAGTTGATGCTGAGCAAATCAGACTGCCTTTTGCTTTGTGAACAGTGATACTGGACATTACCTGACAAACCACAATGTTTCTTACGCTGCTTGATTTAGCGTTGCTGTTTTTTGCTATAGTAAACAATTCATTATTGATGGCAGCGGGGTTGTGCGAGGTGCTGGCATTCTTGGAGGCAACGGTGGAGTCATTCCGCTGCTGGTCTGTGTGCTTTTTTAGCTTGCACCTTAGTCCTGGATCTCCCAGCCTGTAGCTGGAAGTCTTTAGTTCATCTACAACAGGATAGCGCAGACAGTGACAGTGCCAAGTGCTCCGTCTTGCAACCCTCCTCTCGCAATCACCTAGGGAGCGACAGCCATCCCTGCTCTCATTTATGTCTCTGTGGAGGCAAAATAGTTTGCAAAGAGGCAGTATTTCAGATCAACCTGTAAAGGGCTCATAAATGGAAATTCAAGCGTTTGCAAAGGCAATGCACTATTTTCATTGCCAATTTCAGCAAGTCTGTGGCCAGAAAAAAAGCTACGAGTAGGTCACTGCTTGTCACGACCGCCACGCTGGAGCTTGCCCAACTCTACATTTACCTGTTCCGTTAGATGTGGGAGAACTTCCCATCCTATTACTGTCAAAATAGACAACACAAGCAGTTAATGTAGGTCCTCTTGACAGAAGTAGGTCATGGAGTGATGTGAGCATCTCAGCCAATATAGGGAGTTTGGAGACTCTTGCTCTTCTCCTCCTCCCCTGCGAAAGGGGGTGATGTGAAAAAGCAGGATCAAGAAGGTGATTTGGCTGCAGGAACAGCCGTACCTGAAGGAGGACTCAAGTTCACAGCCTCCAAGTTTTGTCAGTTCTTTGTTCCAACGCATTTCTTACTCTTTTGTATTTTACTTTAACCCGTTGTGAATAGGATTTGAATGCTGCCACTGTACCCCCACTCTCCTTTAGGTTTTGGAGAGTGCCTGATACACTGATAACATAACTCTGAGTTTAATGCTAATAGTAGCAGGAAAGTATATAAGGGCGTTTTAGCAACTGAGTGATTATTTCATAGCTTGCTCTCAATTAACTTGAGTGTGAAAAATAAGGACAGGCAAAGAATCATTCCATTCATTCACGGTAGATGAAGAGATGATAATTCTGTTTCCTAATGCTTTTTCTTTGCTTGTTTGAAAGTAACATTCTTCTCAGAACAGCTTTTGGCAACAGTTTGCACCCCTAGCTATAATGGTTCCTCTTCCCTTACAAGGATGGTAATCTGATTTTAGAAAACCTTGCTGAATTCTAAGCCCATCATGTGAAATGCACTGCATGACTTTGAAAATAAACAGGATGAGAGCCAAGGAGAGAAGTATTGTTCTGAAAATACCAGCTTCCCTTTACAGGGGAAAAGGGAGCTTCTTACTTAGTGCAGTAAAAAAATGTTGCAACTGAGTATATGTTTTATTGTACATATGTATCAGGGAATTGGAGATGGCTGTGATAGCAGTGTTCAGAGAACTGACAAATTAGGTTAGTTTTCAGCTTTAAAACAAAACTTCAAACTTTAAGTAAATTCATTAATTAGTAGCATGCTTTATCTAATATTTAGTTCTTCTATCTAGAGCTGTGCTAGTCTTTGCCCCTTTGATCAGATTCCCCAAATACTAATGTACAGTGATGTGCATGGCGTTTGACTATACTGTATCCCTATTGTAAAATGCTTATGTTCTGCTGTTGCATTCTTTTAGCAGCTTATCTTCAAGGTTAAGGCAAGCAAACATTGATTAGACTCATTTGTGTGCTTGTGATTTTTAGCTATCTCAGGCCTCTGCTTTGACTATGAGCAGTTTCTGTCTTTTACTTTTGAAAACACTGTTGAAGTCAGTACTCCGCTGTTATTTTCTGGGAATCCTATAGCTTTATCTGTTTCTTTTGCTCCTTCTGCCTTGTCTTATGTGCTCAACACATTTTCTTAATGCTCAACATTTTGTGCCATCTGTATGGGGGAGGAAGGACAAGTATTATAGCTTTATTTGGAGAAGAGATATGTGTGTGGGAAAAGTATAATACAATATGCCCTTCTAGCAGTGTGTACTTGCCCAAGAGAAAGGGTAATTTGGTTAAATGCCTCAGTACAAGAGAAGCCCATGGCTTTGATATAAGTGAACTGTGGTCACGTGTTTGTGACTCAGTAGAAACTACTTAATAAGATTTCCATTTCTATCATAAATATTTAACAGAAATTCTGAGTGGGGATTTGGGGAAAGGCCTGAAGGAAGGACAAAAATGACCATCAATTTAGGTAAAGTTGACTCTGGGGAAAAGTACAGCGAAGAGCTGGCCACTTTATTTTTCATTTCTGTATGGGAAGAAGGTTTCCTGGTAGACTTATATTACTGTTGAACCTGCTCTTAATGAGAATTGACTAAAACAAATGGAATTCTGGATAAATTCAGAGTGATTAAAATATGAGAAGGGGAGGAGAGAGAACAGTGAGCCATTTGCATGTTGACTTCTCTGGCAATAGCATTGCTACTTTTTTTTTTTCCCCCCTAAACACTCTCATGTGGACGTTTTGAAGTAGTTTAATGTATAAGAAATGCCATTCTCTTAAATTCCTCCAAAGTTTAAATGCTGTGCTTTGCTTCTGAGCCAGTTCAGACTAACGTAACCAGAAGGGAAGCTCCTATGATACTGGTTAAGGTTGAGAAAAGTCCAGGTGTTCTGCAGGAAATTCTATTCTATTGGTCAACTGGCTTTCAAAAGGTGCTATAATGGGATTCTCATTTTGGGACTTGCTTGTTGTATGTGGTATGTAGCCCAAAATGAAATTCTTCTTTATAGAAGTCATAGATTTTTTTGTCTTGTACATCCTTGAGCAGGGAATGCTCAAAAATAAATGAATTGTGTTGGATAGTTATTTTGGATAAGTTAATAATAAACGGAAAACTAAAAAAAAAAAAAAATGCAGGTAGTCATGTTTGGGACAAAAATAGTATCACTCTTGTGCAACAGTGGACAGGATGTATTCAAGTAGAAAAGATAAAAGATAATTTAGAGTGGGCCAAATAGAGTTAGTGCAACTTCATTACAGCTCTTTTGAATAATAGTCTGAAGTGTGTGATGCAATTTCTAAAGTGCTCACTGAAATAAGGTCTTAATAAAAAGGAACAATATCACATAGAAACTACTTGAAATATTGTGAACATTAGGGTGTATTATAGTCACATGATGAGAATGCATTACAATTCAAATAAGGTTAAAAATAAAAGGAGATAACATTTCTCATCCTTTCTGATCCTGTCAATATCTCCCTAAAATGACAGGACACTTTTGCTTTCTCTATGCATCCTTCCCTTCTTCTTTTTTCTCAAAAAGCTCCTACCTACTTACGTGTGAGCCTGTTCCAATATTTGTCATGCGTGCTGAGAGATGAGCTGATAGATTTGCTTTCAAGGATTTGGCACAGTCAGAAACCCACTTTTTATCCGAGCCCTTCTTCTCGAGGCTACTGTTTCTGCAGAAAGAATGACAGAACAAAATGTGAACTGCTGCCCCAGCTGCACTCCTTCCCAGTCTTGAATATTAATAGAAATGAGCAATGGAAATAATGACAGAAAGATATAACTCTAGAAACCACTTTCGCAATTTTTCTTTAACTCAAGAATGTAGAAATAAGTACTCTTAAAGGATAGATCTTTCATTGTGGCTGTTTAAAATATCATTTATATTCTCCAGTGAAGGAAAGAAAACGTTTGAAAATTTTATTTGAATAAATAAATTTAACTAATGCATCTTTAGTTCTCTAGCCAGAACCTTTGGTACTGAAACCATTCACACAGGTGCCTGACTTTAGCTATCACATTTCCTCTGTCAACTTCAATGCAGGGGTCCATCTGCTCTAGAGAGAAGCAAATTTCTTCAGCTTTATGGATTTGTATCCCTGATGTGCATGATTTGCCTGGAATTTATTTCCTTAGTATAAAGAATACTAAATAAATTTTTTCTCACGGAAAAGCAGTAACCTACTCATTTTAAAACATTTTTGCAATAAGCATTTTTTTTCTGTTAGGTTGTCAGAACATTTCAAATGTTTATTGATGTTTGTAGCTTCGTGCTTATCGTTTTAGGAAATATTTTGAGCATTAGCTGCACAGTTTATCCATCTGCGCTTAAGAATTGTTGAGTAAATGAAGGGAGATAATGAATAGAAAAATATCATAATATTGCTGTAATTTCTGTTTAGTATCAGCTACTATTCTGGATTTTGGAGTTAGGAAAGAAGCAGTAGCTGCACGAAAGCTTTGAGCACAAGCTTCCTTTGAGATGTGGGTGCCCAGGCCAAGTCTAGGGGTGGCAGCCTGCTTCTGTGGAGGTGGGGGCAGACCTCCAGCTTAGATTGATGGCCAAAATTTACCTGGCTGGAACTGCTTGCGATCCTTCTTGAACCGGGAGAGGTCACTGAATCAAGAGGTGTCACTGTCCCTTCTTTTCCCAGTACCTTTTTGATCAAGATCCAGGAAAAAAAAAAAAAAAAAGAACACAACCATATTGTGGATTTAGCTGAGGAACAAACTACACCATCTAGACCAGCTTCAATGGTGTGTGACTGTTTGCCACCATTGCAAGGCTGATGGAAGGTACTTCCACTTCCAGCTAGAATGGCCGTTTTGCATTAAGTTTTCCCTTCAGGACTGTTGCAGGTTTTATTACAGCTGTTAATATTCAGGGCACCTGTCAGCGGTCCTGTCCTGCGTGTTTCTAAATTTCTCTTAGTTTAAATAGTAGTATGCAAAATAAGTCTAACTTAAGCATAAATTTGTATATGAGTAGTCCAGGCTATGCTAGCATCCTCCTTTAAAGTTAGTTATTGACTATTTTGAAATGTGAGTCTTGTCAAAAACAAGCTTTACCTAAAGGAACTTAAAAAAAAAAAATCTATTATGGAAGCTGTATTTTGGAGTGACTGAAAAGCCTAAGTATGGGGTGGGGAAGGCTTTGAAAAACCTACTCTTTCAAAAAGAGCGAATGTGTCAGATATCGGTTCATTCCTTTTCCCATACTCATCTGTCTAATTTTCTGGGCATTTTTTTGACTTTCAAAAGGTGTAAGATTTTTTTCTTTTTTTAAAAAAATATCTGTACAGTAAATACCCTCTGGCAAAAGAATGTAGCTGTATGTTTTCTTGTTTTAGTCTTCACTGAATGTTTCATCTGAAGTGCTAACAGGTCTCTACAGACTTCAGTTTAGGCAGAATTCCAGTAAGGCAGGAGCTGGGATTTTTTTTTTTTTTTAATGATTCTTTTAAATCTCAGAAGCTCTTTTTATGATACAATGGTAAAACCACTTTAATAAATATATAATAGTGTGAAGAAAAAAGGCTGAATGCTCTTGCTTGCTTTTTTACTGCCCTGTGTTTTTGGTCACCTCTGGAGTAATACAGGAGAAATGTCTCTGCAGGCATATGGTGATTTTAATTTCTGTTTTGACTTGAATTTTTGATTAAAGATTGTCTCCATCACTCACAAGTAGTAAATCTGGATAGTGTCATGAGAGGAAAGCATACACAGGACCCAGTCCTTAGCTGATGTGAATCTACAGTGCGTCCAGTTGCACGTATTTACATGAGGGAGCATTTGTCCTGCTATATTTACTGCATTGTGAGTGTTTTGTTCCGAATAAAAGCAGACTCAGGCTCATTGTCAGGAAAATAAAATAAGTCCTTAGCTTTTGTATATAAAAGATAATGGGTTATCCCAGATAATGAGTTTTTGAGGCTGGAAGCGCCTCTGAAGGTGCATCATTGGGGTAGGTGGTATTGCTCAGTGCTGGGAGCTGAGTTGTCAGAAGGTGCATGGAGCCTTGGCTCTGGCTGCCCATGGGAATGGCTGGGAACAGCTCCCACCAGGAGCCAGGTGGTGAGGGTGAGAGGGGCAGCCGTGCTGAGGCTGGAATCTGCACTGCTTTGATGCAAGCAAAGAGCGTCCAACCTGGAGCAGGTTTTTGGAAGCCCCTATAGAGTATCTGCGCTTTCCTGGCACCTGCAAATATAGTCAAAATGCCTGTGCATTATCACAGGTAACTGCTATCACCTGTTGATAACTTGACCTTTAATAGCATTTTACTCATAAGCATTCACCATAGGGTTTCAACCTTTAAAAAAAACAAACAAAAAACACACATTCACCAAGAAAAAAAAGGGGGGGGGCTATCGGGTTCCTGTAATTTACAAAGGAAAACAAAAGCAAAACTCTGCATATTTCATGTGAAGAATGAATTTTACTTAGCTTGTATTTCTAGTAAGATTTGTAAACCATCTCAAAATGGAAGACTGAGTTAAGGTTTTTATTATATACGATGTATTTTTAGCTTATTTTAATTATTTGCTTACTGAAATGCTCTACGGGTATATGATGCTCTAGGTATTTTACAGCTCTGTATGCTGGTGAAGTATGAAGGAAAAAAAAAGCTAAAATAGGAGGAAAAAAAGAGGAGAAAAAAAGAAAAATAGAAGTATCTTTTCACGAGTAGAACCATATTTCTTGCAAGAAAGTTCTGTTATTTCTCTTGTACCGAATATTTGTAATATTCACCCCCCTACATTGTTCCATGTTTTAATCATAAAAAGAAGGAGGAGTTGTTTTCTGTAGTTTGAACTAAACTTGATATGCGAGTTACTATAAATAACCAGCTAGCAGCATCCAAAGAAAGGCACCAGGCTTTAGAGCTTTCTTCTTATGGGGGAACTGTTAGGACTGCTACAGTAAAGAATAACTCTCCTTTGTATATTTAACAAATATTTAACAAGAGCAATAATATTATTTCCCATTACTACTTCATATCTTGGCAAATTGCTGTTAGATCATTTGCATTTACCAACAGCAAGAGAAAAAAAAATAGTTCTTATACAAACAAAATAATTAGCATCTATCTCTAGTTCTCTTCTAAAATTATTGAAAGCCATAATAACTAAATCTGCTGATGCTAGTTTCTTAAATAGCTGTTAAATTTCACCAAAATGAAATGTGTAATTGGCTGCTTCAAGCTGCAGGATCTGTTCCAGGTCATCACACACACCAAACATCCTTTGATCTCCTTTCTTAAACATCTTCTTAATCTGTTTGTGTTTTAACCCTTGGCCTGCGTTGCAATTCCTTCATCATAACGCTTTCATCTCTGTATCCTACGGTATAAAACAGGGGGTAGCCCAGAAGTGGTTTTGTGAAGTGGCCAAGGCATAAACCACGAGGACCGTTCCTGGCTGTCGCCGTGAGCTCCTTAGCTGTGGGCAGGCGGGAGGACCATGCCAAGGGGCTCCTGCTGGCTTTAGACTCCACAAGGCAGTGCTTTTATCCAAACATTAAACTCCTATAGATAAACCAATCTACAGTAATTCAAACTGGAGATTGGATATCAGAACAATATGGATCCGAGATATTAATTTCCGTGCCTTTTTAATGTTTGGAAGAGTATAAATCAATGTCTGGAACTCTGTCTCTAGCTGAACTGTGTTGGGGTGCTGAGGTTGGGTTTGTTCTGGGTAAATACCTAAGAACTTGAACGCTTATCCAGGTTGCGTCGGCGTACATGACAGAACTAGAAATTGCACCAGTATAAGTTCCTCTGTGAAATTGCTTGTGTATCTCAACACCTGCTCGAGACAAGAATATGAAACTATGGAAAATATTTCTGAACATTTCAGATCTAAAATAGTATTTGTTTTTTCTCAATTAAATGGTCAGAGGTTGAGCACCGAGCTAATATGTCTGTGTCATTGTATTAGTTTATTTTCCTCATACCTGAAAATAGAGATATAAGCTCTGACTAGAGGAGCGATAAATTTACTTGTTGCAGACTTTGAGTGTGAGAAGATGTTAATGTGCAAAATCTTGTAACAAAAATACAGATCAATTTAACAACCACAGCATAAGGGAACATTTTTCATTGTAGGAGACAAACAGGCAAGGACAGGTGGCCTTTTTAGTGTAAGCTGATTAATGCAATATGAGATGAGTTATGAAGGATGTTGATAACCACTAAACCTCTCCACGTGAGTTCGTGTGGGAGGTTGCAGAAATATATTAACTGTCACACAAAATAAACTGATAAAATTTGAGTCATAGATTAGTTGTTCTTTCTTGTCTCACTGTTTCTCTTTGGAGGCAAGTGGCATGCCTTATTCTATTTCGACCTCAAAACAAAGCTGCCTATTTGAAAGAAAGGAGGGCAAGTGTATCTAGCAGAGGGAGCTAGAGCCCTTCTAATCAGGGAAATCAAGACTCATTTGCATACATTGAGCTTGGTTTACTCCATTCTGATCGATTATTTTTCTGTGGATTAATCTGCATGATGCCTCTTGTCTTGCAAGTTGGATGATCCCCTTTACCCACTCCTAGAAAGGGTTATGCACTGTTTTGTCTGAGATTTTTGTTGCTTTATATAAAAATGAATGGGGGATGCAGATATTCCTGGTATACTCTAAATCCACCCCTGGACCTGATTTTGCAACATGCCCCCACTCTGTTTGGCTGCATGCCCGGTTGTTCCAATGAATGGTGTTAATAAAAACAAGTATAGTTGTTACTTCAATAACCTTCTCATTTCTCACCTGTATAGTTGAGCTATAGAAGTCTTATTCATGCTGTCTATTATTTCCAAAGAATATCTCCCTTTTGTTAGGTAAAAGCTGTCTGAACTTTCTACTATCTGTGCCTTATTCTGTGGTGGGCAGGTAGGGTATCTAACTTCGTATATGTTCTTTTTTGATTATTCTGACTCTCCTGGTTTAAACTGGATGTCTACATCTGTTCCTTGAAGAAGCATTAATTTTTAAAGCATGGAAAATTTCCATGTTCACCATTATTTTAGCAAAAAAGGATTTCAATCTGCATATTTAGTGTGAACTGCTGATTAATTCCCAAGGCAAATGTACCCTTCAGCTTTACCATCTCACACACATTTTCCCATTTTGTACAAAGAAAATACATTGAGCTATGATCCTGCCAATTGCATTTATGAAAACATACATATTTTTGGTGTTACACAATCTTAAAATATTACGGAGTGGTTAGCTGATCAGAATATCCAGAGAAAATATATTTGGTTTTGATACACATGACTGAGCAAATAACTTCATGTGCACATTTGTAATTTTATCTTCGGCAATTTTCTTGAGGGTGATGGGTGAATACTCTTAGTAGTCTAAGTTATATTTTTCCTGCAAAACATTAATGAAAATTAGGTGGTTGATTCTTTCAATAACAATGACAGGGGCAGTAAATAGAACCAATTAATCTTTATGAGTAGATAGATTCATCCTAGTTATCCATTTGTACTATGTTCACATCAACCTCTGGAAATAAATTTAGGAGAAAACCACTGCTCGACTGTGAGTGCGCATTTGCCTAATGCACTTTGGCAGGTGTTGCTGCCTCCACAGCTGCAGAGGTACTGCAAGAGAAGAGGAGTGGTGGAGGGTTTCTATCATTGTTTCCCAAGCTTGGGGAGGCAGGTAAGTCTTCCCTTCACAACAATCTCTGCCTCCGTAGAGCTGAGTGTGCAGGAGCAGCCGCAGCAGTGTGGGACCTTGGGATGTTCTGCTGGTCCAGGTGAAAGCCTCTCCCTGCGGCTTAAGCGGTGGTAAACCCCACTTGTGTTCGCCCAGGCTGGGCTCCCTGCATCCTGACATTTGTAAAGCAGCTGGTGACATATCTGTCAAATGTAAAATTATTTGTGCGTTATGTTTTTGCTAACCGTTGCAGATTTGAGCTATGTTTCTAATCAAGGGAAACTTCATTAGCATCTGGATTATGGAGCCTCTGGCTTTGACCTGGCTCAATCAAGTCCTTGAGGGAGTTCGTTTTTGAGCAGCTGAACTTGCCTAGTGATATGTGTTTGTGCATGGGAAGAACTTCATGCACGCGTGATTATCTAAAGGTGTTTTTTAATCCTATTATTGAATAGCCTGTGCAAATCAGGCTTTGACTAAAAAAGCTGGTCTGTGTAATAACAAATTCTCAGCTGACTAGGACAGTAGCAAGGTTAACATTAGCAGGAGGTATATTTGACCATTAGAAAAGACCATTAAAAATGTTTTACACCTATACTAGATGTGGAGCTTTGGTATTAAGAGTACAATGAGGGGAAGAACCATAAGAACTCTTATTTGTGCTGTTTTTAAACTGCTCATTTTGAAGCTATGCCCAGGTACAAATGTGTGTCATGCCAAAGACTGTAGGCATGCATACTCTTCATTAAAGGTGTAAGTCAAAATGACAAATTATTTAAATCTTATTTGAAATGTGCCACTCTCTAAGATGAGAAGAAAACTGAAAAAGGATCTTAAATTATCTTAGTAGGTGGTAAATAGAGCTGGTAAAATGCCTTTCCTTTAAAATATTTTATTTGAGTGGGAACATTTGTCAAGAATTTTTATTTGACATCTTGAGAGGTTTGACTGAGTTGTCAACGGCTCCTGAAAACTTTTGCCTCAGAGAGGTCTGAAAATCTCATTTTAACTGAATATTTCCAAAGTAATATAAAAGATCTGTATCTCCACACATACCTTGGAAGGTTATACCAGTTACAATGGACTAAGTTTTTACCTATAGCAGAACAGGTAGAATTTTTTTTCTTAGTATATGCTAACTTTGAAAGTTATCAAAAAATCATTCTAGAGTTCTTTTCATCTGTGCTTAATAAACATTTTCTAGAAAAAGAAGTATTCAACTACTCTGTACAACGTTACCTGAGAAAGATGAATAAGGAAGTATCTGCAACTTTTTTATATAGTGTAAATGTTTTGGAAAATAATCATCACACTCATATAACTGGAAAAAAATATAATGTAAATCTCAGTACATTCTTTCCACAGTAGGTGCACAGTCTTCAGTTCATCAGGGTGAAGAACAAACTACTTTGCACATTTATTTGATGGGATATGGGATGAGCAGCTCATGAAGCTGAACTGAAAAATGCGTTCTCAGGAGCACAGCTGGTGTGCTCCAGCTGCAAATGGACACTCAACCCACAAGGTCAAACGAAAGCTTGTTCAGAGCAGAACCTGGAAATGTCTGTAATGTAGCTATTGGGTCCCCAACACAGCTGTGTTGCTTTACAGGCCTCGTAGGAGGCTGCACTACTTGGTCAGGTGGATATTGCAGGGGCTACCTGTGTTAGAACAGTCTGTATCTCCACTGTAACAAACTTACAACCTCTGAAAGAGGGTAACCACATCGAGAGCACTCAGTGGACTAGTCTTGGGCTCATGCTGCCTCTTGTACCCACTAAATGTGGTAAGTTGGCATGGCCCAAAGCCATGCAAGGGACACTTCTGCAAATGTCATAGTTGAAGCAGCTGAGTGCCTGCCCCTCTGCTCAGCTCTGGGGAGGCCGCACTTGGAGTACTGGGTGCAGTTCTGGGCTCCCCAGGACAAGAGGGACGTGGAGCTTCTAGAGAGCGTGCAGCGCAGAGCCATGAGGAGTAAAGCCCCTTGTCCATAGCCTTGGGTCTGTAGTAGCAGGCTCACCCATCGTGCTGACTGAGCTACAGCCTGGTGCTTGCTGGTTTCTAGACCTTGGGGAGGCCTCTGTCTTCCCTGAAGAGCCCAGTGCCCAAAAGCCGCCGAAGCTGGGAGCCCTCTGCATGGCAGACTGCCCAGGGAAGCGCTGCGGGAGCTCGAGTTGTTTCTGGCTGAAACAGGTATGTTCAGTGTTAGTTTCTCATTCTTTCTCTTTCAGGCTTCACAGTTACAGTCATTTGCAACTACATGCATTCAAACTTCATTATGTAGCAAATTTACAAGTCTCTCTTAAAGGAGTCATTTGTGAGAATCTGTGTGCGGAGGTGGCATAAACAAACCAATGTCAGTAGCAGAGATGATAAATCCCTGCCAGAAGTGACAGCAAGATCAAGTGCCTACTGCAAAAGTAAGTGTTGTCAATGATAAAAAAGAGTTAGGAGGCACCTTATGTACCTTTTCCTTCCTTGTATGTCTTCTATACAAGTGCTTTTGGATCTAAGATCAGTAAGCATTCTCTTGCTTGTCACAGAAGAGCTGAAGAGGTTGAAGGTCGTAAGGTAAACCTCACATTGCAATACACTCTCACAGGCTGAAAGTGAATAATAGGTATAATGTATGGAAATGGAAAGTGCTTCCACTAGTATTTTCAGTATTAGGAAACTTGGAGATCAAGAAAAAATTTACTGGAGATGAAAATACTGTATTTTAAAAATCTTTGTGAATTGAAGCCAATCTAGGAGGTAAATGAAGAGAGAAAAGAAAACACACTACAGCAAGTAGAAAACAAAAGATTGACACAAAAAGCACAAAATAGATGAGATGATTATTCCCTCCTCAAATACATGAAAATTATGACGTTAACTAGCGTCAGAGTAATGGGATAAAAGTCACAGCACATGCTATAATAAACATCTGCATGATAAGTACTACTGGATGTCAGTATAGTGAAAACTAAATAATAATAATGTGAATACCAAGAAGACAGTTTCCAGAATGTAAATTTATTTGTGCTAATTTTGTCCAGGAGTTGCTTTTGATTTATACAGATGTGATATTAGAATCTGGACCTCTCTCCTCTACATTTATTAATACACCACATTCTATTCTGCGGGAAGTGTTGTTAAAAAGTTGCTACATTCAATCTCAGAAGGGGCACGTTAATTCCCCAAGGACTAATCTTGAATCTCTTTTCAAAGGAAATTTACTAATAAAATGGAAATTCTGCATTGATGAGGACTGAAATGCACAAGTATATCAGAAGTGAATTATTTTAGACTCAGTAAATGTATAAAATCTTAGTAGTAA